>OU974058.1:10000000-10600000 GCA_918843915.1 Notodonta ziczac | reverse complement strand
AACAAGGCGAAGCTGCACCTCGGCAACTCGCGTAATCTCAAAACTGAGATTAAGACGGAGGTGTTGGCGGCAATAGACCGGCTCTACCGCCTGGTAATAGAGTCCGAGAAAGGGGTGAAAGCCAAGGATGAAAACCAGTCGGTTCACAACAAACAGGCCAAATAGGACGGCGAGACCCTGCAGAAAAAGGAAGGGGAAAACACCGTACTACTGCAGGAGCACAGCAAGCTACTCCAAGAAGTAGCGATGACGCAAAGAAAAATGCTAGAACAGCAAAACCAGCAGGGGGCCTCAGAAAAAGAAAGACACGAGAAACTCATGACAGAGCTGCAGGCGGCAAGGACGGCCACCGAAGCCATAAGTGGACAAGTCGCCACCATAGTGGCGGCCACTCCACCAAACACCCCTACTTACGCCGAGACGCTCGCCGCCCCCTCTGCTACCACACGACCTACCACCCCACCGAGTCACCACTCGATCATCGTGTCCTCCCGCGAGGAGATGGACACGAGCGAGGAGGTACTCGGAAAGGTCCGCACAGCGCTAGACGCAAGAACTAGCGGGTTTCAACTCCAGCGCGTCCGCAAGGTTCGAGACCAGAAAGTGGTCCTGAGCTGCTCCACCAAAGAGGAGCTAGCCAAGATGGCAGATAAGCTCAGGACCACGGGTGGCCTTGCGGTGGAGGAAGCGCGGAATAAAAACCCGCTAGTCATTATCAGAGATGTCCTCACTTACAACACCGATGAGGACATCATAGCGTCGCTGCGGACCCAGAACGCAGATCGACTGGCCGACCTCACCGACGCCGACTTCGGCGCCGCCGTGGTGAAATACCGGAGGAGGGCAAGGAACCCACTGGAGAACCATGTGGTCCTCCAGGTATCTCCCAAGATGTGGCTGAGGTTGACGTCGGCGGGGAAAGTACACGTCGATCTGCAACGGGTGGTGGTCGAAGACCAGTCCCCTCTAGTGCAGTGTACCCGATGCCTGGGGTACGGGCACGGCCGCAGAAGTTGCAAAGAAGAAGTTGATCTTTGCAGCTTCTGTGGTGACCCGCACCCACGTGCAGACTGCCCGCGTTACATTGCGGGCGGAACACCCACCTGCCGCAATTGCACGCAGGCCAAGTGCAAAAACATCGGGCACACTGCATTCGACGAGGACTGTCCCATTCGGAGAAAGTGGGATAGCATAGCGCGGTCGAGCGTCGCGTATTGCTGAGGTCGCCGCGGGCGTGCAACTGGTGCCACACACCAGGCGCGGCACAAACCAACACAAATACTTCCACAAACACACACACGCACAACACCTCATACACACAAAACTGTCAAGTGCGACCTGGGAACCCATACAAACCTGTTTGTCAGCCACATTCTGCGTAATGTTGGTCTGGAGTGTATCCAGGCCGCACTTGATCAGCACAACACACCACATAACGCAAATGTACACGACAACATTAAAGTGTTGTCGGATGCATTTGCGTACACATACAACCTACACATACAAGCATTATACTTATCTCACCCACACTCCACATGCAACACATCCTCACTCACACTCTTGTTTGTGGCCTCGTCATGAATAATGTCTCATCTATTATATTCATAAGAATACAAATAATATGAACATCAAACTGAACTGGACCACAAACCACACACACCACAACACACGTACACACACAATACAGTGCCGCGCCTGCCTAGAACTTCCCCGAGTAAGATTATAATTATTTGAATTCAATTTTAACCAACTTATAATTTTAATTTTTTAATTTTTAATCTTTTAAATTTCTAGTCAAATACAAATAATCTTACCATTTTTACTACAATTTCAATTTTTAATTATTTTTTTAAATTTCTACCATTTATACAATTATACCATCTTTACCAATTTACCTTTTTAAGAATCTTAAAAAATTTTACAACACTATATCTATAATATATACAAAGTACTCAATTTTTACTTTACTTTACACTATACTAAGAAATTATGTGATATAATATTATCAAGAATTAATAACTACTACTAGTAATTACAAACTGTAATAAACAATGATCACAATACTATGTAATGCCGCAACATGAATAAAGACTGTAACTGTTACTTATCAAACTAAGCTATAAGATTTAGAAATGTAACGCATATATAAATAAAAACACTAATGGAAAAATTATTTACCCAAAGGGAAAAAAGAAAAGAAGCCCTGAAAAAATATAACCTAAATAAGGGCCTGGATTATGTCCGGGGAGAAGCGGCGGTTGTGCACACTCTGTGCACAGTCAAAAAAAAAAAAAAAAAACCTAACCTAACCTTTTTTTTTTTTTTTGTTTTCGCTGGGAAATGCTGTTACGCATTCCGTCTGGACTCGGGGGAACCCAGACGGATATGTGGGACTCCTGGACGACTGTCCAGCCTACCCACTAAAACCCAACGGTCTGACCTCGCCGCTGAAATACGAAGCGCCACAGGATCTTCGTCAACTGTGACGCCCCAGCGGCTGGCCTGGCAGAGCACCAGGCCGCAGACTTCAAGACGGGTGAGACACCCCCGTCCGTCCAGGGACTTGGCTTGACCATGGGGCCCCCCGACCCCTTGGCCCAAGCCCCTCCCTCCACTACGGCGGCGGCAGGAGATGCGCATAGCGCCTCTGGCGTCTGCCCCGCCGGACTCTACGGATCGGGTCAGCGAGGGCATCCTCCTCTCTGACCCTCTCCGCGGCCTCCTTCTCTGCGAGCACTGCTTCACAGAAGGAGACCATTGCCTCCCAACAACCTCTGCTCCCAAGCATGGCCTGGACTATGCTTCGGAGCGAGAGGTCTCCTCCCACCACGCCTGATATTGTATTTTCTGTAAATTTTCTAAGCCAATTCAACAATTGTTATACTAAAGAACATTGGGCCTATGCAAAGAGGGTTCTAAAATACTTAAAGAAAACTAAATCTATGTGTTTAAGGTTTTCAGCTAGTGGTAATAATCAGTTAGAAGGTTTTGTAGATGCAGATTGGGCCAGTAATGTAATTGACAGGAGATCTTATACAGGATATTTCTTCAGGTTGTCAAGTTGTGCAATCTCTTGGGAAACTAAGAAACAAGTTACTGTAGCACTGTCCAGCACGGAGGCTGAATATATGGGCATTGCAGAATGTTGTAAAGAGGCTGTGTATTTGCGAAATTTATTATTCGAATTAACTAATGTAACTTATCCTATACCAATATCTAATGATAATCAGTCAGCCCATAAGTTGTCAGCCAATCCTGTTCACCATAAGAGGTCCAAACATATTATAGACGTGCGCTACCATTTTTGTAGAGAGAAAGTCGCTAATGAAATTGAAAAATTAAATACTTGTCGACTTCAGAGATGCCTGCAGATCTACTTACTAAGGGGCTTATGTAAAATGAAACATTATAATTTTTTAGGAATGTTTGGTTTATTTGATAAAAATAATATGTGATAAATATATTCTAAAATATATGCATCCTTTATTTTGTTAAGTGGGGATATTGAAATGTATAATAAAATAAGTGATGAGTAGCGACATCTATTATCTGCTTGATGTAAAAACGTTGTAAATAATAAATGTTTAGTCGTTGCCCGTCCTATGTGCGTTTCACTACAAAAGCACGTCAGCGCTTTTACCGCCACCTGGCGGAAGCTGGGCAAAAACTTTATATTGAAATAAAACTATTTTTCGGATTTTATCGCGTTTATTTAATTTATGTTCCCGACGTTTCGGCTGCTTTACAGCAGCCATGGTCACGGGGGGACTGAGGTGTAGACGTCCTGATGTCATAGTTAGTAACTGGGTACCCTCATATTAAGTTGTTGTTTGCGGTCCGATCCACGCAGAAAGTGCTCAACAAAAGTTTTATTTCAATGTGTAGTATTCGCGTAAATATAAGAAAACAATATAAAAACTTTATATTTAAATCTTACCATTTAGAGTCCCTTTTGACCTAGACTTAAGTTAAATTTATTTTATTTTATTCTTACAATTAAGTTGACTGTGTTTTGTCCTTAGACAAATATATTATACATTGACTCCGTCTCCAGCTCCGCTAGCTGTAGGGTCGGTCGGTGCTTTTACCGCCATCTAGTAGGCTGTACCAAAACTTTTTTTTGTAAACATTCGTTAAAATTTTTATTATTTCATTTTATGTCCCTATTGACTTAGATTTAAGTAATACTGTGTTCATGTTGACCCTACTTTATTCTTTACTTTATTTTGACTTGTTTGTCCCTTTTGACCTAGTTTTAAGAATTTTAATTTATTTTATTTACAAATTGACTTGATTTTATTTTATTAACGCAGATCGGCTGGCTGACCTCACCGACGCCGACTTCAGCGCCGTCGTGGTTAGATACCGGAGTAGGGCGAGGAACCCTCTCGAGAACCATGTCGTCCTCCAGGTATCTCCTAAGATGTGGCTGAGGTTGACGTCGGCGGGGAAAGTCCACGTCGATCTGCAACGGGTGGTGGTCGAAGACCAGTCCCCAGTAGTGCAGTGTACCCGGTGCTTGGGTTACGGACACGGCCGCAGAAGCTGCAAAGATTCTATTGATCTTTGCAGCTTCTGTGGCGACCCGCACCCACGCGCGGACTGCCCGCGTTATATCGCGGGCGACATACCCACATGCCGCAATTGCACCCAGGCAAAGTGCAAAAGCACCGGGCACACTGCCTTTGATGGGGACTGTCCCATCAGAAAAAAGTGGGACAGCATAGCGCGGTCGAGGGTCGCCTACTGTTAAGGTCGCCGCGGGCGTGCAACAGAGGCCCGACAATTACGGCGTACCCGACCAACGCGACACAACCCTACTCAAATACTTGCACAAACACCCACAACATGCAACCCACACAACGCTCTCAAGTGCGACCTGGGAACCCGTACAAATTTTATTTGACAGCCACATTCTGTGCAATGTTGGTCTGGAGAGTATCCAGGCCGCACTTGAAAGCACAGCACACCACACCACACAAATGAGAATATTGTAAAAAATGTACATGAAACTGAACAGGGCCATAAACACACACAACACAGTGTCGTGTTCGTCCGAGGCGCCCTGCCATAAGCAATAATATGCCTAGAGACCAAATTTAGATCACCGAAAATCCGAATTCTTATTTTATCCTTATTTTAATTCAAGTTTAATTATTTTAATTTAAATTTGGAATTTTAATTATTAATGTCAATTTTATTTAATTCATTTTTTTAGATTTAATACTATAGTATCTACAACTTATACAAACTTCCACATTATACACCAATTTAGATGTAAGATTTTTAAATGGAAACAATATAACAATAGATATATATAATTATAAACTGATTTAGCAATACGAATCTGATGCCGCATATAATGTATAAAATAAACCAGATCAAACTTGTATAAATATACCAAAAATTTTACTTTAAGAATGTATATGAAAAAAATATTACACCCTAAGAGGAAAAGAAAATACTCTGGAAAACTAAAAAAGGGCCTGGACTATGTCCGGGGAGAAGCGGCGGCTGTGCACACTCTGTGCACAGTCAAAAAAAAAAACCTAATCCTGACTGACTGACTTTGTCTAGCTTTTTAGTTAGTAACTTTGTTGAGGTATTAAAGAGAAACAAAAAAAAATGATTACAATTTATTTCTGTACAAAGATTATTTTGAGAATATATTTTGGTTTTCCTACGTCGGGTCCAGGCTTGAAAACTAACACCGGCCTTAGTTATCTAAAAAATATAATGTAATTTAATCTCTATTAATGCCGTTTTAGTGAGCCGCTGCATGGCGCCCCATTATTCCCATGTGAAGGGTGTCTCGCATTATATTTCATGTCCCGCTGCGAGGTACGTACTTTGACTTTGAACCATGCATGGACTCAGTATAAGCTTTTACAAGCGCGTGCATGTGACGAGCATAGTAGGTAAACAATTTGGGGTTTGCGTCGCACTCAATTAAACGAAATACCTAATATCTTACAATGATGTATTTTTTTCAGTCAAATTATTGAAGTTTACTACACTATAGCTATTATTTAAAAAAACGTCTCAGTATGAGACAACATGGCGGCGCGTAGGTGCAACGCGGCGTCTTGGTTCAACGCCTGCGCCTTCGCACCTCGTTGTCGGCAGCAGAGGGCGGTGCGCTGGTGGTGGTGGTAGTGGTGGTGGTGGTGGTGGTAGTGGTGGTGGTGGCGGGGTCGAGGCCCTTGATCTCGAAGGGTCCTCGGAATAGCGGCCGGAACAGCCGCAGGAACGTCTGGTAGCGCACCGCTGAGTTCTGCAACACATCTCCGATTATTATTTTAATACACATAGTGCACACGTAGGTACCTTTCTAGTTAATTAGTACATACTCAGCGATTATACAATCTGTCCTGCACGTCAACAACATGAAGCCAACTTGTCTATAAGATTGAATCTCAGTTGATTGCACTTAATAGAGGTGCTCATACACTTTTAGCTCATCTGTCACATGTATATTTGTAAGTATGGTGTGTTTTAAGACGAAATAGTGCTTGTACGATTTTGCCTAAAAATGTAATTGCAATGTATTAGCATAAATTTGCGTACTAAGTATATTTAGAGGCTCACCTGTATGACGTCACCGATGGTCTTAGTAGTCCGGATGAGGAGCGACACGGAGGGCCCAAACAAGCTGCCCGGTAGGTCCAGGCTCACCTTGTTGCGGTCGAACTGCGGGATATCGTCCGCCTGCCTCGTCCCCCGCGCCCGCCCCGTACTCGAGGAGGAGGGGCGCGGGGCGGGGCGCCACGACGATGGTGCCGAGGCGCGCGTCGCCCGCGCCGCCGGGCGGCTCCACGCGGTGCCAGCCTGCGGAACGCGCCGCGCCGGTGAGCGACTGGCTCGTGGCTCGCAGCTCGCAGCTTCCCTCGGCACTCAGTTCGTGTGTGTGTGTGTGTGTGTGTGTGTGTGTGTGTGTGTATGTGTGTGTGTGTGTGTGTATGGGTGTGTGTGTGGGTATGCGCATGTTCATATCTACGTCACATTGTAAGGACCAGGGGAATTTATATATGTACGCCTTCACCGCCCGATCCCGTCCCAGCACGGCTTTCGCGGGGGGTTCAGGAAAAAGAGATAGACAAACATATTTTTTTTACCTATACTTATACTTTCAGATGCATTTATCAAAAGCATTACAACCAGACACTTCAATTTTATTTTATTATATAGTGAGTGTTATAGGCTCTGTTTCCTTCAGTACTACATCGTCCACGATTTGATAATAATGGTTGGAATTTTTTTATTTCCTTTTGAGGTTCGGAACCCTAAAAAAACAGTACCGTCTAGGGACGCCCAAAAGAAGCGAAGCTTTATAGTATAAAGCGTAGGGCGCAGCAGCTGCCACTCTGTATACCTATATATATCATGTAATGCTACTGACGATTAGCACGAATAGAGTGGCCGCGCGGCAAGCGCCCCGAACGTCAGTATAGAAGCTTCGTTTAAAAAAGTTAAAAATAGAACACGTAATAACGTTGGTAGGTTGGTACCTCTGCTTTTATTTTCGGAGAATAATTCTTTTATAAAATATATATAATATAATTTAACATTATGTAGTATTGTAAATAGGTATGAATAAATACTTAGATTTGCAAGTAAATAAATAAAAACCAAACACTATGAAAATTATTCCGTATAAATTATCATGAATACTTTATTTAGGATAAATGTATGAAATAAAATACATGTAGGTATAATACGGGTTTATTCAACAATAAATAATGTTGGTGGTAGGTATGTAAATAATTTATGGCATTCTGTATGAGATTGAGGGTTTCCGCTAGGGAATAATATTAGGTATGTTGGGTGCGTAGCGTGGATGGGAGAGCGAGCTAGTGCGCCGCGCGTGGGGTCGTGGGGCCGCGCCGCACCGCGCGTGCCGTGCGTGCCGTGCGTGGCGCGACGCTACCCACTTGCGGCGTAAGACTGACTACACACACTTGTTTCAATTATTGACAATATTCCCTCAATGTTTGATGCAGTGTCAATATAGAAACGAGTGTCATTCTTGAGCCACGGCGCGCGTGGTGCGCTATGAATGAACTATGAGCTTTGCACAAGCCTGGGCTAGGGCTACGATACTACGGCTACGCGCTACGGTGCCGCCGGCGCTACGGTGCATTGCGTTACGTGTCCGTCGCACCACAATAACGACGCGCATAACATTTGTCTCAGCCACAGTACACCATTACAATCACATAAAACTACAGATATTTATTTACAAAATAAATACAATCACACGCAAAATATTAAAAGGATTCATATTTTAGAGCTTTTTATTAAATAAGAGACTAGAAGAAAAAAATAATTAAATAAATACTCTCTATCGATTACTTAGAATGAGAAGAAATCGTTGCGAAATGTGCGAATAGGGCTAAAGAGTCCGGATTTCTCACAGAATCTTTCAAATCTGTTGGGTTTCTGAGTTTCTAATGAATCGAATGAGGCTGTAAATAATAAAAATAGGGCTTGGCTAGGGCCCTACAGGCCCTATTTTTATATATATGGCGTAATTATGAATAAAAATTGTAAAATTATGAATAAATAACCAGGTGGAAAACTAAAGTGTGTGCTTGACGCGCGGCGCGTTGCTCAAGCACTCGTCCATTACCGCGCCGGTTTTGTGGAAAGGCGCTCACCTTCGTCAGCGGCGCGCGGCGGCGATAATCTCAGCCAATTCTGTTTGCAGACTTTACCGCCGGCGCGGACGTTCGGCCTCGCGTGCCGCGCCGTGACCCAATATTTTACACACTTATAATATTATTTCGGATATTGCATGCGGTGCTTATATTACTATCTACATTGCTGACTAGTTAATACCAAGGACAAGCGGCAAGCCGGGCTCGCGGCGACGGACTAGAAGTCGCGCGAGGCGCGAGACGGCGACCTGTGGCTTAAACCTACTGAACTATTTTTATTAAAATAAATAAAATTGTCAGTGACTGAAAAAAGTATATTTTTGCAATATTAAAATTTTAAATATGTCTCAAAATTCCATTGCGAGATTTTGAATGCGAGCTCTTACGTAATTGTGCAAGCTCTTTAAACGAACCTACTCACTGCGTAAATGCTCGTAGTCGAATATTTAAGCTCGTAGTCGAGTAGTTAACAAGAATTATCCACCTTCAGAAAAAATATATTACCGGCGGGCGCGCCGCCACGACACAGCCCAGGGCGCGCGGCGTGTGCCCCGGGCGGGCGCGGTGGACGGGCGGCGATTGATATCTACAGAGAGCTACTACGTACACACACATTACTAAACTGCTGAATCTACAGGCGGGTGGTTGGCGGTGCGGCGCGGGCGTGCTGTGCAGTAAAACAACCACTCTTACGAGGAAACTTTTAATATCACCATAACTCACCTAAGATCTATTTACAATATAAATACAAAGTATTGAGAGAGCGGTTTACCGCATGCAGAGGAGGTGGAGGTGGGTCGCGGACTGTACAGGCGACGGGGGAAGAGGGGGGATCCTGGGCGGGGAGAGGACGAGGACCGGGATCGGCGAGCTCACCGGACTGACACGCCGATTGTGACGACTGCACATACTGAATTCAGAGTCAATTCGATAATACAAAAATATAAAATAATACAAAACCATCACTTGCAACACACTCCGTTCGCCGATCGTGTCAGTCCGCTGTTGGCTGCGGTCGGCCCTATTCCAGGGGGGAAGGAAGGGTTAGGTAGTAATCCGCTTAAGAGTCGTCCTCGTCGGAGTCTACAGTCTCGACGGTGCCGCCGGCGGCGGCGCCGCCCGACGACGAGCCCGACAGCGACGTGACCAGGGACAGGATGGAGCCGAGCCCGCTCCCACCTTGGCCGCCGCCGCTGGAGCCGCCGCTGGCGCCGCCCAGCAGCCCCGTCACCACCTGCAGCTTAGGCCCCAGCAGCTGCAGCTTGGGCCCGATGACCTGGCTCACGATGCCGCTCAGCGATGCGAGCCCGTTCTGCGGCGCCTCGATGCCATACTGCTTGTTCAGCTCGATATTTTTCTTGTCTAACGTGTCGACGAACCGCGTCTTCGCGTCGATCAGTGAGTTAATTTTCTATAAAAGAAACCGCGGCTATGAAACGAACCGAAGAGCGGAAGGAGCGAGAAAGCGAGTGGGCTTAGTACTCACCCCGAACACGAAGCCGAGCACGGCGTTCTTAATGCCGAACTTGGCCTGCGTGACACCCTCCAACTTGCGCTTCTCGCGCGCTTGCTCGTCGCCCGCGCCTGCATCCTGCACACACACACACGCCGTCACTTGACGCCACACACCGACACACGCACAGACCGACACCACACCGCACCACACCGCACCGCACCGCACTAAAGCACTCCAACACCAATGCCATCCACCACTTACTTAATAGTGTTACTTATTTTTCTGTACACACATTCGAATAGTGACTCTCACATGCTTGATAAAAATCATGTATGCACTTTATTACCTGTCATTAAATAATAAATAATTTTGTAAAAATCTGAAATCTCACAGGAGACAAGTTTACTATAATTTCATTAGATGAATGTTGTATAATCACTCCCTCTTATATTTTTATTATTATACTATACGAGTATTTATAGAATATGAAATAAATAAATAAAACCATGGAAAAATGTATGAGAGAAGATTATGATAATATCGACCACCAGTGGTTGTTAAATGAGATAGCGTTAGGAATGTGCTAGCCGTACCGCATCGTATAGCACGGGTTGTGTAACCGACCTTAGCTCGCGCCCGTGCGCCGGCGCACGTTGCGCAACACGATGCGTCGAGCAACACTTGACCGGCGCACATCAAGCCGCATAGCTTCCGTTAGATTCTAATCAACTATAATCAATACCTTTCCGATCAGAGCCGCTAACTAGAGTCATTTATCCGAGCTGATCAATCAGTAGACCCGAGAAGATTTCAATAGGTAGGTACGATAGCCAAAAAGTCCCGAAAAAACATAGCTGTAAAAAGGTACCACTTAGTTCATTCTAATGGTGCAATAGCGATACTTGCATGGTACGATTTTAGATTATATCACCTGCGGAGCGCAAATTGACTTTTTTTTTAAGGTAGAGTCGCGGGCCGTGCATATAGTGTCGCCGGGCGAAGTGCCGCGGGTCGAGGCCGCCCGCCTCTCGCGAGTCGCGCGGGACCACGTAGAACCACGGATTCATCACACCATATGCCAACTAGGTACACTAACATCATTCAAAATGATAAAAAGGGCTCTGATTATGTCAGAGGAGAAGTGGCAGATTGTGCACTATCAGTGCATAATCAATTTAAATGAATAAAAAAAAACATCGTTTAAAAAGACATATACTTAATATTGACTTGTTCGGTCCGTTTGGTAAGGAGGTTCTAACAGAAAAAAATGCGAAATCAAAAATATGTAATTTTAAAATGTATCTATACATACAAATAAATAAAATTGGAGTGTCTGTTTGTAATATCGAAATAACACCTTTTCACTAAATGCATATAGAAGTAGATACGACACCTATAGCAAAAACGCGATTTAAAAAAGTTTTGTCTGTCTGTCTGTGTGTTTGTTCCGGGTAATCTCCGAAACGGCTGGACCGATTTTGACGGGACTTTCACTGGCAGATAGCTGATGTTATAAGCAGTAACATAGGCTACTTTTAATTTAGAAAAACAAAATTAAAAAAAATGGGTCCTGTCGCGCGGGCTCAGAACGCGGGAGCTGGCTTTTTTGTTAAGTTAAATTCCACGCGGACGAAGTCGCGGGCTCAGCTAGTAACTTATAAAATTAATAGTCATATAATTATTGAGTTTATCATAATATGCTTGACCCATTTACATACCTTGCCAGATGAACCTGCATCTACCATTCAGTTAGAGTTAGCTCTTTAATTCGCTATGAAATTATCAAATCACGAAAAAACTAGCGGTATTAGCCCGAATTCTACCCACCCGATTTTTAAATCAATTGAATCATTTACAGTTCACAGAGGAGAAAAGACAATAACACTACCCCACTATATTTTTAAGAAAATCGCTAACGCCTTGGTCGAATGCCATGAATTGTTGTCGAAGAAAGTAATGGATTTTCCTAAAAGCAAATAAATAAATGCGGAAGAATACCCAAGATCTTGCCGCATTACCCGAGTGGATGGCTTAAGCCGCTAATATAATTCAGTTATAATATTTATGGTCGAGAATTGAATATAAATTTGTAGGTTTCTATCTGGCGCGACCACTGCTAGCGCGTCTCATATTATAGTGGCCGAGGTGCAATATGTATAATTTTCTCACTAGTATATTTCACCACGAGGTGATTCGCCGGTACCTTTCTAATTTGTCTTGATATCGCGCAATTCAAGTATTAGAAAAACACGCAGAAAAACAACAGGCCGGAAATATACGGGAAGCCGCGGATAACACGACATGATGAAAGGGATCGCGCTCGCTCACCAAACGCGAGGAAGCCGCGGCGGGCGCGGCGCTGGCTGCAGTCGTGCTGCAGGACGTGGTTCACCACATTGCGCCGAAGTTGAGCTTGCAACGATCCTGTGAGTGCGAGAGCTGCCGCCGTTCGTAGCTCACGATTGTCTAGTTGTATCTCATAAACAGCCCAGTTTATAACGAGAGCGCGTGCGGTCGCTGGGAACAGAGCCAGAAGCGCCGAGCCACATGCTCTCGCGCATTGTTTTGCTAATAGCTGCATATTGTGAGAAAGTTCCTACAAAGCAAGAAACCGCTCGTTATGAATGTTTATGCGGCTACACAATGTAGAGCTAATAAACTGAAATATAATTGCACCACACGAGTGTTGCGAGGCGCCGGAAACAAACGATCGGTACCTGCTGCGGGAAATAATGGCCGTTTGGTTTAATACTTTTTTTGTCTATCGATTAATTATGTTTACTACAAGTTTCTTATTAAACGTTGCATTCTGTGAGAAAACTTGGGTTTATGAAAATCCAGTGACGAACGATAAAAACTTCCAATCTTATCATTTTTCAATGGATAATATCACACGGGTAGTTTACATAGAATACGCATTTGTATCCTATCAAGTCACGTAGGGATGCCGCAATGGCAAAGATCCGCAGCGGCAGCGGCGGTGATATAACCATCAGGCGGTGAACTACACCGGCCGCGCACTCTTAACATAACAACGCCTACTTAGCTATACTACTAAAATAATTATACATCCGGATATCAGCAAATTTATTAGCAAATCTATCTAATCTATTAAAATTAGCAAAATCTAATAACTAGTAGTTATTAATGACACTAATGATGATGTACATTAATGTAAAAGAAGGTATCTACCTACGCTCTAGTAACTTAGCTGACTTCATGGAATATTTCCTTTGACGCGTGTGTAGGTTGAAAACGGAATATTGAAAATTGAAGGGTCCGACTCCAATTTATTCCGGGTAATCGAGATCAAGGTCTCAAACAAAATGGGCACGACACTAATGATTCTGCAGCCTCCAGCGCTTGTCGGTAGTTACTTCGAGGTGCGAATGTCGGTAATTGCTCGTAGTGTCGTAGCGCGCGTGTCATGTAAAATATTATTACATTTTCATAATAATTACTCGTAAATCATTCTTTGATCAGAATATATTGTTTAATGCTAGCTAATCTTCTTGATCTATAAAATAATTTGGTCACTAACATTATATAAGTACTTACTGAGTACTTATATATATTTTTTGTAATTCAAAAAAGCTTTATCTCGGCAATATGCGTCGATAGACATACGTAGGCGCGACCGCTTGTGGCCCGCGAGCCAACTAACCTAACGGACGGCTGCGCGCGTTGCTCAACCGCCGCTCATTATCTAATGGGAATAAGGATTGATGTATATCGCTCAGTGGCAATGCAACCTGAACTCGAGCACATCGGCTTGTCCTTCATTAATGCCGACATCACCACAACGCGCCGCGGCGCGGGTTCTATGGTACTGAATATACATTGGGTCTGGCGATCCCTCAGCATATTAATTTGGCTTACACCACGCGAGCAAGACTCCGTGTGTTATGACTATGTTCGTGTGTGGTGTATAATTTCCTTAATAGTCAATGATGATGAGGATGATAAATGTGTTAAAGCGTTACGAAGAAGCAATGAGCTTGATGAAGGCCGGAGGGAAGCTGCGGGATGCTGTAAATGCCACAGTGAGCAGCCGACCGAGCATCGAGTATTGAGTGAAGGTATTGCCGGCGGCGGTGAGCCCGTGGGAACCGGGCCGGGGGGCGCGCGGCGGGGTTGCGCAACGGCGCGGGATCGGTTCACATGCTGCGCGGTATCGATGATCGGTCGGCGAGGAGACGCGCGCGTTGCGTCACGCGCCTGCGCTCAGTAAACCACCGGTTACATATTGTATTATGTTAAAGTAGCCCCATAACCCGGTCACACACATACCGTATAAACTGTCCTCGAAATTGCATAAGGCGATATTTAAAAAAAGTCATAAAAAGACCAGTGCTTACGATGAGCGAGATTATTTTTTTTAACAGTGTGTGTTAACCAGTTTGTAGACAGCTCGGCACCGGCTCTGCCGCGACTCGATAGCGGGTCCACTGTGCTTACGTTTATGTTTATAATATAGTGTGGGTTCACCGAGGATAGGTATTTAACGATCGGGAAAGTGGTTCCGCAAGCGTGTGGAGTCGCCATGGAGTCGCCGCCGTGGTCGGTGGCGCGGCGCCCCGTCAATCTGTCGGCGGCTGAGTGGCTTATAATTAACCTTGTATTGTGAATATGTAAATTATACAATGAGGCCACCCTAGGACACACAATATTGAATAACTTTATACAGTGTATAATTAATCATACACGGTAATTTGCAAATTATTAGTTATGACTAAAGTATGTACAAAAACCGCAATAGTACCTATCTCTAGCGACTCCTTCAAATATTGGAATAATTACGGCCTGGGTGAGATCATGGCTGTCTTTTCAGCATATTTATCTGTGGCTAAACGCAGAGAATGACCAATGGTTGATTAGAATACAAAAAGATCCAGAAAGTAAACTAGACTGTACTAGGACGGCGTGGACAGCGGCTGGGTTACCTCTAGCGGCTGCAGCGCGTTGTCGTCGGCGAGCTGGCGGCGCTGGCGGTGCGGCGCGGCGGCGGCGGCGGCGGCGGCGAGCGCGCACAGCAGCGCGAGGAGCGCGAGCGAGCGTGTGGGTACCATGGTGCGGGAGCGGAGACTGGCTGCGAGGCGCGGCGGCCGGCGGCGCGAGCCCCGCACGCACCGCGCGGCAGTGGGGATGCACCGTGTGTGTTGCGCCAGCGCACACGCCGCGACCCTCGCCAATCGCCACACGCCCGGGCCCGCGCTCGATGCACATCCGCTCACCACGCGCGTGTCCTTCCTCCGAGAGACGTCATTCATCCAATAGTAGCGAAAGGAGCAAACCCTTCGCCAGATCGAACGGTGGGTGGTGTTATGTGATATGGCGGAAAAATAAGCAGTCGTGTCCGACCGATGACACTGAGTACTGTCTTCTGCATTAAGAAAGACAGTACTCAGTGTCTGCTGTGTTAAGAAGCACGTCAGTCAAACGGACAGCCAAACCAGTGAGGACTGCAAACTGACCCCTATGAAATTGGAAAACATAAAGTGTAGAGCAGGCACCAGTGTAACATCAGCATGGGGACGGTGCAGTCTATCTCTATTCTTGATTGTTGATGTTAACTAAATTCAATTCAACCCATACAATCTCCAGAAAACATACCCGAACAAGAGTTTATCAAGCTAACAATAAGCAGGGTTAACAGCTTTTAAATACCTAGTACATTGGCTTACCTCGGACCTTAGGGGCGATGTTGGTATAGAGTGGCAACGCAGTGCACTGGCGGCGGTGCGCAATAATATTTTTACGCGTAGTTTGCCCGAAGCTCTGACTAGGTAAAAAAAATCATAGGTTTTATTCGGGTATGGGCAAACATAAGATAGGATCGCTTAGTATTCCTTGGTATGTAAGGACGCTTTCAGAATATTGTTTCAACTGCCGAGATTCTGCACTGGCTCAAGTAGGTATGTTTGCGCTATCCAGAACTGACGATTTTCACGCAGTTATGAGTAAAAAGACAGCCATAATTTTGAGGAAAATCAGCTAAAAACCCATTGTAAAAATATCCGCAATTTTTTTTTATGGGTATCAGCTCTCACTATAGGAGGCATTTGGAGCGAAGTACATTTTATTTAATTATTTATTAGTACAACTCAAGATACTACACTAACTAATTCCATTACAGTGAAAGAAACGAACATTTCAAAAATATTTCGAATTCTTGAAACCGGTAAACCAATGCCTACCTATATACCTATATATAGCTTTAAAATCTCACAGTGATACACGGTGTTCACAGTTGTATTTACTAACGCTTTATGAGCCCAATAAAATTTCATTTTATTCAATGTAATATATTATATAACTATTGGATGATGTGAACACCGTGTATGGGTCCTCACTCATGCCGATTGACCGATGTCGATAAGAATCGAACAAATAGTCAGAAAGTGAGTCGAGAAAAATAAGTGAAACTTACACTTCATATTATTTGTAATAAGCCACCAATTTGGCAGGGCTCTCGATAAATAAACCAGATTAAACGAGTTATTTCTATTATGCAACAAGGAGTGTTCGCGCGGTAGCGCGTTGATGTCTTTTGTACGAGGCGCTATTCAGTCAGATTGTTCATATGTCGACTGAATGTTTGCACTTGTTAGGTTATGCGTTACGGTTTCGTGAACAATACGTGACATCTAATTTAGTGCAAACCACTGTATGGCACACGTTCGCCCTCCTTGAACTGTGGCGAAGGGGAATAGACATGTCTTTGTTTGTAAGAATTTACATAAGCTTAAATAGGAATATCACTTGTTGCGGAAAACCAAAATGTCAACTCGCGGCGGCATCCGCGTTGCGACACAGCACAGGTCAAGAGGGCAGGCACCGGCGCGGCACCGGCGCGGCACCGCTGCGGCAATGGCGCGGCAGCCGGCCAGGGCCCGCGCCGGGCGGCATCCCGTGGGTCGAGCGGCGACAACAACAAATTACCTTTTCTATGCAAACTATGTAGCGTGAGAAAGCTTGTCATGTGAAATGATTCATACACAAATGATTAGGCCATTACCAATTCGATTAGTAATTTATTTTCAAAGATCTTCATTACCGACCCATAGTTAAACACTGATGTCATCATTTTATTTATTTGGGTTGCTAACAGTTATTAAATGAATGCAAGATATCGTAATCGACCAACGCGGCAGTTCCTGGTCACATGTATAACCAAACGCTGTATGAGCAAACACTAAGTAAGTAAGCATTTTAACTAAATATAACATAAAGTTCATTACTAATTATACAGATATGGAATTTAAAAATTTATTGCACAACGTTCTTTTTGGAGCCAGAGGACAATTAATAGTTTTACGAAAGCAGGTCGGTGAATCGCAAATATGTCTGCGCTCCCAACGTGCATATTACGTGTGTGTGCATATATATTGTAATCATTGCGGGGTCGCCGTAGCGTTTGGAGTTCAATCAAATAACGTATCTGATTGTTAAGTTTGGTTACATTCATACAACAGAAATCAATCAGGCGCTCGTAGATTTTAGTATTAAAGTCTGACGGATCGCGAAGCGCGGGGCGCGGGGCGCGGGGCGCGGGGCATGCCGCGGAGCGGGGCAGCCAGTCACAGCATCCTGAACATTATGTAACATTTCACGGACACGACTGACTATTTATTTATACAATTAAGCGGATCAAATAATACTAGAAGCGATAGCAACGGAAAACAAATAGCTAAGAGCAGTTATTACGCGGCAGCAGCTCCAGACGACCGTAATCACTCAGATGTCAGCACCGACATCTGAGTGATTACTAGTAGTAATGTTCGCATGTTATAACATCCGGTCTTCACTCAATTTGGGCCACAATGGCTTGGCCCATGTATGGCACCCGCAGGTGTATTAATCTGTACTAAAAGCCTTAATTGTATAAATGTATACATAATTCGTTGCCTTGCAATTGTTGAGTATTGTTGTTTGCAACTGTCGCAGCCGCCATTTTATTATTTTACACTAGTGATTGGTACGAAAACGAGGATTAATGTTGTACTTTTCTCAACAAGCTTTGTCATCAGAGTGAGTTTGAAATAGTAAGAATGCAATACAATAATTATATCTGCCACTGACTGACTTTTGTTGTAAAAATTGGCTTGCTATATCGAAAGCTTAGCATCAGAATCGTGTGTAGAGTAGTGTCGATGGTGAGCTTCTGTGGGCGGCAGCTGGTGGGGTCGCGATAGGAGATAGGGAGCACGGCAGGGGCCTGCGCGGGCGCGCGGAGTACGACACGTGCCAACCGTCCTGTTTGCACAACTCCGGAACACATCAATGCTAACCTCGTGGAAACTATTGTGTAAACACTTAAACTGAGTAAATAAATACTTAAATTCCGATGGTTTGTGATATGGAAATTACTGACTACTATGATGCTATCGACTGATTATAAAAAATATAATATATTTCATGAATGAAATTTAAGTGTCTGGCAGATGTTACAAAACTAAACATATTTCAAAATAAATCGTTTCTAACCGCACCTTGCTTAACATGAACCAAAGACAATAATGTGTCAAATGTTAGTCTACTGCAGTATTCATGTTGATTAAGTTAGTATTAACAAAAATATAGATATTTAATCGTACATGCACATATACATAGTGTGTATCAATTTATAGAATCCTAGACACGTATGGAGCTATCTGGGAATGAACTGAAAGCCTTTACGTCCAAGAGTAGTATAATTATTGACTGTAACAAGTGTCGCGAGTGCGAGGGCAGTGCTGTGTCATATGCGTGATCGCGGGCTTCCTTCAAGGCTCTCCACTTTCCATGCCCGTCGTAAATGTGTAATAATGTTATTTATACCTATAAATTTAAACAGTACTACCAACTATATTTGAGATAGCAGTCCGCCCCGGCTTCGCACGGGTACATTGCGGTTACATTATTCGAGTTTTAGTAAGGATCCCTAATTTTTTTGAAAATATATTATAGCCTATGTCACTCGGGGATAGTGTAGCTTCCCAACAGTAAAAGAATTTTTCAAATCGGTTCAGTAGTTTCGGAGCCTATTCATTACAATCAAACAAACAAAGTTTTCCTCTTTATAATATTAAGTATGATTATATATTAGTATGAAGTATGATAATTCTTCTCGGTTTTTACTCCATCGACTTATAACAGATTGTGATAGATATACTCATTATATAGGTATGTTAATCTGCAAAAGTGAAGGTCGCTCAAATAAATCAAACACATACAATTTGTAACATGCTCATTAATTTAGCTTCCTTGGATTATGTAAAAGCCACCGGATAAGCTAAAAGTATTTGTGACCGAATACAAACTGGGATTGAGTTTAATGATGCTTTCGGTATGCAATTCGTCGGCACACCAGCGGGTTATGTAAACATTGCCAAAGCCGCGGGCCGGCGCGGCGGCCCGCCGTGGGTCGGGTCGCGGCGACAATGGCAGCGTGTCTAGGTCATACTGTTCTTTTACCACAGAAGGGAGTTCGTATACATTATTCTGCATACAAACTCTTCTGTGACACAGGAATATAGGTACATAATATGGTAAATAACAAAAAGTGGTCGATTGTTATAACTAACACACGGTAATCCAAATAGTAGGGGATAAAGAAAGATCTTCTAAGCTCAAAAGTAATTTGTAAATAACGTTAGACGCATTACATTTAATATAAATGACTTGATGTTACGTAACTGTGACAGCTGCAAAATTAACATTTTGGTTAGCCGCTCTTAGTGAGAGGTCACCAACAATTGCGAAATGTGTCAATTTATGAGGGGCATTAACTAACATGCCATATGACGTGCCCACAGCGCTGATTGGGAGCGCCGCGAGATGATGCGGTGAGGTTGTGACTATACATCTTTTAGTTTCTCTATTATTTAGTTTTTTAGTATTGCTCCTTTATATCATATCACTTCATGTTTCTTTCTGAATAATTATTACCTTGATACTATGGAATCAAAGCTAGTGGTGTAGCAAAGTAGTGGTACAAGAAGTGTTTACCTTTAATTGTTTATTACATTTAGTTCTAAGTTTATCTGAATGTGTATTATGAATGTAGTAATGTATATAAACGCTGGTAAACCAAATAAATAAATAATTTAGCCCTATTAACGTCCCACTCCTGGGCACGAGCCTCCCCTCTATACGTAGGTAGAGGGGTATTTCAGGCCAACATCCACCACCCTGGCCCAGTGCGAGTTTGGCGGATTTCACATAATATCTTTCGAAAATTGGCTAGATTTTTTAAGACAAGCAGGTTTCCTCACAATGTTTTCCTTCACCATAAGCAAGCGATAATCATATAGAAATTATGATACGCACATAGATTTCGAAAAACCTAGAGGTGCGAGACAGGGTTTGAACCCAGGACCTGGTGCCCGCAAGACGCGTGCTTGACCAATCGGCTATTACTGCTTAAACAGTTATAGATAATAAAAACCATTATATTTCTCACAATTCAATTCCACTGTAACTATTCGAAAACCGGGAACGGAAATAGGCACCCACTACAAGGTAGATATTTAATAATATTATGAATACAAGTTTAGATGGCGTCGTATACATTATTTAAATGTATGTTGGAAGAATTGTACCGCCTGTGTCGCCCTGTTCGAATAGATTTGATAGAAGAGTTATTTCCTTGGTGCTACCCGTGCGTGCAATAGCAAACACGGGCTTGTATATCTAGTAGGCAACTGGATTATATACTGAATCAAAATGTCCCAAAACATATACTTTGTCACAGGTATGCCATCAAAAATAATTGTTAATGCTTTCAAAGAAGGCTAGCAGTTTTCCTCATCTGTGGAATTCCCTATTGTAAAAATAAAAGCTCTCGTGTTTCAAGTTGATGGTGGCTCGCACCCATTTTGAATTACTCACTTTAAGGAAATCAGGCCTCAAGTGCAATCTAATGTGTGGAAATGTTGTGCATCTCTTGAAGCAAGTCCGGTGTGAACAGCGAGTGCGTAACGCAGCGGTAAGGAAGGTGTCGCGCGCTCTCCGTTCGACAATCTCAGTTAACGACGACGAAACGTCACTGCGACCAGACGCGACGCTGGACCAAATCGCATACACCGGACACGGACGTTAGAACAACATATCAGAGATCAGCCAGGCACTCTTACATGTCCCCGGATACTGACTTATTTTTTAAATACATCATTCCATTTTACTTTATAGATCTACTTTTACTATCAACTTTATCCAATCGAAAGTGGACAACCAATAAAGGTTCCATTTATTTTTATAGAGTGTCTTATTGGCAAGTTAATGTCAAATTCAAAATGTGAAGACTTTGTTGCAAGTCACTTCGACAGTAACTGGCAAGTTCCAACAATAGGTTCAAAACCTGCGAGTGGATCGGCAGGGATGGGTGGTGCTTGGGCCGCAGCTGGTGCTGCAGAGTCGCTACTGTGGATAGTGCTCTATTATAAATGGATATTTCGTTTATCGTGATATGTTTCTGTCGCAAGGCGGCTAAACCGAGGTCCTTAACCCGCAAACCCGGTTGAGCGTATTGTTATCAGCCGCAACATAATCGTCGGCCGAGACGAGTTTTTGTTCGCTCGGAGCGGCTCTGGGCAGCGACATGTTTCACAAGCGTGTCGGCCGCGATTACCCACCCTTGGGGCGCTCGAGACGGGTCGCGCGCCGCTCGCACCCCGCACATTTCTTTGTACGTAACAACTCGATTCTGACACAATATACATATTTTCATCTGACACTAATATCATAATGATCTTACACTTAGAATAAGAGACGCGCATATATTCCCAAGGAGACATCTGCAATATCAGGTACCTGGCAATTAATTAGCATAATCAAAAAGCTTCCATTCTTCCGCTTCTGATACGTAATCACCTGTCTCTGCTCCGTTTCAGTGATGTGATGTAATCAATCGTCAACGATGATGGACTTAAATTACATGATTTTATCACAAATTATATGATGACCAGAAATTAATACATAAAATATAACATACAAATAAAGCGAACGCGGACATTATGTCATAATGGTATTACATAACCAGCCAGCCAAGACTATGGGTGAGCGAGGACCTGCACACGGGGCGGCGGCGCGGCGGCGCAGCGGCGTTGCGGCGCGACGGGCGGCTTTGCGGCAACATTTCGCGGATAGAGACGTAATCTGAGATCTATCAAGTCATGGCGTTATCGAATACCCACCTATGATTAATCTACTATTACTATACTACCGCGCGCACATTAACAACATCACACGTCACACGAGCTGATACGGACCACTTCCACGACCATGCCATTTATGTAACTCAACAGTATGAACAAAAACCAAATGATCACTTTCTCAGCGAGCAGGGGTAAGCTGCTTACAGCTCGCACTTGCTTCACTGCTAACTTGCGTGTACTCACATTAGCTGCCAGATGACAGCGCGCTGGAACTGCGCCGCTCTGACGTTGCATAAGTATAAGTTCATAATTAATGTAGTATTGTTCGTAGATTTAACAAGTGCAATGTATGCTAGTCATCAGTAATCGCCTTTCGTCCATTGCGTATGCCACTATGGAGCATTATCGTGTTACATATAAAGGAATTCCAATAATCACATTATTATAATTTATTTGATTACATTATGAAGCAATAAGAGCTATGTATATTGTTAATATCCATAATAATTTATATTTTATATGTACAATTTCAAAATGTTACATATCTGACAACAGTAAAGCTGTTGCTGTCTGTTTGTAATATCAAAATAACACCTATTCACTAAATGCATGCGTTCCGATCCGGTGGTAGATTTACCCTCGCCACCTCTCCTGGCAGCGGCCCAAGCCGAGGTCGTGTCCCTAGTGACGCCCTTGAGCTAGCTGCCCCCCTGCCCCTATGGCTGGAGCGCACTTGCGCTCGCCCTCTGTCCGGGTGAAGTTGTTATGGCCACTCTGGCCAACAACATATAGTCAATTCAAAAAAAAAAAAAAAAAAAAAAAAAAAAAAAAAAAAAAAAAAAAAAAAAAAAAAAAAAAAAACTAAATGCATATGAAAGTACATACGGTACTTATAACGAAACCGCGGTTTAAATATTTTTTTGGCTGTCTGTCTGTCTATCTGTCTGTGTGTTTATTCCAGGTAATCTCCGAAAGTGCTGGATCGAAGGGACTTTCACTTTTTTAATTTAAAAAAACAATTATAGTTCCGCGTAAAAAAAATAAAAACAGATGCAATCCAAGAGTATCTCCGAAACGGCTGGACCGATTTTGACGGGATTTTCACTGGCAGATAGTTAATGTTATAAGCCGTACCTTCCGCTGCTTTTATTTTAGAAAAAAAATAAAACAACATAAATGCTGCCGGTGAGCGGGCTTTTGCGATAGGTATATAAAACACGGAACATCGACTGACAAAAAATAAGTTAAATTCCACGTGGACGAAGTCGCGGGCACAGCTAGTGAAAACATAAGAGAGTTACATATTGATTTCTTATATTTACGCGAATACTACACATTGAAATAAAACTATTTTTACGGATTATATCGCGTTTATTTTTACTTTTTATGTTCCCGACGTTTTGCTCTTGAAACGGGCTTCAATCAAAACTTACTTCAAGCCACCTAAGAAGATTAGTCAGTTCTTACCACCTGTCAAGTGTCACATTCCTCTACAAGATGCAGGGGTATACAAACTCGATTGTGAATGTGGGCTCTCCTACATAGGGCAAACTAAAAGATCAGTAAAAACCCGCGTAAAAGAACACATAGCTGACGTGAAACACCGGCGCTCCACGAAGTCTGCAATCTGTGAACATGTACAGGACCGCACCCGCCATTATATCAGATTTGATAAACCACAGATCCTCGCAAAAGAACACCGATTCCGACCAAGGATGATACGTGAGGCCATTGAAATTAAAAAACATCCTAATTTCAATAGGGAAGATGGCTGGGTGCTACCACCAACTTGGGATCCAGTAATTAATATAATTAAATCCAAAACCAAGCGTACCATTGCAAGACCTCGAGACACAGTGAGCACTTTCTGCGTGGATCGGACCGCAAATACCAACTAAATTTTGAGGGTACCCAGTTTTTAACTATGACATCAGGACGTCTAACACCTCAGTCCCCCCGTGACCACGGTTGCTCTAAAGCAACCGAAACGTCGGGAACATAAAAAGTAAAAATAAACGCGATATAATCCGTAAAAATAGTTTTATTTCAACATAAGAGAGTTGATTTGACCGACACAAAAGTGCTCATCCCACACGCAGCCAGTACATAATGCTAATGTCAATCGGAATAGGAGCGCACTATCTGCAGAAAGTGGCGGCCACAAGTCGCTCCATGTAATAGGAGCGCACTCTCTGCAGAAAGTGGCGGCCACAGGTCGCTCCATGTAATAGGAGCGCACTCTCTGCAGAAAGTGGCGGCCACAGGTCGCTCCATGTAATAGGAGCGCACTCTCTGCAGAAAGTGGCGGCCACAGGTCGCTCCATGTAATAGGAGCGCACTCTCTGCAGAAAGTGGCGGCCACAGGTCGCGCCATGTAATAGGAGCGCACTCTCTGCATTAAGTGGCGGCCACAGGTCGCTCCATGTAATAGGAGCGCACTCTCTGCAGAAAGTGGCGGCCACAGGTCGCTCCATGTAATAGGAGCGCACTCTCTGCAGAAAGTGGCGGCCACAGGTCGTTTCATGTAATGTTGACAGAGCAGGGCAGAGGGCGCGCCCTTTTCCATCTTATAAAGACTCGTGCCGACGCAACATTATGTATCTTAACGTATCTCAAGGGTGCGAATTATAACGTAATCGTGAAATTATCGCAATCAAAATGCCATTAGTTTCACATAAATGTGTGTCAATACCGCGTCCTCAGCGGATTGGTGTTACTATTACCTACCATCAAATTGTTTACAAAATCATGAAACTAATCAGGCTTACCATGGCTCAGTGGATTCATCTTTTTGATGTTTTAGTTATTAAAATTAAACTTAGTAATAATAAAACTGGGTTTATTATTTGAAGTTCGTTATTAAATATCACACGCAAGCTCGCGGTCGCATACGTCATGCGACACGTGTACGCCGCATCATGCGAGTGGCAGGCGAGTGGCACCGCGCCTGCGTCGCCACGCCGCGCCGCGCCGGCGACTCGTGGAACTGGATCGCGTGCTGTGTGACGCAACGTCCGATGTCGTCGATACACATTTGTTAAAGTACGAGGGCCCCGCGCGTGTCCGCCTGACCGACTTCACTACATGTGGGGTCACTCTGTATTCTCATGACCAGTTAAAAAGGCACACAGAACAGTTAAAATGACGTTCCGTGTTGCGTTACATTAATATTAAGCATTAGTATGTTTTTAATGATTAATCTTCACTGCCGCCCTGCAATAGTTGCGGCCATCATTATGTATTGGAGTCAAGACCGTTACGGCATGCGCTGCCATTTAACACACTATCAATGACAACTGTTAACTAAAATAAAGTTTTGGCGGTAAGGTTAGAGATTTATAGATAACGAATTATCCAACCGTTTAAAGTATATCGTTACTGCAACCTAATTAAAACATTTTTGTCGCCTCGGCAGGCAGGCTCTATGTGAGTACGAGTAGTAAACGAGTAAACGGCATCTGGGTATACATGCGATGGCTGCGAGTTTTAACAGCCACTTCTATAATTTAAAGGTATACCTACTTCAGGTGAATTTTTAAGTGGGCATGGATTACCAAATCTATGTCTATTGGGAATAACGAAATGATTAGTGGAACCCTCGGAGTCGATTTTGATAAAAACCAAAACTCCATCATTTGTTTTTTGAAAATATATTTCCCCTAGCCGGAAATCGATCCTGTTTATGTCGAAAATATAAGATTCATTGTTGTATTATTGCACCAGCCGCTAGTTTCACTATCAAGGGTCAAAATCTGTAGGTAACATCAAAAGCAAACTAAAGGTAAGGGCTCGCTTGAACCCTTATTTTCGTGAGAGGCGAATTGCGCGCGGCGCCGCCCAGGCGCAGCGCGGGCGCAGTTCGCGCAGAGGTTAGGTCCCTGGGCATTTCAGTTGCTGGTGGGCTGCGAAAGAATGTTACCGCGCCCTCGTGGTCAACCATTTAGCGGAGGGATGGCACACCACAGGCTTTTAATGTGTAGGAGTTGCACATACCTAGTCTGCCTCCCCGTGGCAGACTGGGACCCATGATGGGTTTTCCTGACGACGAAAAAAAAGGTCCCTGGGCATTAGGCGCTGGGCAATCGATCATAGCGCGGCGCTCAGAGACGCCACACGGGTGCAACGACGAAAAATACACCTCCATGCCTGTACCTATTGAATAGAGGGGTCGGCAGAGTGGAGTGCAGTGCACTGCATCCACTGCACCGATGGTATTTTTATTCTTGACGTTCAAGATGAAAATCATGAAAATAGACGACAGTTACTTAGCTAGAAGCTAATTTATCTGACGTTAATTTCAATAATTCATCAGTATACAACGCGCAGAACTCTGATAGCAAGAATGCTAATATCAGTGCAATGGGATAATTTCCACTGGCTAGTCCGAAAGCGAATGTTGTAAATGAGACAAACGAGGCGGCAACACGTAACGTGACCCGGTGATCTGGCTAGCGCTGCGGTGAGAGGCGCCTCCATCACGCCGCCATCTATTACCCACAACAAGTAGGTGAACACTATTCATGCCATCTCTTAGATCGCACATTTGCGCAGTCGGAGACATGCCAATTATTAAAATGGACTAAAAATATATTGATTGCTTTCGCTTCAGAGAGCGGCGTATTCGTACGAATCATGTCTTAGTACCGACTCTCAATGACGGACCAGGTACTCAGTGTTGCGCAATGTTGATAAATGCATTTCGTATGTCCATCTCGCTAAAACGTGGAGTCGTCGCTAAAACGAATGTTTCGAGGTACGACCACTTAAAATCGTGATTTTGAAGTTTGTCTGATTGAAACAAAATGTACGTAATGCAGTGCCAAATGCAGATAACATAACTCAATCAATAAAATAATTCGTTATAATATTTTTTTAAACATATTTCAAAATAATATATGAATATGCATTGAATCCCTCTATCGAGGTTGCGTACACGCATTGAACAGAAGAATTATGAATGTGAGACAATTAAAAGGCATATCGAGAAGTCGAATGGCTGCCCAGATTATACGTTCAAGAATCAACTATCACTTTTATAAATATCTTGAAATTGAAAACGCCTTTATGCAAATTTGAATTTCACGGAAATGAACACGGAAACAATACATATAATGATTAATTTACGTTAAACTACGAAATGGCCATGGTCGGGGATCGAAATAAGAGTAATAACACTTGTTGTTAGGCACAAGACTTGACAATTCATCGAATCAGTTCACGAGTATGACCTAAATGATAAGAATTCTTCAGAAACAATCATACTCCGGGAAGAGCCTGAACTATTATTTCATTATAGTTTAGCCTGAGCTGGGTAGACTAAGTTAAGGCATCATGCGGGGGCAGTACAAATGTATAGAGGAGGTTTTGCATAGTCAAGTGAAACGGCGAAAAGCAACAAAGACATTAAAATAAATTAGCGCGCGGACGCGACCACAGCCGTGACGGGGACCTTCGCCTGCCGCGACCTGTGAACTGCAGAGCAGAGGGCACGCAGCCTCCATTGGTATCCATTACATCACCCGTGCTAGCTATCGTATAATGATGTCTGTTTACATAGCATGTGTATGCCGTATGACCAGGGATATATTTTAGATATCCGCAACCGGGCGAATGCGGTTTGATAGCAGCGTCGCGTCTCTCTATAGCGGCGTTCCGGTAATTCTGGTGCATTCATAAGTAGCGCCGCGGGTCTACAACAGCGGAGTTGCCACACTTCCGTAATGGAGAGTCCCGACGCTTTCAAAGCGATAGCGTCATTTCATAGCGTCGATCGACAGAGCCTACTACACCAAACCATCATCTCGTTTTATGATGATTTCGTACACAGCCTTGTATCGATCGGAGAGTGTCGCGTAGCGTTGCCTGTGCAACCCACGAGCTTTCAGATCCGCTTTTTTATTTTAATAAAAATGTGGTGAAATACTTAAATACTGTAGGCAATATTTAATAATTATTACAATTCCATTTTTTTTAAACCACTCATGTCACTGGAAATTGGAATTGCTGATGAATTTCAACTTCGATTGTCAAAAAGGATCCATTTTTGTGTCTTTATAATGAGACAGGCATTTATTTTATGTCTTTAATTTCCTTTTACAATCTTAAGTAATCTCTTTGTTCATAACATAATTGAGTTTCTAAATTCGTTTCAACAGCAAGCGCTCTATTTTATTGTAGGGTGTAAGGTAAACCTTATGTGTTCAAAAGTATTCAATCTTTTAATACGGAACCGTGGGCATGCGAGCCGTACCTACTTACACTTTTATCATGTATTTTTTACTTTAACAAGGATATTCAATTGGTAACTTTCAGTTTAAACCTTGACAATTAAAATTTATTATCACGCAGTTTACCTACTACCTCATGAGTCAACGAATGCTTTGTGTAGGCCTTTAGTTTTACAAGCCGTCTCTACACAGGCATAGTGCGCTATGGTTGTGGCCCACCATTACTTTTAAAATATGTAACTGGAATAGTGAGGTACTTTTAACAAGACTTCAAAAAACTTCAAAAAAAATAAGCGCCACCGAGCGATCGCTACAGATGTGTTATCTCGGTGTTGCCCATGCTCGTGGCTCTGCCGGCGATTTAGAACCGGCACTGGATATGCTTACTTTGCTCTCGCAGGCTAAATCAGCATAAAATATAAAAAATCAAGCGACTATTAATCGAGACGAAGCTAATTGGAATCGAATTGACTCATTTATCAATATAAAAATTAGATAAGGTTTCGTTGGATAATGATCGCAATGTCAAGAATTTGAAGTGTTGGATCTGAGCTAATGTAAGACGGTCCCGCGGCGCGTGCGCCAGGGGGCCGGGGGCCGGGGCCTGCTGGCCGGGGGCCGGGCTGAGTGACAAGACAACATGTTGTAATATGCCCTACGCAGCGTGTGTCTAGTTCAGTTTAACCTGGATCCATTGACTTACAATTTACTTTACAAGGAACCAAAACATAATTATTTCCTTTTTATCATCGTTTATTTAACAATGAAAGGCTTTGTAGATATGAAATCTTAATAATGATTGGGGGGTTTCCTTACAAGAAGAAGCTTTTTAAACGTAAATAATGCAGTCCATATTATTTTATAATATTTTTTGTAGAATGTGTTTTCCTTGAAGCACATTGATAATATATATAAATGAGCCGCGATATCATAAGAACTACACCTATCTACTGTTACTTCTTGACATTTAAATAAATGCTCAAAATTAAATTTTAATGAAAATAGGTGAAGGGAAAGTGTCGTGATATCGAAGGCTGAATCAACTGGAAGGATAGTTAACATCACATTCAGGCTGTACGCAGGTACGGATTATTTGATGTGCCAATACTATTCTATTGGGGTACTATATGAATAGTAGATTAGACCTTAATTCCTTATTAATTAAGTAAGGTTTGCCAATCTAACTTTACAAAGCCGTGTCGTGGTCACTCGCTGGTCAGGCACGTGGTGTGGAGGCGACGCTGCTCTCTGCTTCTGCTGAACTTACTAATATGTATTGTCGCCTTTCATACATGAAAGTATGTAGATTTTTTGCTTTACATTACCTACACATTAACATCTTCGTGGTTTTAATAGGCGTTTAAACTAAAGATGTGTGTACTTATTTGCTTTGTAAGCAAGCAGGTATAATTGTGAATGATTCTGATCGTAAAAGTGAATGTTGTTTGCTTAATTTAAGTCAAGTATTTAAACCGCCACCGCTCTAATATTATTAATAAGCGAGTATTAAACTCTTTTTACTTACTATATAGATTATCCAGGAAAATATTACAGTGTATTACAGTAAGTTACACTGACTGCAAGATAATGAGTAAAATCATTAATATCTTTGATAAAGATACTTTACAGCTAGCAGCTGCTAGTCAGTTGTATCAGTTGTGTTGTCTGCTACAATAAGTTATAAATTCGTGTCGCCTTTAGTGAATGTCGCATTCGCACCGTCTTTCTAAGAAGTCAAGTCGCGGTATCCTTAAACCTGCGCCTGATTCGAGCGGAAAAACCGAAAGCACAGCGGAAAACTCCAGCGGCGACGGCGGCACGGCGGCACGGGCGGCGCGGGAGCCTGCGCGGGCTGAGGGGCTGTGGAGTGGTGAGGGGCGCGGGCGCGCGGGGCGAGCTCGGCGAGGCGGCCGCCGGCGCGCGCTCGCTGCTGCACTCGGTCGCGCGCGTCCGGCCCGCTCACTCGTGTCCCATCGCAGCAAGTGCCCGCAGAGCAGCCTCCCGTCAGTGTCCAACCAACACACGGTAACGTACCCGCACACATACACACACGCCGGCGCGCTTGCATAAGCCTGGTGTTTCCGCTTCGCCACCTGTTATGAAACGCGCGCTGGCACACACTAGAACACGACCCTCTGCCGCGCGCCGCCCACGCGGCCCACGCGCGTGCGCCGCGGGGCGGGCGCCCGTCCCGTGCCGAATCGTCGACCGGCGAACTAAATTGAATGCAATTCGCGTTCGTTGCCACATCCGCGCAACCTCGGAGCTCGACATTGGGCGCGTTTCAACACAATATCGATCTATCGCACGATAGAAAACGATTTCGATAACATTGAGCGGCTCGCGCTGCCGCCGCTACGCCAACAGCTCTCTAAATTACTCCACACCGACACTATACCCTTCATCGTTTTGTTATATCGATATATTTCCGAGCATACGTTCCGTTGCCCGTTGCCGACGTGGATCGTGAAATTTCTACCGCGGGATGTATTTGTCATCTTGTCAGTGTGGTCTTGATAACGTCATCTGATTACACTATAAACAATTGCACGTGTACTTGTGTTACGTAATGTTGTTGTGTGTATCATTCGGCACAGATGCTATCTCGGTGTGATGGGATAGGAGAGCGGCGCCGACACTACCAGTAGCGGCAGCGGCAGTCGGTGATAGCATTCTGTCTGTACTCAATTGGGTCGTGTTGTTTAATTATGTAATAGTCGATCAAATCGCTTCATTTCATTTTGATATCTTTTCTCCATTATAAGTTTCAATACGTTTTCAGTGCGGCGACGGACGTGACGGTTGTAATTAGGGATCCGTTGTAGTCGTATCTGCCCCGCGGCTCCGCGCTGTTGTGCTCGCCGGAGTCGCGGTCAAGGTCGACCCGACCGAGGGTGCCCCCCCCCCCCCCCCCCGCAGCAACCGTTGGCTTGACCTTAAGCCGCGAAACAAAACAATCAAACTAATAACTGATAATCGAGAAAATCGTTTCATTGCCGTAAAAAATGGATTATAACAATCGCGGACATTCGATGAAATCGAGGTGAAACATTTGACGGGCGACAACACAGCTCAGCACGGTGCGGTACGCGTTCGGCTGTGATACAATCATAACTCTAATTTATTTCAATAATTTTCAAAGTGTAACGCGTATGCAAATATTATTAGATGCTATATTTCTTTATTGCATATCAATATATGAAGGTGGCCGCGACTTCACACCGCTCATTAGTGGGAAGTAGCCTATATGATTAACTGTATATTATCTACGGAAGTTCAATTCAATTCAATTCAATTCAAATCATTTATTTTGTTTAGGCCTACGGGGGCACTTACAAATTGTCAATTTACAAAAAGTCAATTGGTGAGTAAGATGAAATTAATATCAGGTGGTTAAAATTAGGTTTATCTCGCATTGACCGCTACTCATTAATTGGCTGATGTATCGCTTGGGTTATACAAACAAATCATTACATCTTCGGTTAAATAAATAAAGGAACGTGATTCTTCAATTGTAATGGCGTATACCCCGGCGGTGGTAATAGTGCAGGGTTCCATTGATGCACGTGACGTCAGCCACCGCGGGTCATCGCTCGGTCCCCGGTGTTACGTATTCGACACACATTCGCTCATTTCACTTTCAACTGTCCCTCCGTATCGGTTCACGCTACGATCACGTCGTAGCACCTTGCGAAATGCCTAGTTTTCCTTTAAGAAGTTCCCCTCCTATGACAAACACGATCATTTAAACTTATTTTAGAGTCGAAATTATGGTGGCAGCTGATAGTATCATTGTAACTACAGTTTTAATTTTCTTCTCGTATTATGTAATGGAGCATTATCAGCATCTGCCTGCATCACGGGATAAGCAATAAGATAGCAAAACACAAAACCATGAGATAGGCTTTATAAATAGCAAAAAGTACGAGTTGTGTGGTGGAGCTCCGCGCGCGGCGCGCTCGCTACTAGAACGAGTTGTGTGGTGGAGCACCGCGCGCGGCGCGCTCGCTACTAGAACGTACCAATATTTTTGCATTCCGTTGTCGTACGACGCACGAGCATTTTGTAACCGCCCGACCATGGGGAGCCTGCCCTTGCCGCAGCGACCATCGCCACGCCGCCGCGCCGTCACCTTCCCTGGCTGGATCCCTTATTTAAAAAAACACAGTACTCATGTATTCTTTTTACTAAACTGCTAAGGTGGAAGTCTCCCATGGACTTAACAAATAAAATAATAAATGTATCGTAACAATTAAAATTATGTATAACAGACCACAAAACTCCCAAATGCCAAATGAAGTTGAGTAGGGTTCAGATTGGATAACTTATTACCTACATCTTATGTACCCTATTTATAATATCTCACGCGTCTTCTCTGAAAAAAAAATTGAATATGACATTGTACATGGAATAACATAGTCAAGCGGTTTGTTGTTAGGGCAGATTTCTTTGTATACAAAGTCCGGCCGTGTCTTTCATGCAAAATAGTTTAACCGTAAAATTATTTTAGTATTTTTTTTCGGATGTTGAGATGATAATTGATGAAGACTTGTCTATTTTCACTAACTCAGCGAATAATCGCGTGTCACATAGCGCAGAGAGCAGGAGACACTTGTCGATCTTTCAGAAATCGTTTACCCATCGGAGTGAACTACGACAATTATAGTACAACCCCTCGTTTGCACTGACGAAGTATTTACACGTTTTTAGGGTTCGGTAGTCCCTACGAGGAACTCTTTTAAGATCATCCAGTCCGTCCGTCCCAGTCTGTCACAGTGCCATAACTTCTAAATTTTATGTCGGATGTTGACGAAATTTGGTACAGATATACCTTAAGAATAGATTTCACTATAAAATCTAGAAAAACTACTTTTTTTGCTGTACTTCCCCGAACATAGAAAATTGGGTTACCACATAATATGGGGTATCATTGAAAAGGTATTTTCAAATGAAATGGTCTTTCCACACAACATTTTACTATCAGTAATTAAGTATACGAGACTTTAACTTTTAAAGATCAAATCAAAATTGACACTAATTATATTTTTATGATAATCAAGAAAACTAGTTAGCAAAAAATATGAAATGGCTACAAAACCTTACTTTGTGCGTTGCACGACACGCACTTGGCCAAATATTTGTTGTTGTGTTTATTTTATGACATAGAGACACCAACAAAAGTCGTCATCAATATTGTGCCAGTGGAAACACAGCGACAATACAGACACCGTATGAAAAGTTGCATATAACATTATCATTGTAGAGCTACATATACACTTTAAATCCAACGCGCGTTATTTTTTACTTACATCTTTAATTGCGTCAGAAATAAATTGAACTTTCTCTCAATTCATTCAATAATTCAAAACCACTACATGGATTACTCGCTATGTCTTTGCGGAAATGTTGAAACTCTTATATTATGAGATTAGGGCACAAAACCAACAGAACGTGTTCTAGGAAGCAGCGAACGCACAACATTTGTGTGTATAGATAGACATATAAGCCATGACACTCGACTCCATAAGAATGGAAGGCTCGTCGTGCCGCGCCGCCGCCGCCGGGTCCCTCGCGAGCAGTGATTCGGACATGTTTGAAACGTTTCCAAACATCGCGTTTCGTCAGCGGCATGCAACAGCGCGGTCGTTTTGTGTTCACTAACCGCCAATTAGCGATACTCTTTTATTTTTGGGTAACATGCGGACACCGCACTCTCGACTATCGATGTTTGCCATTCTCTATTGGCCGCCGTATATATGACTGGAAAACAAACAACGCATGACGTACAATTTCAATGAATGTGATGTATGAAAAAAACAATATTAGTGAATGTTAGTATATTTGTTGATTACATCAGTTCTGGTTCAGCCAGTTCATTTTGGTTTTCCAAAGTGGACGGTCACGTTTTTGTATTGTGTTGTTATTAAACGTGTTTGTATTGCTATTTGTTACTTGAAACTGGCGAAATACCTATTAAAGTGGGTGGGCCATATTTTTAAAGAAAGAAGACGAAGAGAATAGAGTTAAGGTGTCGGTAGAGCTACGGCATGCTCGGTGCGACCACGATTCTAACCCATTCCCCCAAATTCTGTGGGTATGTCACAATTTTTTACCCTTCACAAAATATGCAAGATTATTTTTCCCAGATAGTAAATTATCAGTTTGTGTGTGGCGTTACAAAAGACATCAACGCGTTCACTCAAATACACTTTCATAATTGCAATACCTATTTATTTATTTACTAGCGGTGAGATATTTATTACCCATACAAATTTTCATCCCCTATTTTATACACTTAGGGGTAGAATTTTACAAAATCCTAACTTAGTGGTTATTTAGGTTATTTAGGTATAAACGATACCTAAAGACAAGCTTTAATGATTCTAACACCAGCGGTTTGAGCTGAGCTGATGCCTTTGATTTGATAAGTGATTTTGCTAAAAGTATCAAAATATGCGACATAAATGACGGTATCTTTTGATTGCGTTGTCTTAGAAGCCTACAGGGACCATAACGTTATATATTTGATATTAATTTCGACTTGATATCTCTATCCGTTTCTGAAAAAAGGATCTCGTCAAACAAACAGACAGACAGACAGACGGTTGACAAAGTGATCCTATAAGGGTTCTGTTTTTCCTTTTAAGGACCGGAATCCTAAAAAGGTGAAAATGACGCGTTAACAATAAAGTTCACAATGATGGTGAGGTAGATGATCGCGCGCGCGACACACGAGAGGTAGCACTTTGTAGTAGCCCGATAGCTGAAAGGCGTGAGTTGATCAACCACGATGACCAACATATAGTTATAGATTCATGTGTCTCGAAAACGATCGTGACAATTTAAAGATCACCCTGGACTCGTTTATTTATTGGAAAAAAAAAACAGACGTTAATTTATATATTTTTGCCAAATCTGCACTCATTGCCAGCCGTTATGCTCCACAATCATGAACAAGTATTCTTTGGAACGAGAACAAGGGCACCTAGGGACGTGCCGTCTCACTCGCGCACTCCGCTGCCCAATAATTTGCGGCATTTGGTTCCCAACGAAGGCTTTAATTTCGCTGACATTTATCAAAAATTTACTCACCATGTGTTCCAGCCATTAACACATGTTTGCGAAATTATATACCGCTGAGTTAACTTTGCAATAAACACTAAAAAATCTTCGTTATTTACAGCCTCATAGATAGAGTGTGAGGAAACGATAAAAATAAAATAATAGTTCGACTTGACACTTAACCAACTCCCTCTCCATATATCTGATTCAAGGGTTTGTGTGTTGCTGTGAAGGATGTGTGTTTCTGTAACATCCGGCGTCCTGCACATCCTACTTATTAGTAATATTCGTTCGCTCGTTCTTTAACTTCACTCACTGATTTGGAACTGTTTTGCAATGACACAGGATAGTTGGCATATCTGTAAAAGTAATTTCAACTTTTTTCCCATGATAATGATATATCCTAGGCCACATACATGATGGCGCGAGTGTCAAGTGCGCGGCCGCGTCGCGCGCCGCGTCGCGTCGCTTGCGCAATATCCGCGAGCCGCGACGAACACACGATGTCCTCCCCACTGACATGGCGTAGATACCACGACCAGATGTACGCGCAGCCCTCGGCTTGCTGTGTCGGATAACTTGTCAACAATCCTTTGCGTTCCTCTCTCAATGGGATAATGAGTAAGAATCTAATTTTAGTCCTCCCGAATAATGCGTCCAAAAAAATCTTTATTCATATACTTAATGATAAATTGTATTTATAAACTTAGCTGAAGAAGTCACAGGAGTGATGTAGATAATATACAATGGCGCGATCATCGTGGTGTTCATGTAAAATACGTTGTAAATGGGGCATGTGATTATTGCAAAATGTTTAAAGCCTGGTACTCAATACTTTCATTCATAAACATAAAAGGATAATGTTAATACAGGTCATAACGACAGCTCGAACATGATAACGAAACATACATCGAGGAGAGTCGTTCGCAGACAGCAGCGTGATTGACCACAGCTTGCGTTCTTAGCGACGCGGACGTGTCGCGGATACACGCGCAGGAACCTAAAATAATAAGCGTTACCTAAGAATGAAAAATGCCGTTAAGATAAACAAACAGTTATCACGCGTGTCGCAGCAACCGCGATCTGGTGCAAACTGGACCCTCATTATCAATTATTCCAATTGCCATTATAACACAATGAACGAGAACGTATAGTAGTTTGCCATAATATGATTCGGAAGCGTAATAAATATAACCGGATTCAGCGAAATGCCTTGAAGTTATGGACACAACAAAAAAAGGAGCGTACTCGCGCACTTAATCGGTCTTCGATGACAGTATACAATCGTACAGTATCAACTTTCTATTGTTAATTGAATTTGAAATTTCGCATAAAAAATAAAAGTTTATAAAATCTATCGCTTCTTATAAAATCTTTCTATTTTATCAATTGACTTTTCACACGTAATCGATTTAACGCGTCTCGAAATTAAACAAATAAAATTGAATGTAACGACAAAATTGTAGGTAATGTTAAATTTAATTTAGGTACAAAATAATAAATATAATTAGGCAACTGTATAGTGTATTATTTGTCTGTACTGAAAATGGTTGCAGTTAAATCAACAAAGTAATATCTATTACTAAGAGGCAGCGGCGGCCCGCGTAGTGTCGTAAGCAGCGGCGTTGGGCAACGCGCCTCGGCGAATCAACCATTTGCTCCGAATTTTCAAGTTTTGATTTTACAATGCGTAGATCAGCTTATTAATATGATATGTAACTTCTTCATTAATAACGTGACAGGATAAATGATGCACTATAATTGAAGTTAACGTTGGTTCTAAAAACACTGATATTATTGTTTTAAATTTGAACAAACAATGTGATGGTATTATTAAATACTACACAAAATACTAAATGTATGAAGGTATACAACCCTAATTAGTATTGTCTTCAACAATTTCTTTAAGTGAGATGTTTTTTGATCCCATATATTCGACAACATTAAAATTCCTAACTGCGTATCCCAGTGAAAACAGCACACAAGTAATAAAGGCTTTCTGATTGCCATAACTTGCATTATAATAATGAACCATAATATATCGTTTTGTAATTTTGTCACTAGTTTAAATTGAAATGAACGAAAATCATGGACTCGGCTCAGGAACACTCGCAGCTTTTATAAATATGTAGGAACCTCCTTAGGTTCAGTTGCGTTGCGTCCCTGGAGCCGCACAGCGTCGCTGTATTCAGAGTCGTCACGTCTCCACTCGGAAGTGGTTGAAGTGTGTCGTATGACGCAACACGGCCTCGCACGCACATGCGGCTCCGCCCTAGGAGCAAGGCTGCCTCAACTAATTCTAACAGTTTCACAGTTCCTATTCCTATGTTGACTTGTTGTACTTTTACTTAGCCTTCTGAAACTGTTTCTTTTAATTAAATCGCATTTTCAATTCAATTTTTAATTTGCATAATATGGGCACTGGGTATGATAAATAATATTATTACGACATTCCTAAGACGCAAATTTTGACAACAAGACTGTTTGTTCTATGACTGCATTTACTAAATAATATTTTTTTGTTTGTTCATTGGTAGGTATGTGAACACAACCTTGCTTGCGATGTGCTTATGAAACATCGCTCACGTTACGTGAACGCCACAGATAACAGATCGCTATCATTTACTTAAGTCACATATCAGTTGAATCACCTAGTTACTCGTGTCTTTTATGAAGTAAATGTACTGTTTATGCTGGCTTGTTTATAGTATTACTACAACTAGCTTCAAATTATGTTATACGCGCCTTGAAGTCACGTTAAAATAATAGTAAATGACTTCTTTGTTATTTTGATTATGAATATATTATACATTCATGTATATGAATCACAGAGATGTTCAGCCAAAATCCCAAAAAAACATTCAAATCCTGATCCAAAAAAATGTGTAAAAGAAAGTATTCGAATAATATTTTCAAATGTAATAAACGACAGACAGAGATGGCACGCAAGCGCACTGACGGCACCATTTTCCCAAATAATTGAATAGACAGCGCAAGAGTGGAAGCTGGGACAAACATTAATATGGTTGTCGTTATTCGGTCAGTACAGTTTTTGGAAGTCCTAGTCAGAGTCACTCTCCCGCGGCACGATCCCTCCGAGACCACCATGACGCAACGATCATCCGGTCCCGGGGTGTAGCAATCACGGGCCCTAGTTTTAATACATCGATAAAGATATTACGATGATTGATTTTATTGATTTCATTATTATTAGTGCCCAAGATACAGGCTCGGCCTAGTTTGGACGCCAGTGCTCAATACAGTATAATATGAACAATAATTATAAAAACAGATGTAAGTACATGGAATAAGAGTATTTGTTAAAACCCAAATTGATGTCAATAAATCTTTTTTTTATTATTATAATAAAGATAACAATACCGTGATCCGAACGTACCACGACAAAATTTACATAAACTTCGTATGTACTTTAGAAGACGTGTCGGTGGCGATTGCGGATGATAACAAAAATATAATATAAAAAACATTCAATACAAATATATAAGTGAATAAAATTTCGAAATGTGTACTAAATGACAACCTACTTTTAAAATAACAAAATAAAGTTAGCACTGCAACATCTTCTATATATTTACGTACATAATAAATTTATGAAACACTGATATTATAATTCAAAGTTCGCCAACCCACTTATACAAAGTGTACACCTCGCAGAGTGGTTATTTTACTGAAATTAGATAGAACTACGAATACGATAAAACTACGAATTTCACTTTTGTTAGTTACCATTTTTGACGAGCTTAAGTCACAAGCATTGCACACAAACCTTTGTCTAACAATAGGTATGTCTGTGATGGTCTCTGAATCACATCGGTAGCGCATTAGCGCAGGTCGTGGCGTTGTGCAAGTGCGGGGATGCGGGGGGCTGTTGCGTCACCGCGCCACTTGCCGAGGCCCATGCGCGCGCGCTGACACGGTTATCAGAAGCGGGAATATAGCAACATGTAAACATGGCGATAAACACGTCATGGCGGAGCGGAGGTCAGAGGGCCTCCAATTTATAGGTTACGTTACGAAGCACGCTGCTTGTCGCACGTGCGTTACACATTTGATGCGTGAGTTCTATTTTGCTATCTATCTACTCTTTGTCTCTATACAAGTGATCTAGATAGTTCCAAACTATAACCTTACTTATATCAAAGGTTTAAAGTTTTCGCTTCTCTTAGATTTGTTAACAATAGGCAATGGCGACCCGCTGGTTTGTGGTACCAATTAACACAATTATGTTCGATTAAATACTTACAACATTCCGTTTCTTTATTTCCTTATAGCGAAAATAACGTTTGTACCTGTAGGCGCGTCGCGGTCAGCGCAACGGTGCCCACTCCGTGTAAGACAATTACTGGTAAAATGCTAGTCGAAATACAACAAATAAATTGAACTGCCGTATTCTTTACTGTGGCATTATTATTATCATATGAGGTCCTTGAAGCCGACGAGTTCACAAAAACCATAATTACTTAACGTAAAATAATTGTAGCACAAGGAACACATTTTTTCTGCATTATGCACGCATACAGAGGGTGTCATCTTACAATGCAATGGCCTTCCTCAGTTTCAACCTTTATTCTCATTATTAGGATTGCTGAATGGAAGCAATTATTTTGAAACACTCCGCTCGTAATGGCCGTAGTGTATGTACGTGGCCTCAAGTTCTTCCGAGTGGATGATATATAGCTGCTGACGGCCTCGGCTGATGCGCTAGCTAGTTTAATAACGACCGTCGTATACTATAATTGAATATTACATCTATAACATTGTTATAATACAAAGGTAGATCCATAAATATTCATGCAATAGTATTTAAGGAAACCAAACATGCGCGCTATAAGAACGTTGGTACCTACGCCGCGCGATCATTCGTTTTGTCAAATAGACTAAGATGGACGTCACATCTATTTGTAACTTTATTTATTCACGCGTGTTTTAAGCAGAACGAGGACCGTTTAATCAAATATAAAACTGTAGGCACAAATAATTTGGCATGTTTAATGTGCCTAGCCGCGGGCAAGCCACCTGTAGATACATTGACGGTGAGATCGCTGGTCGACGTGACGGTGCGGCGAAACCCGGAGTTAGGAGGGTGTCCTCCGTGTCCTCAGCGCGTTAAGCTCGTCGGGCTGGACCGCCGCCGCCGCGGGGTGTTGCGCAAGCGCACGTTATGGACGCACAATTACGGCTAAATACAACGGTATCAAGGCTCCGTTCAAGGCGCACTTCTGGAAATGTAAATGTCTTAAGTAATTAAAACCGAGAATGCTAACGGAACGGCCGCACACGAACGAGACGAAAATACCCGACAGCGTTAATATTTAGACAATTAAAATAAATATGAGTCAGTCAAGTTTAACTATCAACTCGCCAAGAAGATCTGCCGAATCACAGATAAAATTAACTAACAATTCAAATACCAAAATCTGGCATTTGACTACTTTGAAGTAGAGTGAATTGTATTGTTAATTCTCGAAGATACATCCATCAAATCGATAACACAAATCGACCGACAATCATTGTGGCAATCACGACAAAGATAAGTATGAAGTCCACAAATTTAGTGCAAATATATCACAAGGGCATTGAGCACGGTCAGCAGATCTGTAGTCAATAAAACAGAACAAAATCCATCTCGTCATGCACTAACCCTGGATTGACGCGAATATTTATGTCATTGCGAAGAAGCACGCTGAACCACCGTGAAGACATCCGGTCGGAACACAGAGCGACCGCCGAGACAACAAGTTCAAAACAACGCGCCAATTATATCATCGCAACTCCGTGCGTTTTTATTATCATTATCCAACAGCTACAAACCTTTCATGTTATTTAAGCGGAAAACAAAATGATACATTTTGTGAACTTTCATTTATTAAAAAGTTCCTTATATGGATATTGGACAACGTTTCAATTGTTCGAAGTTGTCATTTCGCAATTCGTTCTACAGGAAAATCGCTACATTAATATTTACTTTTGCGGCTCCTCAAGCAAATTCTGATATTATGACCAGAATACTTAATAAGCACAAGTAAAATTTATCATACCTAATTAAGAACATAAGAAGCGGAAAACATAACGGGGCACATGACTGGACATGTTACAACCACGCGGCCGTCTACCAGCTGGAACGAATGACGCTACGAATCCACGCAACAATGCGTACAAGCAACAGCATTTTATATACTTGGTAATATAATTTAGTCCAAACAATGTGACAACTTAATTTGATTATGATGAGGTTGCATGCAATTGCATAATATGGTTCAAATGGTTAACTATGTTGTTATTGTAGGTGTGTGTATTGCAATCTAAATGAAGTAAGAAAGATAAGAAAAGTTAACAAAATAAATGTTATCCATGAGTATCGCAAATCACTATATTATCCCAATAGGTACTCATAAGACGTCGCCAAAATATTACCTCAATGTTAGGTAACCGCGTATATTAGCCGGGCGGCGGCGGCAGCGGTGTAGCTCGCTGGGCCACTTTCGCCCGCGGAAGGAGGTCGCGCGCCAACGAGAGCGAAAGGAAACGCACACAGCACCGCCGGCGCCGGGCGCCGCGCACACGCGCACATGCTTCAAGTCTGCAACACGCTCGAGTTTGAGCGTTATAATGTAATATATATTAATATTAATAGCTGCATTAATGCTCCCAGTCCCATGTTTAGATGGTCATTATAAACCTTTATTATCTGGTACGAAATAATATTGTATGGTTTTTACAAAGCCACTCGTCGTCAGGCCACAATATCGAGATGCGCATCATTAAGTTGTAAAACATCCAGAATGATGAATCAAATTCCCAGCGGGGCTGTATCACCTGCTACGAGTGATATCAATCTTAGAATGTAGCAAGCTCCACCACGTAATGCAATAGTAAATGTTTGCGAAGATGAAGCGAGTGATAGTGCGGGCACGCGCACTCGCGGTGTGTTACGTTACGTCAACTCGTATATTATGACAGCCGCTGCTGTGAACTGTGTCTGGCGGAACAGGGCGTGTGACGTCACGTCCGGGGGCGCATCCTGCGCGCAGGGCCCGGCCGCCGCCGTACCGGATGATTACTTCATCACAGCCGTGGTCAATGTCAACATCCCGTGCCCTCGTGCTTCATCTCGCAGCTATTCAATTAGCTAAAAGTCAAACAGTTTTGTTTTACACTCATTCGCAATTTTTCAAGAACAATTTTCGAGAACAATTTCTTTGATAATGGAGGTCATGCAAAAATGTGTTAATTCAACCGGATTTCGTACTCTGCACCAGGATTTAAATGGAAAAATAATAATTTTGGAAACACTAATTCGAAATATTTAAAGGTCTATCATAAAGTTAATGGCAACTTAATAACTTGCATTTTTTTATTTAAACATGTTATTGTAACGCGTCGCTGCGCAATGCATGCAATATATTGTCCAGAAAGGTTTATAAAAATAACGGGCTCCACGAAGGTGAAGGCCTCAACCTCGTCTCAGTGCACGGTGCAGTGGGGGGCGGCGGCGGGGCAGGGGGGGGGGGGGGAGGAACAGCGAGGGGGAGCCTCATACCATCTTTGAACTGTGACCGCTCCGCCAGCACGCTTTTCATTTGCAACAGTACGGCCGCTATTATAAACACACTGTCTAACTGTAAGGAACGAAAACGAATCCAAGAGTAATACACAAAAGTACACAATTTTTTTAGCTCAGTGTTTAGCTAAGTGTAGGTCATTTAATATAATCAAATGTAAGAGAGCTTAAATGCAATTTAAATATGTGATACTTTAAACCTGCGTCATGGTGAGTTAGCCAAACAAAGAACGTAATACCAATAAATATCGAGCAATGTCACTCAAACCTCGCGAACACTGCATCAGGAGTCAGATATTGTTGTATATCAAACAATGGAAACCAATGCTAATTAGCCAGCAACCATTGGTTTACGAGCAGTCATAGGATTGCTCGTAAAGCACCCCCTCCCAACACTGCGGGTATGTAATGACCAGCGAGTGACCCTAATGCGGTTGCACTGCACCTACGCTGTGCCTAGTGGGTGTATAGAACGCTTATTAACTTCGTGACAATCGGGATATAGTCACATAAACGCATAATTTAATAGGTAAACTAGCTGAAAGAGATAAAAAATTAGGCAGGTCACGTAGTCATTTCGTAGCATCACGCTACGAACGCTACGGCGTGTACGCGTCGATGTCTTTTGTTGGGATAGTTAAGTTTAGTGAATTTAAGCAGTGGGATATACTTTTGTTTTCTTTATTTCATTTAAATGTATATTTTGCGCATTTTATTTCGCTTTACATAATGCTAAGGTTTTAACAAGGTCATTTCAGAACTATTAAGACACGTTTTAATGAAAAAGTTAATTAAGTTTTTCTGCTAAATTTAATGTTGGGATATTTTATTTATTCGATTAATGTACAATGTGTACATTACAATGTTGACTGTAATAATTATACTCGCCGTCGATAACAATAACTTGCCAATAAATTTCCATAGAGCGCAATCTGTTAATGAGTTGCGCAGGCGCAAGCGAGCACAATGCGGCGGCCGCATGCTCCCGCGTTTTTCCCGACTCGGTGGCGGCAGTGGGAAAAATCTAATGAATCTAAATCGAGGCCGCACCTCTTAACTAGCTGTTTAAAATTATAATACGTTAATGATTCTGATTTTCGAATTATATCCAAGTTGTTTCCGCAAGGTCGCTACAGCCTTAAGACCAGCTAATTTAGGTCATTAACAACTGCTTCTTAAAATTGTATGTTTATGGAATTAATTTAATATCAGGCAGAGTGTTTGTAAAAGTCGCAATATAAAACTTTATTTACGAAACCTTATTGCTTAGTGCCGTTTTAGTTAATTTATGCATCGGTGACGACTACATGCGCGGGCGGCGCGGGTGGCGCGGGCAGCGCGGGGCGCGCGGGGCGGGGCAGCGCGGGGCAGCGCGGGAGCAGGCAAAGCGCAGCAACAGACCTCTGTCCGGGGTCACTGCACTCATTGCGTAACACGACGCCCACATCCGTAACCTTTAGCTGTCCTACAATTAATAATTCTATTCTGAAAATTGCAAAACTTAAACGTTAAGTTTATTTAGTTGACATACACTTATACAAATTAACTACGAACTGTTGCTTTGCCTTTGTTCAGGTAGGCGTTACATGTCACGTCTTGGGTTAAACAAGTTAAGAAACAGGAACCGACACTTGAGGACTTGAAGGTTTTATATTAAATATTGAAAGTAGGAAATAAATAATGAAAAAAAATGTTGTTCATCTGAGTTTGCATAAAGAAACTGACGCATAAAATAATTATGTTACCAAAATAACTTGAATCATAAGTGGATGAACTTCATATATTTTATTTTGGTGTAATGCAGTCCATGTCAAAACATTTAACATTTCAATCTGTTCATTGAAATCAAAGCAAAATCATAATAGATACCGTGCCGGCGCGGCGCCGTGACGTCAGCACCCGACGCCGATCATCCGTGTTTAGAAAGTGAACTGAAACTATACGTCTATATTTGTATGTAATTACAGCTACTACGATTTGCGTTATCCGAACCGATTTAGCTCGTGTCAAAACAACCACTAATTTAGTCAAACTCAAAATAGGCCAATCTTTGCATGGCAGCATACTAATGAAAAGAATGCAGGTTTCTGCGCTATGCAACAATCGTAACGAATAAAGTTTGTGAAGAAACGTTGCAAATGGAATTACTTTAAACTTTGGAACTCACAATAAGCAATCATGCTCACATAGTATCGCAATGTGTGCTCGCGGTGTGACCGCGCCGCCGCCGCCGCCGCCGCCGCCGCCGCCGCCGCCGCCGCGGCACTGCACCGCCCGGCCGATCAAGTCATAAACCATTACAACCGCATCATAATTTAACATGACTGCCGCCATTTAATGGGTAATCGTTCTATTATAAGGAAATGAGTAAACTTGGCCCTCGGATACATTGTCAGAAACTTGTGACACCTACGTATAGTTATAGTATTGCTCTACACACCATATTGGACTATCATAATGAAATCCGTCCAAGGCCCAAGGGCGGCTGAACACTGACAGTACTACGCCAGTCAGCCTTCTGTTTTGGGTTTTTTCCTCAGTCCAATGAGTGAACCACGTAAGTGCGCAGTGAAAGGGTGTTGTGCAAACGCTGAGTCGAACACCCCTCCCTCTGGCCCACCCGGTGCGTTGCCCACACCCCACCCAATCGAGATGACTGCAATGTTGTTGCTGTTAAATTCCATGTTTATGAACACTAAGGATAACCAATATGTAGTTCTTGTTGCCCTAGAATATTTTGTCATAAGGTCTTAGACCTTTTAGATCTTCTCCATTAATTTCATTAGAGCATCCTGATTTCTCCTTGACAGTCTGACCGCCACGCCGTCCAGTTCTAGATCAACCGAATAATTAGTCGTCGCGGCTGAGCGCGCAGGCCTCGATTGCGCCACCGCCACCGCCGCCAGTGTGCACATGCGCTCAGTACCCAAAATCACGTCTGAAAACCTGAAACGGACAAAAGTACTGTAGCGCAGTCACGGTCTCGACAAGAACGATACGACGATAAAAGAGATTGAAATACACGACTTATGGCAGTTGCCTGTTACTTTTGTAGTTATTAACACTTAAAACATGGAGTTATTTTACTTCTATTATTGCTGACATAACTTTTCCTCAACACAACAGCGAATCATTAACCATTTGGCAATAGCGGTGAGTCCCAAACCTGTTATTACGATCGCAAGACTGATAGTGAGTTGATTACCGTTATGTAACCGTGTAGGATGCAAACAAACAGATTGATCCAAATTCACCGCTCGACCGACGACGACGTGTCGGGACGCTTTGTACAACTAACAAGGGCAATTAACTTATTATAGTAACAACCGCTTAGTATCGAAACGTTGGGCAAAGGACTTGACTTATCGCGGTGAGGGGAAGTCAGTTTAATCACCACGTCCGGCCCACAACACTATAACAATCTAGGACTAGTATAGTTATTTTTTTATAGTATTACCTCTAAATCGAATACTACAAACTTTGTCAAAACTATAATAATAACATACAGAGAAACAATCAAAGCTTAATGAGAAAATAATAACTAAACTAAAATTGCTGGTACGCGTATTAACGCTAAAATTGTATTTTTTTGTAAGAGTCGTTAGCTGCGAATGAGCGGCGGCTTGCGACACCTCGCGTCGCAATAGTTTGTTATAACTGCAAATGGGATGGTGCACTTGTCCTCATATTATTGCAGCATAGGTGATCGCGTTTACGATACCCGCCACTTTTGCAGATAACCATTTATTAACACTAACTCATAAATATCGATTAAGGTTTTAGCTTTGGGAACTAAACAATCGAAATGTTGACATTTAGAGTATCAGAGTGATAGTGTTGGTCCACAGGGACAGCAGGTTGACAGATGTAAGACCCTAAATATCAGCTTAAGGTCACACATAAATGGCGTTTCCAGTTGAGCGGTGAATTTTACCGATCGATCATACGGAAATAATTACACTGTTGAATATAAAGCCACTAAAAATAAAGTGTTTGTTGAGTCAGTTAACAGGTTGCAAATATTTTTATTTTGAGGTTGACTAAAATAAAAGTGAATTGTGAAGGAAATGGAACTTATGTGCAATGCTTTTGATTAATCCTTTTATTTCAACTACCAAGGTATCTTGAGATTATTTCGTGTAGCTGGCAACTACAACTTTATACCTACAACTTTCTCCTTAATCTTGTTATATCCTTATTGAATATTGATTTCAATTTAACTCAGTAGGTACCAGTCTCCAATGAACTATTTAACACTGAATATAACACATAATCAACATTCACAGCCCCCGCGCTCACGTCTCCCAAGACCTTTTATTACTATTCATTATCAACCTTAATAATATGTACCAGTATTTTTGTCCCCGCGACCTCCGTAACTCGCCCATATTATAGTTCACGTGGATCAGAGCACCGACATATTATCATTGTAACATCGCAATTTGCTCGCAGTTGAGGACATGTCGCAACTCCCCGCGGCTCGGTAGCACGTTGCTCAGAAACATGTTCCTATTTGAAACAGGAAAATTGCGAAAAAGTACTCGCACCGCGCGAAGATTATCTTAATTGTCTGCACGCACATTCATCTCCTACTTGAATGTCTGTGAAAGTTCTGCCAAAGAGCTCTCTTTTCTGCATATGAGTATGTTCCATTACAAATACATTACGACTGTATTTTAATATAATTCAGTCTCTATTATATTATTCGAAGTTTTTTTCAAGCCGTAATTTGATCCAATGTGCCGAGCGATAGAAAATTAAGACTTCGTCATAAACGAAGCAGGAACTGGCAATCAACTTAGCAGGTTTTCACTTAATAATAGCGCAGGACCCGGTAATGCTTGGTTGTGGCGAGGGCCCACATTAGCGGAGGTGTCCGCGCGTGCGAATGCAATACACGGCGCGCGACAACAACGCGTGTTAATGCCACACTGCGAGCTGCTACCGGCGTTGATACTTGCACATCATGAGGACTCTACTGCCGCGTTAAAAAAAAGTATTTTGGCTTATAATTTGACCCCGGCAGCGAATCAGCTCAGATTAGGCTTTGATATTATCTATTGCTAGTCACAATACGCATAAAATATATGTATTGTTTTTTTACAATATTGACTAAACACAAGAATAATTAAGTGGTGAAACTTGAAATTTGTAGAATATAAATTGCTATAAACGCGAATATTATCGCGATAGTTTAACCTTATATCGGATCGTCACGCTATGTTAAAACGTACCGCGCGGTCCGGGCGCACCTGTCGCGGTCGCCTGCGGCCAGCATGTATCACGAAACGCAGACTTACGCAGTTGCATACGAAATGCCTCGAATTAAGATTAGTGTTTTTTAAACTAAAATTACGCGGACACTGTTTCAAATAAACACATAGCTTTCAGTAAATTACCGTACTATTAAATTTCAGTACATTACCACATATTAAAGTACAAAATATTACAACAGGAAATGAATTTACAGCAGTATCACATATCAAAAGTGCCGCCATGTTACATTTGCGGATTTAGTTTGGAAGCGAGGGCAGAAAACGGCTGAAAACAATCGTCACTTTCTCAAAAGTTGCGCGTAGTACGGAAGTGCGGGACGAAACAATGGCACAATGATACATACAGCTTAATGTACGTAACGGTAATAATTGCACATTATGAGCGTGACGTACATCCAGCGGCTGGAGTGGGTGATGATTGGTTCAGCAGCCGCCCCGCGGCCGGCTTCTGTTTCTAATGTATTGCAGGCCCCTTGATAAGTATTCAAATAACTAATGGGTATGTTATAGTATAATGAGTATTGACTATTTAAATATTAGTAATTATTAAAAAGGACTGTGAATAGGAAAACCGAGTGCACTATGTATTATGTTTTATTTGGGAACCCTAGTTTTATTTTTATTTTATTTGTTTTGGCTCACAGAACAAGTTATAATCTACAACAGTTTTGTACATAAGAACTAAGCTTAAAACTAGATTATGACTCTAAATGTGTGGGCACAGTAAGCTCCAAATGTTTATAATTAAGTGAGGGTAGTGATAACTGAAGTACTTAAATTAAGTGTTAGTAATTGAAAATATTTAATTGGTTTGGTTCAATTAAGTGTTCGGATTGCTACTGAAAATGCTCTGAACAATATTTTTAAATTTAGCAAGCTTCGAATAGAAAATGTCCAGACACGGATTCTTAGACACCGTATCATTATACAACCGGCACATTCTCGTAATGGGATTATAAAAAGAAGTATTGTTGTTATATACTCTAAGGGCAAAAATTCTGGGGCTGGGATTACGAGATCTGTAACGAATATTGAAGTTAAGAAAAGAGAGCAGGTTGGGGCAGTCAATATGTGAATGGATAATTTTGTATAGAGTGATTAATTCATTTTGTTTACGGCGAGACGAAAGGGTAGGAATTTTAAATTTAGTTAACTTAATGCGATAGGATCTATATTGACGGCCAAGGCGTAATCTGTATGAGAGAATATTTAAAAACTTTTTTTGTACTCTTTCGATTCTTTCACTATGAAACTCATAACAAGGTGACCAGATTATTGACCCATACTCTGAGATGCTTCTAATAATCGAATAATAAAGGTAGATAAACGTGCATTGGTTCTTGAAGTCCTTAGTGGAGCGAGAGATGAAACCTAGAAGTTTGGTACATTTAGTGATGGTATGGTCGTAGTGAGCGTGGAACGTAAGTTTCTCATCGAAGTATACACCGAGGTCCCTAACGACTGACTTGCGCTCTAAGGTTGTGCCACTGAGAGAGTAGTCAAACATAAATCCTAGTGATTATAAAAACATAAATCATGTTCATAATTAGTATCTCTGACAGCGATCACACATTTCATAACCCATTCGTAACGCAATGCTAAGTCACAGTAGGGTCAAGTTACAGTAATATTACGTAATTGATATTTTATTATGTAGGCTCTTTGACCCGACTCTTTACAATATCTTAATAACGGCCCACTGACATGCAGCTGCTCTTCTACCCTGTCATAATGCATTATAATACACGAATGTCATATAAAATTACATACACTATGTACGTTACGAACATAATAAAGGTTAAGCCAAGCTGATTGCTAATGGAGCCTACTCAACGAATCTTATTGACATTTAACTATTAGAGGCCGTGCGGATGTTACAAAATACTCATGAATTTTAAATAATGTAAAAGAATGTAAAAATAAATAGTTAACACCTCAGTTACGACCGTATAAACAGTGTCTCAAACGTAATTATTAATTAACCAATCATTAACTCAGAACTGTTTAAAATATTCAGTCAAAAATGTATTAAAGATGCAGATGTTTTATTAATTTACAAATGAATAAGTATTCACGCTCCACACTCGGATAAGACACTTTGCTTGTACAATATTGAGGTGTATAAAACTGATTAGTGAAGCCCAATCGGCGTGGCATACACTGGCGCATCCATAAGTATCTCACGCAACTCGCGCATCCATTACATAGTGGTGCGCGGGCGCGGGCGGGCGCGGGCGGGCGCAGGCGGGCCCGGGCGGCGCCGTTATGTCAGCGAGGTCGCGGTCACCCGCCGGATGAGAGCGAGCGGTGACCCAACAACACAGTGTAGTTTCATTTTGTACACATTTGTACAAGTGACAAAAGGCTGGTAGGTGCAACATTAACCGTTAATTTGATCGTGAGACCTCGGATTTGAATATTTTTACTATTAACAATACCTATTTATTATGTATCTTACATGTTACGGCACTAAGATGCGTAAAAAAAAATAAGTTACGCGTACACGCACGTGCATTGCAACAATGATTTTAAGATAAGGTAAAATGCAAAATTTAATTGCGTGTGAGAAAGATTAACTATTTAAATTTAATTTAATAACTCACGCGTCCGGCGTGCTACATGACCTTATTGTTATTATAAATATATGCAAACGACTAAAAACTTACACATACATCATTTATTAAACTCAAGGCGCGGTAATCGCAATAACTAGACGGATACTTTATTTAAAATAACATTTAGTAGTGAGCCCTAATGTTCTTTATCAAGATTGTTCAGTTTGCCGCACAAGTAATTGAAGTTATAGAGTTATAGGTACATGTGCATATTGCAAAAAATCGTGTAACGCCATTAGCTCAAATCGGTAAGCGCTTGGCTGCGATAATTGTATAGAAATGACATGGACAACGCCACACGAGCACACGGGCAGCGTGCAGTGAGCAGTGGACTTGTTGCTCAACACTCGAATATACTGATATATAATAGAGCACAGATACATGGCGGTTACACGGCGGCCGCCGCGCGCCGCCCACGCGCACAGAGCCTCACTAACTACGATATATTGTGCTCCAAACAAACAGGATAGGTATGTAACAATGGCAGCAATTTCTATCACTATTCATTAATTGGGTAATTACTATAATAAATTACGCCCATTATTAACCACCGCAACGGACACGCGGAATTTTATCAACTAATTTACGTAGTTACGTAGTAGTAAGTATACGTATGAACTTGAATTGATTGTTTAATTGCGTAGCCCGTAGTACTATGCGCACTTTGATGCTACGCGTTACTACGCGTACTACGTCATACATTCGATCCATAGGGAAGTGATTTTATGACTAACACATATTAACTTAAATGAACATGGTAAATGTAGTACCTAAATCAAATTGCTAGCTAGGACAATCAAATATTTATTTGTCGAATAATTGTCATTCACACAGATCAATGAAATTCACAAATTTTGATAAAATAAAAACAATTTATTCCCAAGTTCGTTTAATAATAAATATTTATATTCACCTATATCAACAATAGTTATCTTTAAGTACCGATTATAAAAAAATACAACTTATTACAATTGTGTGATGTGTGTGTCACGGTACCTAATCATGCCCTTGCTGCTCGCTACCACACCGAATCACCGAAGCAGCGAATCATACTGGCGTATTAAATCAGTTCGCGGAACTCGATACATACAAGCTCTTAAGCAGAGAATTCAACAAAACAATCTACTAAATAAGAAAAAATACTCCAATTTAGAACGACATTCAACATGGCAACTTTACATGTAATACAGCAGGTTCTGTGCATTTGCAATAGTATAGTTTTTATATAACTATCCAATTAAATATAGAATGTTGGGCTCCACAAATAGCCGGCGGTGTCAACGCCGTCGCGGCCGTCACAATCGCTAAACATGGCTGTACCTAAATAAGTTGCTGTTTTGTCCGCGATTCGTTCCAGCACGCGGATCTACCTAGATTTCTGTAGTCGACCAATCGCTATGACTCACAATATTAATTTCCCGGAATTACACTTTTGCAAGTGTCACAAAAACACTACACGTGTCCCTTGTTAAACTTTTTTCACTGAATGGTTGGTCGGTAATAAGTAGAGTAATTAGAAACGCGATTGATTGCCTCGTCTTGTTTGTAAACACGGCGCGGGCGCGGCCAGCGACGCGTGAGCGAGCGCTTCCATAGACGCGAGACGCACGCACCGACAGACGTTACATTTACATAAATGCGAGAATGCGAGAACGTGACGCGAATACCGCCGGTAATTAGATCATTATCGCTAAAGGTTACCTAAATATTCTTGCATAAATAATTTATAAATATTTTGTAATATTATTACTTACAATCAGCGGTTGCATTTTATTACAATAAATATTTAAATCAGGTTAGGTATTACGCTGCTGCTAAAGACATCAGTTATTTATACAAGCTAGGTTTCTTTCAATGACCTTAGTTCTGCAAAAAACTTGGTTTTTACTAGGAGTGATTGCCGTCACCGGCATCATGTCGGAGAGGCGGAGATTAGTTATTGAGATATACTCTTATTGGGCATGTGACGTCGAGCAGCGGGCTAGTGCAGCGGGAGCTAGTGTTTGGAAATGAACGCGTTGTAGGACCTATTTTGAGTAATTATCGACATCCCAAGAGGAAATTGATTTAATAACGCGGTTACAGCTATAGGTAGGGCTGTTAATTAGATGAATTATGAATTATGGTAATGTTCCTGATTCTATCAAATATATGTACCTAAACAGCAACACTAGTAATTTATCATTTCATTGCATATTTCAATACACCTACCATCAAACTGTATGGATTAATCATTCCTAAATTATGAAAAACAAAAAGCATTTTTTACTTTTCTAATTTGTATAAGACATTATTATTAATAAACATGAAATATATTTTCTTTACTCCATGTCAACCGTGATCGAAACAATGCGAAAGTCGTCGACTTCCCTGTAGGTATAGGTAGTTATATTGGTAACAGCCAGGGCTTACCTCACCCCGAGATAATTCGATTTTGTTCATTCATTCCGCCGCTACGAATGCACCGCTTTGCGAAACGCTGCGCAACAGCACAGCGCGAGCGCCAGCGGACCAGCGATGTAATAACCCAGATACATGTCCGGCTAGATATTCATTATCGCTGTGGATATCAAACGGCGGTCTTGAGCACAAAACATACTGAACCAATTCATAAAACGTATTTTGGTAGCCTGGTTATTGCTTTGACATCACTTATTAAGCTATTTTCCATGTTCAGAAGAGTCATATCTGTTCAGTATTGAGAGCCAATTCTGTCAACGCTCATAAGGTGTGGATCACCAATAACCACTGAATGTTGGTCGCGGAGTGGTTCCAATTTGCATAATGTTAACAAGTCCGCAGTTGGGCAAGCCTGACCGCTGTTCTTGTGTAACTTCATATTATACATTTAAATATCAACGTTACCTTATATAAACACGTGGCCTAAATTAAGAACGACAGTGATTTAGATGAACCATAGCTGAACACATTAACTAAGCAAATTTATATAGCAATTTCTTTTTTTATTTATGACGCAGGGCAATACTTCATACGTTAACAAAGAATGACCTCTTGTCAGCCAATTGCAGGTCAAATAGAGGCTATTTGTAAATCAAACACAAGTACATCAAGCAAATGAACTTTGAACTAGGCAGACATTAAAATTAGTGCCGCTATGGTTCAAAGTTCGGCCCGTACTGTACTGTTGCTACCGGAGATGACATTTTAGGACATTCTGAGAGTGGTTAAGTATCTCCAAAAAGATTTCGTGTTCTCGTCATTATTTTAGGCAATAGCCATTAACCACGCATCTCGCAACGCTGAATAAACAGCGGGCGCGACGAACCAGCCCGCCACTGTCACCTCGAGGAGAACTCTGCGAATCACTTGGAAATATCCACTTGTAATAAAACATTTAATACTAACCATTGCAACAATAGCAATACTGAGAAAGAAATAAACATCAATCCGCCCCGTTCACATACAAGTTGGTCGATCCCAAACAGGCCCACAGTTCGACATTTTTATAAGTAATACATATTTGCAAAATATAGTATGCATTATGGTATTTCCATAGTCGGCTCTGACAAGTCTGTCTGAACTAACCTCGTCCCAGGCGCGGCGCGAGCGGCGGCCTCGCGTGCTCATTGCACGTTCACACGACGATCTTTCCAACAGCTTTGCACATTTCAAGGACGCGATTTCGCCTTTAACCTCCAATAAAAATACCGCGCTGCCATCACCAGTTATTTCGTAACACTTTATAAATACATACCTACCTACACGTTACAAACGTCTACACGTTATAAATAAATATCGTTCTTTACCTATCATATTAATAATTATGTATAAGGGCCCCGGTGCGAAATATGCGCGCTTCACGCACCAGCCATTTACCGGAATTTGGATATAATATAGGTAGATAAGCTTACTTCAGGAGGCATATTTTGTTTGTATTTAACATGATGCCGTTGCAGGTGTGAACGTCCCGACGCCAGGTCCTCACACGCCGGACCTGTCGCGGAACTATCATTTATTGCTATTTCATGACAGTTTATGTAGCAGTAATTTGGCTCATTGACATTTAGCTCAACATCGACAGTCTGCTGTTATGCGTCTGCGTTCTGCGTTATGGCGTCGACGTAATGCTGATGCAAATGTATGCACACGAGGTGAATAGTAACACATGATGTGTAGGTTTTTAATCCATTGTGTTTGTAATCAACAAATATATAATAAATTCTTCTTACAATAACCATTACCATATAATCTTTGGAATTTGAAACGAAGTACTTGTACCGATCATCAACACGATGACATAGTGCTGGCAGCATTAGCTGAGGTCGCGGCGGCGCGGCGGCGGTTGCACAACCCGTGCCGCCAGCACACACAACACACACAACACACGGCACCTCCACCACGCATGAGCCACACACGTGTGCGGGATACGTCCAATTTATTGTTGTTTTACAACTACTTATTACTTAATGGGGCCTTATGATTTAAATACTGGATGATGGATAAACACACTGGAGCAGCCCGACTCCAGTAATAAACAATCAACGTAACACGGTGATGCTCGAAGTGGCTGTCTCTCCAGTGTGTATCAAACGCCCGGTGAGATCTTGGACCGCCCCTCTCGAACCGCCGACTGACCGGACCGTCCCTTCCGCAGGTGCCAATACACAGTTTGAAACGGAGAGAACGACAAGAACATCAACCGAGCGACGACTAAATAAAGATATATCAACATGAGAACAACGGTGTACGTCCTGGGACTCTGCGCAGCCCTGGTGGCGGTGGGCGCCGCCCCCGCGCCCCAGCCGGACCCCAACCCGGCGGCCAACCCCGCGCCCCAGCCCGACCCCGCCGACGACAGACCCGAGATCATCGAGATCATCGCTCCCGCTGCCAGCGCACAGGTAATGACGACATAGCCGAGAGGTTCCGCCTCTACCAAGGGTTTTATTGAGCAAGCTTCACCACGAAAATCTCCCAGCACGGGTCAGTGCGCTTCGTATCGTATCGCGTGACCCTAATCGCAAGCGATTCATCAGTTATATAATTATGTAATTGCGTTGCTTTGTTACAAGGATGCTTATTTTTACATTAATAATGATGAACGGTTCGGCTGACTCGGGCCGAGGCTGCGACCCCCGACCCTGCCGAGCCCGGCAATCGCTCTCACGACCCATCATTTTCATAATGTAATACATCAAATCTTATCAAAATAAATATGAGTAGGTTGTACTTAGACACCTCGTCAGTTGCGATGGTAATTTTTGCGTTGCTCAAGTCTGACGTCAAGTCAATTTGTTTACATTTCAGGAGACTCTGGCGACCCTGAACCTCGGCGCGCCCGGTTCAGAGCTCAGCGAGAGAAATAAGAGAACTATTGGAATTCTGCGACAGCTGTTCCCTACACTCACGCAGGTATAACACACTTTCTAGTTGTAAACTTTTGCTATAGTTACTTTTCCCCTAATAACTATTTTTTTATTTTAATTAACAGGTATTTCAATGTGTTAGTTAGTGTGTGTAACTTTGAAGCAGGATTCGCTGTCGTTCGTGTGTCACTTCGTGTGACGGCTTGCCCGCCGCCGTTTCCATCCGCAGGCTCGGAACTGTCTGTTTCAGTATCGTCGGTGTGCTAAGGGCGGTGATATGTTCTAGATAATCGAACAGAAAGTACAACAAATAACCAGTTTCGTGCTACAAACGTTCGGGCCAGTACTGCTACGCACGTTCCTCGGGAACCGCAACGGCGGCAACTCGGCCGGCGGCGGCGGCACCGTCGAGCTCGATGACGACGACGACGACGACGACGACGACGATGACAATGTCATCACGGTGCAGACGCGCACGGGCCAAGACCCGCGCAGCCTCTCCACCAACACCACGCCCGACCCCGACTCCGACGCAGGCAACAGCGACGTCGATGATGTCACCGTGCAGACGCGCACAGGATTCGACCCACCCAGTCTTTCTACCACTTCCACGCCCGATCCTGACTCCGACGCCGGCGATAGCGACGTTGATGACGTCACAGTGCAAACGCGCGCTGAGTTTGATCCATCCAACCCTTCCACCAACTCGAAGCCCGAGCCGGACGCCGACGCCACCGACGACGTCACCACCACCACCGAGAGCGTGCGCCGCCGGCGCCGCCGAGCGCTCTTCTTCCTGCCGGTATGCCGTCGACTATCGCACTAACCCCAGCCTGCCCGGAGGCGGCAGTGCGAGGCGCGCGCAGACCGCACGCCGATCATCGTCATCGCCATCGTCATCGTCACTTCACGCATCGACGTCACGATCATACACTAATAATCACCGACGCACCACCTAAGCCTCCCCTCTCATCACAAATTTTCTTGCAGAACGCGATAGCCGAAGAGAACCAGTTGTTGTCCGGTGCGGAGTCGCAGCAGGCCGAGGTGCGCGTCGCGTTCGGCGAGGGGGACCAGCAGGCGGCCGCCAGCGACGACCAGCAGACCGCCGCGCAGACCAACGCCGCCACCATCGACGAGATCTCACTCGACGATTCTGACATTAGCGAGGAGAACAGGAACAAACGGTATGCTACCTAATGAACATTCTCTAATAGGTAGGTAACATTAGTCGGAAAGGCTACTGTCAAATTTGGAAAGCGGGTTTTTACTATAAAACCAATTCCTTAGAGCCATACATTTATTCCGTTCATCATTCCGATTGCTCTTATTTAGGAAACTCTTTCAAGCAAATCATTTAGTAGGTAGTCTATGTAATCCAATTTATTTATCTTAGTTGAAAGCGCAACCCTCGTCAGCTGGCCGTATTGTCTCGCGAATTGCGATACTTGCAGCAAACAATGGGCGTCGCCGTCGTATAGACTGGGAGCGAGAGCGGCATTGTGTGTTTTTACGATAGTTTCAATTCGCACGTTTCTATTTCATTTCGCCGCAAAGGAATGTTCGTGCTCATGTAATGATCTTGCGTGCCGCTTGCAGTTGTACGCTACGCACACGTGACTAGTTACACACATGCGCCGTAACACCAGTCGCTGTGCCTACGCACATGAGGCCGCTTGCCAGGCACCAGGATAGGAGACGGACGTGATCCACAGAAATGCCAAACACGAGATATTCCAGTTGACCGATGGGTGGGGTTCGCGTCTCTTCATTTCTAGTATTAGACACTATGAAATAATGACAATGACCAGTGGCAGCGAGTTCGTAGTATCTAAAACATCAATGTACCAGACGCGGAACCTGCCGGACATTCCCAAATCCGCGTCTAAAAGTCGCTTAATTTAACAAGCGGCCTTTCGCGCTGCGATTGTTACAGATTCCTGAGCTTCGGCGGCGGCGCGGGCGCCGCAGGCGGCGGCTCCGGGAACTTCCTTTTCGACATCGTCAGGGTTAGTCATCACACCTCGCATAGTACCTATACGACTAAACTTGATCTGATCAACCTGTACCACTAATCTTATGTTCTATCTCTGACTTTCATTCATACATACCTACTATTTCACATCAAAATCATTGCCACACGGAAACATAAGAGCACACCACACTATCTTCGGAGTGTTGTTGGAGGAAGGGCCGCGGAGGCAGGTGCGAGTGAGAAGGCTTGGTGTTGCAGCGTCCGGCGGAGGCGGTGGCGCGCGCGGCGGGATCCGCCTTCAGGCTATTCTCGGGGACCGACTCGCTCAACGTGGGCCTTACCGCCTCGCACACAGCCACTCTGGACCCGAACAGCCCACAAGTACATCCACATGCGCACTATACATTGGCACACCATACGATACGTAGACTCGATCTTTATTATAGACAGGTGGTGTTGTCTGGACCGTCCAGGATGGAGCTTGTCGATTGCCAGAAAATAATGTAGTTTATGCAGTAGCGAATACCTACACACCGTTTTGAAAAACTATACCTACACTTCATCACCACGATCCCTTATCCATATTTCCTTCTAAAAATGTTTCATGCAGCTTCTAGTTATTTACTACGAGTACTAACGTCATTACTTTTTAGTTACATTAACCTAGAATTACCGTTTTTTTAACCAAGGACTTTTGGTAAGATTTACTTAGTAGAGATAACTTGTAGATTAGATACTTAGAACCTATATAGCGGCATAGTAAATTAAAAGGAATATTGTCACCCGTATAACAATGATTGTAGATAAACTATGCCTATCCTATTAATTATATTGTGTATATATTAGTTATTGAGTAACGTCTGGCTGGCTGGAGTATAACGCAACGTAGATACTTATGCTTTTAGAACTACAGTTTAGATAATTGAGTAGGTATTTATGAGTATACCGTAATCGTCGGATGCACTTGTGTACATAGCTACAGTTGACCCTGCCAATCAATTAAAATAAATTACGAGGCATAAACATATAAATGTGTCGTGTTGCAGCTGGTGGCCGGCTCGTCGTCGGGCTCGGCGGGCGGCGACGCGGCGGCGGAGGGCGACGACAACGGCGCCGCCAAGGGCGACAACCTGACCGAGGGCGTGCCCGGCCCCATCACGCGGCTCTTCATCATCGCCAACCGCGGCATCGCCAACCTCATCCAGGACCTGATCCTCCGCATCGCCCAGACCTCCGAGAGGATAGTCAACTTCAAGGCGCGACTGATCACCTCCATCATTTAACGCGCTCGCGTTTAGAACAATATCCTAGTTTAGATAGTAGGTAGAGGCCGTGGGGAGCAGCAGCGGCTGGCGACAGCGGCGGCGGCGACGGCGCGGCGGCCAGGCGGCCAGGCGGCGGCGCGGTGGCGGCCAGGCGGCCGGCCGCCGCCGCCGCCGATTCTGCTCAAGCTTTTTTTATACCGCGACAATCTCGATTCGTTTTTACGTTTGTAAATATGTATTATAGCGGAATTTGTATAAAATAAAATAAATAGTTAAATTATTTTACAATGTTTCACTTATGTTGTTCAATCCGGAACCCCGGGGATAAACTATTCGTAATCCGGAGGCCTATACTCCGCCCCGATTCCGACTTCGATAGGAAAGTCATAAACAGCCAATAGGTAGGTACTTACCGTAATAGAAACAAAAAGAGACACGTACCTACTTACTCTTTAATTTATTCCACACTCACCTACCACACTACGAGTAATTATTGAAGAACGAGTCGATGAACTTGGCGAAACAAGCTACGCAGCAGCGGCGGACGGAAGAGGCGGTGGCGGCGCGCGGCAGCCGCGGGCCGGGCGGGGGCCGCGGGCCGGGCGGCGGCGCGGCGCCCGCGCGGGCCGGGGCCGCGCCGCCGCCGCCCGGGAGCCGGCCCGCCTGCTGGCTCGCCATTCGCAACGTACGCGTTACTCGCATATTGAAATTGATTTTGGTGGCCACACAAATGGAATAGTCTAATTCGCTGGAATATAATCAAAAAAATGTTGTAGTTAAAGTGGGGGTGGATGGTACACGAACGGATCCCACCTAATTTGACTTGAACAAGTATATTTCAGGGCAATGTTTGGATCGTACCACTCGTGCCTTTGATGAATACGCTAACTTAGGTAGTAGGCACCTAATTGAACAGTGCACGATCAGTCACATCACAGAGACCTGACATACTCTGCAAACTAGCGTCCAAAAGCAGTTGCTGATAGCCACACATTGCCTATTGTGAGGCATCGTTATCATCACCAGTCAGGTGAATAGGGACTTCATTTAGGTAGGAACCGACCAAGACAAAGCGTGAACAGATTCTCACCTATAAACATGGAGATGTAAATTTGGTACCTATATAGGTATTTTGCTTATTGTTATATCATTTTAAAAAGATGCAAATAAATAAATGTACCGCAGAGCGCCAGTTACTTTTTTCGCGAATAGAATCATATAAATGTTTATAGTAGGTAGTACTTCATCTTCAAAAAAATTAACAATGATTTTTATTGTTATTTTGTCAATTTGGTGTCATTTAGTGTTGCCTTACTATCGATTGGTTGTCGATACTATCGTGACCTCGAAAAATAGTCAGAATAAAGATAGCCCTATCGATACTAATGAAATTTTACAATACTATTGATAAAGTGCAATACTATCGATAGTATCGATACTATTGGGTATAGATACTATCGATAGTATCGATAGTTTTACTACATTGATATTTAGCCAAAGTTCAATAGTATTGCACCGGAATTTTAGTCAACATTATTAGTTCATTAGTATATTGAAAATAGTTGTATTATCCTACTCACTTAATTTATGCGACTGCGATTAGTTTGACCAAGAGTGCAGAGTAATTCCTGAGGTTTGAATCCAACACGATACTATTGAATTTTGATAAAATATCGATGTAGTAAAACTATCGATAGTTTCGATAGTATCGACAGTGATTGCAGTAAAATACGCCATAATAGCGATAGTATCGATAGGGCTATCGATATTGTGACTATTTTTCAAGTTCAACTATCGATACATAAACTATCGATAGTTAGGCAACACTAGTGTAATACCTACTGGATACCATAGAGAATACAACTTAGAACAGAATACTATATATTAGCTAAGAGGAAGGAGAAGAATAGAGAGAGCGATAGATATCGAAACAAATCTCTATCTATCTAGACTCTTTACCCATACAAGAACGCGTCCTAAGTTAAAAAAGGACGACTATATAGTTCACAACTCGTTATTTTTAAAAGTTGTAGCCTGTTTTTTAAACCATAGACAATTTTAGTGTTCTCCAAAAAGGCATACATTATGTATCGATATTTTGTCTATAATAATATCGTTCAAAAAATAAATAGTTATTATGAGGCCAGGGTTTGATGTTAAACAAATAAAAACAAAGATTATCACATTTTACATTCAGTTTACTTACATATTTTATAGCAGTAATGATAATGATTATAATGTTATCGTCAGCTTATCGATTTATTTAATCGAAGACGACATCGGCGATCGCAACAATCCCATGCAATCTTGAACATAACGATCAATCGTGTGGGGTATCAAATGATGCTTAATTAGTACATTTCTAATATATTAATAAATTTGTTGCTATAAAAAATATTTATAGCATTAAATTAATTTAAATAAAACAATGTGTTATTAAACTTAAACCCATCTACTGAAAAATCACGCAAAAAGATTGAAACAAGAAAATATTATTATTTGAAAGTAACAAAATAGCCGTGGTCGTATGCCACGTACCCTCACAGAATAAAACAGTCTAACCAAACACTCAGAGCGGGTACACATTGGGCGCTTTCAAACGCGCGCTTTGCTAACGCGCGTTTTGAGAACTAGAGTTTCAATTGATGTGTACACATGCAAGCGCGCGCTTCTGATCAAGCGCGTGTCAAACGCGCGCTGTCAGATTTTCGTTAGGACGCGCGTTGCGCGGGCGTCAGGTGCGCGCTTGTAGATACATGCGCCGCCATTTTGCCGTACATTTGATCGCGCGCTTTCGTTAGGGTGGACGCGTACTTGGAGAATAAAAGGAGATATGGAGATCGAGCACTTCCATATTTATCGATGAAATCCAAAAGCGTCCAGCTATATGGGACATGGAAAGTCCTGATTATAAAAATAAAATCTTAAAAAAGCGTAATTGGGAGGAGATTGTTGAAATTTTCTGTGATTGTGAAGACAATTTGGAGAAGAAAAAACTGTTGGGTGGTCTATCTCGTAATATTGGGTGCACCCAATATTCTCTTTGCCTCTGCCGTCGTCTTTTATAGCGACGGTATAGGAGCCACACACAAGCAAACACCTCTACGCCCATTTCCGAACTGAGCCAGTAGTATGGACTTCTTGTTAAACGCTCGTAAAACGCCGTGCTAAGGCTGTGTATGTACGCTACCAACGCGCGTCGAACGCAACGCCGGGCGCCCAATGTGTATCCGCTCTAAAGCTTGAGATGTAGGTGGTTGGAATAGGAGGAAATTATACGAAAAAGTAAATATAAATGTATATAAACTAATTTATTAATATGTTACATGTAGTTTTTTTTTAAAGAGTGTCATTATTTGGTTAATGTTTCAATTTTATGTTGTTATGCTGGTAACACTATACTCCGCGGTCGAGTAAATATGCAATACTCGGCTCACATGGATCACAGAACACATTTACCTGGCTATTCCTCCAGCATCCAATATCAAAATTTAATGTATGAATAACATGACAACTTGACGCTTCTGGCAGAAATTTTTCTCATAGTTGAATTCTGGCAGTAGCTATTTAAATTTTTGACGCTTTAAGCACGGAGTGGTGGCTTATTAATGACTGTGCTGTTATAAGTGGGGCATAGGAAAAGCTAAGCCAAGCGACAGAGACTCTCCCCTAATCCCATAATAAATGTGGTGCTTCTTTGTAAATCGACGATTTACAGAGTACGATTCACTCGTTTATAACCCGCCGAGGAGGCCGCGAGGAAGCGGAGGAAGCGCGCGCTGCGTTGGGTTCCTACGCGTCGTCCTGGTCCCGCTGCAGGTGCTGCAGGCGCGGCGGCGTGTTGTCGAGCAGGCACGGCCAGTCGCGCAGGCGCCGCCGCCGCGCGAACACGTCCCGCGGCAGCGCGCGCTGCGTTGGGTTCCTACGCGTCGTCCTGGTCCCGCTGCAGGTGCTGCAGGCGCGGCGGCGTGTTGTCGAGCAGGCACGGCCAGTCGCGCAGGCGCCGCCGCCGCGCGAACACGTCCCGCGGCAGCGCGCGCTGCGTTGGGTTCCTACGCGTCGTCCTGGTCCCGCTGCAGGTGCTGCAGGCGCGGCGGCGTGTTGTCGAGCAGGCACGGCCAGTCGCGCAGGCGCCGCCGCCGCGCGAACACGTCCCGCGGCAGCGCGCGCTGCGTTGGGTTCCTACGCGTCGTCCTGGTCCCGCTGCAGGTGCTGCAGGCGCGGCGGCGTGGTGTCGAGCAGGCACGGCCAGTCGCGCAGGCGCCGCCGCCGCGCGAACACGTCCCGCGGCAGCGCGCGCTGCGTTGGGTTCCTACGCGTCGTCCTGGTCCCGCTGCAGGTGCTGCAGGCGCGGCGGCGTGGTGTCGAGCAGGCACGGCCAGTCGCGCAGGCGCCGCCGCCGCGCGAACACGTCCCGCGGCAGCGCGCGCTGCGTTGGGTTCCTACGCGTCGTCCTGGTCCCGCTGCAGGTGCTGCAGGCGCGGCGGCGTGGTGTCGAGCAGGCACGGCCAGTCGCGCAGGCGCCGCCGCCGCGCGAACACGTCCCGCGGCAGCGCGCGCGCCGCGCCCGCCTCGCCCGCGCCGCACAGCGCGCCGCCCGCCCACGCCACGCTGTTGTCGCACGCCGGCGCCGAGTGGAACTTCAAGCTAGTTATGTGCAGCTTGTCCCTGTGCCGCACGAGACAAGTACACTTTAATTGTTTCGTTTACAAACATACAGCAAGTTTCCGCTGTTGCGAATATAAAAACCCATCCTTCCAGCGTTAAGCGTAAAAATAATACGTCCCGGCGTTTATCCCTGGGACGTTTATCTATTGAACTCGAGGCATAAAATTCGTAAATACACGTGATGTAGTTTGTCGGTCGGTTTCAACGTCGAGCCTGACATATATTTACTTGTACGGCGGTTGCGTGAGCAGATACCGCAGCTCCTGCGCCAGTCTCGCGCGCAGCCCCGGCATCGTCGCCGTGCCGCCCGTCACCAGGATGTTCTCCGCTAACGCCCGACGAGCGTCGATCGGACACTGCCGACATAATAATACTTTACTTACAGCGACAGCGGTCAGGTTCGGTTCGGGGAGATCGATAATGTAATGAGCCGTTCCGCGACAGTACCTACTACAAATTAAAAATTACACCGAAGAGGAACGGAATAACTCGTAATCGGCTCGCACACCACCGATAGAATATGTTCCCAGGCGGCTCACCTGCATGATGCACTGCAGCACGATGTCGGGCAGCGAGGCCAGCTCGTTGTCGCGCGCGAACAGCGGCTCGGCGGCTCGCTCGCGCGCGCGCCCCGCCACGCGCACGCCGCCGCACGCCGCCGCCCGCGCCGGCGCCGGCGCCGCGCCCGCGGCCGGCGACCACTGCGCGGCGCGGGACCGGCTGCCCACGAAGCAGCATTTCACTAGAAGACATGCCAGAACTCCTCGATTGGTATTTTAGTTCAACCTACTTTGAGCACTGCCACTGGTGGATTTAATTAATTTTGAAGACTCCATTGGATCGTAAGACTTTTTGAAAAATGAATATTTCACTGACATTATTTTGGGAATCGCGGACATAATAATTGAATGGTCGGACGAAGCCATCCGAGCGTACCTTTGATGTCCTCGATGACGCGCTCGGGTAGATGCAGCTGCGTGCCGTGGTCCTCGTCGAGCAGCCGCGCCAGCTCGGCGTGCACGGCGCGCGCGCCCAGCGGCTGCGCCTGCAGCGCGTGCAGCACCACCGACGCGTGCACCACTGCACACCGACACGAACCTTGTCTCACCGACTGCGATAATGTCGCGGTACCAAACAACGCGACACGGCATGTCAACACCACTCACCGGCGGCGACCTCGGCCTCCTCGGCGCCGATGGAGACGATGAGCGCCACGGGAGTGCCCAGCGTCAGCGCGCACAGCCGCGGGCTGTCCGCCCAGATCACTCCCGACACCTGACACACTTTCCAGTAGGTAGGACATATGGGGGTAGGTTTTTCGTAACTATAAGTTCTTTATTTCGTCTTATACAGAATATTGAAATAAAATCATAATCCTCACAAACATTTCCTGAGCAACCCCAATGGTCAGAGTGTGGCGTAACCTCAGACTTAACAAGTATGTTCTCAAACTCTCTTCACTCATTAGTAGGATTGACTGCCTGCCCAATCTACACTAATCTCCATTTGTATTTTTGTATGTTTGTAACTTGCATGCACTATGGAAACTAGTGATGATAGAACCAATATTTTTTCTACAATATTAATGAATATAATATCAATATCTACAAAAACTTTGTGATACCATAATAATTATGTAGGTGTACTATGATAGTTACGTTACTGTAACTACTTTTTTACATTTTAAAATTGACTATTGACTTTGTGGCTTAGGTAGTCATGAATGGCAACTCAAAAAATTGTTAGAAATAATGTATAAACATTGGTTACCTCATAATGTATGAAGAGCACTTTGGCGAGGGTTTCCCGGAACAGTGTGGGCGTGAGCAGAGACTCCACCACCACCACCTTGCGCTCCTTCGGGTTCACAAGGACATGTCTGCATACATCATTCGTTTTAGCACAATCCTATCATTCATTCTTTATATTATTTTTTATTTTTTTTATATATGGCTCTGCCCAATTCTTTATATAGTATGATATAGATTTTCATATCCCACACTAGTCTCGTAGTTGAAACTTGAAATAGAAAATTAAATATTGTTTTTGACTTTGATGGTAGGAACCTGAAAAATAGAATGAACTATAAAGTATGTATATTGAAAATAGACCTGAAATACAGCAGATGCAGCATGTGCACCAAGTTGTCGTACAGCTCCTCGGGGGTGGCGTAGTCGTGGACGCGCTTCAGCCGCCGCTCCGAGGCGCTCCAGAACTCGGAGCGCACGATGCAACGCGGCGCCGCCTCGCCGGTGAACCCGAACCTGCAGACACACGCCTCATCGCTACACCGCCTGCCTGCACGATAACACACGTTGTATCCAATAGTTCCCCGCATTAACTCACTTCGTGTAGTCGGTACCTAGGTCCAACACCACCGCCTGTTTTTCTTGTATTAGAGCAATTCCTTCGTATAAAGCCATTGTGTACCGTATTTAACTAAATATCCTTAATCTGTAATTATCATCCTTTCTATTCATCTAAACAAATTGTGCAAATACTTCTAAGTTGCAATGACCAAGCAATGACCAAAACACCGAGCCGAACCCACAGATTAGAGATATGACCCTGTGGCCTGTGCCAAAGAGAATGTCAAAGAGAATAGAGAATGAATCTGTCACCTTTGAGAGGCTAACCAAGAAGCTTAGAACAACACTGGAGATATCACGTAGAACAATGGAGTGAAGACAGGTTTTTTTACATACATACATACATTTTGTCCCTCTCACACTTCATCTGAAATTGCCATGATAAACACAAAAAAATACCCAAACTAACGTGTGATGAGCCAAGATTTCGCAAGTCCATGGTTTTCGTGTCTGTTTTTTATGGATTTTATTTACATATTACATATCAATCAATCAATTTGAGAATCCTCTTTTGACTTCAGTATTTATTTTTATATAGAAAACAAAAAAATAGATCAACCGTTCACTTTCCTGACTGTCGGTAGCTGTTATTTTAATAATTTAGCAACACTGATAGAACACTCAATTTGACACTATGGCCAAACTGTCAAAGATTTTCAAGCACTTTGCATTTTTAAATTAGTTTAATGCTTTAATAACAGTGTATTCTTGTAATTTAAACGATGTATTGTGTTGTGCAAAATTGCAGAAGTGTATGGATACCAAACTCAAACATTAAGTTACACGGGTAAATGTATTTTAAGCTAATAACCGTATTTAACCATATTTATATTATTTGTAATGGGAGACATAATAAAACATCAATAAATTATTATTATTAGTATTGTGTGGCTATTGATTAATGATATAACAGTTTATGTTGTACTTTTCGTACTATATTCATTTAGTTTTTACATAAACATTTGACCTAAGAAGGGTGACCATCATCTCACTGTATTTCAGATTTTCTGAGTAAGGAAGGATACATAAGTATTATACTAATCATATGTTCCAAAGTCAAAAATATCATCTTATTACACTTATATGAGTACCCACCATATATTGTGATTGTGCTAATTTTATAAGTACCACAATCACAATGGGTACCTATTTTATGACGGGTGCGTATACCTAACTTTGCCCCCTGCACACTTCGACCCTAGGCACTACTAGGCAGGAGCCGAGCCGGCGCGGCGTTCGGCTCGCATACGTGCTCGCGCTGGTACCGCGCTGTGAGTTAGTCTTAGTGACAGTTAGACCGTCACGCAGAGAACGTGCGTAAGCTCGAATGCCGGTTGGGTTATTTATACAAACAAATAAAATTTGAGTGCCTGTTTGTAATATCAAAATAACATCTTTTCACTAAATCCATATGCAAGTACATACTCGTACAGTACATAGGTAACAAAAAAGCGGGTTGAAGCGGTTTGTTATGGGTAATCTCCGAAACGGCTGGACCGATTTTGACGGGACTTCCACGGATAGCTGGAATATATTAGCTGATACATACCGCATATTTATGTTTTTAAATTTTAAGTAATTTTGGAAATGGTTTCACTGGCTTGTTTCATTTTTTTTACTTGTTTATGATGAGTGAGTTTGTAACGCGTATCAACATATGTGATGTGACTTAAATGGTTGTATCTTTTGATTGCGGTGACTTGGAAGCTTTATAAATTATTGATTCTTCTTCTTTCTTTAAAAATATGTTCCAGTAATAGCAATAACAAACACATTTAATAACAATACAATACAAAAACAGGTGTGATGTGATTAAGATTAGAAAAGTCATGATGACATGACTATTCATTGTCATCAAACAATCTATTTACTATTCTAATAAGTTTTGTGGTAGCTTCACTTCCACTGAAATTGGGATCACCACTGTTGCACAAGAAATCAATAGCATCAGCGACAGAAGAACTGAGTGTCTGCGCTGCAAGACGTACATATATGTATTTATTTTTATACTATGATAGTTGACATGTCCACCTGTAACTTTTTGGACAATTTAAACCTTTCTTTCAATTGCACCATGTGAAGTTCTTTAATAATTTAAATGACATTTCCGTCCGACGTTGTTAATGTACCTATAATCAGACATTTCTAGTAAGCTTTAAAATATGCGTAGCATCTAATAAGCAGTGTACATTGTTAACACATAAGTCTTGTAACGATCTTGACTGCGCTTTTCATATGTCATTTTGTACTGGTATGACATAAGAAACATTGAAACTTCTAAGATCGCTCTCTCAGACTTGAGATCGATTTATTAATATGGGCCTGAAACCGTAAGTCCTAAACTTGAGATCCGATGTGGTCACCCTAAAGAGAGAAGCAACAAACATATGTGACGTCATTCAAGGTCATATTTATTTGCTTCAAAACATTGTTCGTGTTAATATATCCAGTGTTATGTATAAAGTTCTTGGTTGTGCTATAACATTGTCGCCAATTGTCAGGAGAAATATTATCTGAGCCTTTTAATATCAATGGTGTTTTATATCAGCGACGCTGACTTAGGTTAAAAGTTATACAAAATGTTTTTTACATCTAATAATTTAAATCTAAAAATATTCCATTTCTTTCTAATAATAGAACATTGCATATTCGATGATAAAAAATAAAACCATATTGTTAACTGTAATATGTCAAACTGAGATGTCAAATTCATTTTTAACTTATCATTTTTTTATTATGTAAGGTCTCAAACTTGTCTCAAAATAAGCAACCCATATTTATATTCCTCTCACACTTCATCTGAAATTGCAATGTTAAACACACAAAACCCTAAGCAAAAACCCAATCGTAACGTGTGATGAGCCAAGATTTCGCAAGTTCATAATACAATTTCTTCTATTAATTATATACACTTCTTGGTACCTGCAGGTACCCGACAACCACCACAGTCACAAACCACAGCATAAAAATGTTGGAAATGGTGAAAAATCGAGTATGATAATAATAATAAAAATATAATAATTTCCCCAACACGAGGGGGATTCAGGCCATAATCCATCACGCTGACACAGTGCGGGTTGGCGGATTTCACATGTCTTTCGAAAATTGGTAAGATCTTCTAAGACATGCAGGTTTTTTTCACGATGTTTTCCTTCACCGTAAGCAAGTGATAATCATATAGATATTATGATTAGCACATAGATTTCTAAAAATCCAGAGATACGAGCCGGAGACCCAAGACGTAACCAATCGGCTATCACTGCTCAATAAATATGTATGATAAAAAAAAAATATTTAAGCTTGTAGCCCCGACACTGTCAGAGTTATGCTGTCATAATAAGAATTGTCAAGTGTCACTTTGTCATTGTCCGTCGCAAATTTAGCAAAATCTAAAAATAATAGAAATATTTCTCGATTCCCTAACTTCACCGGCTAGAAAACCTAAAGAAAATGTCCGATATAAAGATAGTGGCGGCGAGTATCGTCAACTTCCTAAAGCGGCAGCTGGAGGGTGATTCGCTGAGCGTAGACACGCGCGAGAGCGTCGAAGTCGGCGTCCAATGCATCGAGACCGCGTTCGAGCTCGGCCCCGAGGACGCGGCGCGTGGCATGGACCTGCTGCAGCTGGTGCGCCAGGCTCGTGGCGAGCGACCCACTGCGGACCGCGCCGAGGCCGAGCGGCTCAAGAACGAGGGTAACGACCTCATGAAGAGCGAGCGCCACCGCGAGGCTCTCGAGAAGTATTCGCGCGCTGTCGAGCTCGACCCCTCCAACCCTGTGTTCTTCTGCAACCGCGCTGCCGCGCACTTCAAGCTCGGCGAGCACCAGGCCGCCGTGGCAGACTGCACGGCGGCGCTGGCGCTGCAGCCCGACTACGGCAAAGCGCACGGCCGTCTCGGCCTCGCGCTCACCGCGCTCGACCACCACCGCGAGGCGCGCGCCGCCTTTGCGCGCGCCTCGCAGCTCGAGCCCGAAAACGAGTCCTATCGTCAGAATCTACAGCTCGCGGACGAGCGGCTTGCACAGCGCGGCGAGCGGCCGCAGCTCGACCTCGGCGGCCTCCTGCAGAACCCCGCGCTGCTCAACATGGCCACCGAGATGCTCGCCGACCCCAACATGCAGAACTTGATATCGGGGCTGATGAGCGGCAACGGCGCTCCGGCAGCCGCCACGGGCAGCGGCGCAGGCGGCATGAACGCGCTGCTGGAGGCAGGGCAAGCGCTGGCACAACACATGCAGGCCGCCAACCCCGAGCTGGTCGAGCAGCTGCGTCGACAGGTGCGCCCGCCGGGCCCTCAGCCGCCGCCGCAGTGAGCACATGCTCGTGTTCGTGTTATTCCTCACAGAAAATTGTTTAATCTGTTAAGATGTAATATAATTTTATTTCAATAATTTCCGTCTACTCTCTCTGATTTGTTAAAGGGAGGCATTTCTGGCTTGCATTCACCTACATACAACTTTCTCTGTTCACCACTGTGCTGCATAGGAGTACTTTGTAGTAAAATTTTATGAACAGTCTCCCTTGGTCAACTTGCATGTCCATCTCTGTATATATGAAATCAAGATCATCCATATTGCATGCTGCAATTTGATTATATTATATAAATTTTATTTTCAATGAACCAAATTGATTGGATTTTTTTTATTTAGCCTATTATATTAGTTAAATATGGTGTTCTTTCCTGTTATAAATTGATAGTATGCCATTTACTGATATAGAAAGGATGCTGATATAGAAAGTACCTCCTTATCTTACTCTAAGGAGTCAAATAGATGGATTCATCTCCATTAACTCTAGGTTTATTTTGGTTAATGATTGTAAGAGGTTTTCAATAGCATTGCATGCATTGATTTGTTATTTATCAGATATTTTTTATTCATATTATTTTTTTTGCTATTTTTAACCATAGTTAGAATTAAATTGTATAAAGTGGTATCCTCCAGTGAGGAGAGTGGCGCTGCGATCGGCTCCGCACCACATAGTATGTATAAATATATTAAACTATGTGCAAATAGTTGAACCAGAGGCAAACTCACACACAGGTGGAGTTTATCTCTGGTTAATCCAAATTATTAATAACTAAGGTGTCATTATTGGTATTGTTAATACATTTATTTAAATAATTATGTTCTGGTCTTTAAACTCATTATTGTATCAATTTGGTATCATAATAACACTGCATATTGCCTGATATGGTACAGACATAAGTAACTACCTGCAGTAGAAAACTTGCTGCGTCCATTGGCCAACAACAGGCCCCGGACGTGTACATGCACGGGTGATTGATTCTAGATGTTTGTTAATGAACGGAATGCGAATAATTAGGCAGGCTATGAAATTAAATTAATGAATGCTTTCTTAACTATTTATTACACACTATGTATAATTTATGATAATTATAATCAATTTACATATCTTTATGTACACATATAGTAGCAAAATGTAAAAACACTATCGACATGGCGCCTCGCTCGGCGCCGCTCAGAACGGCCAACGTTTTATCGAAAATAGCGAACCGCGCCACAGCGAGTAGCGAGCGAGACGCGGAAATACCTTCCAAAACATGTACCCGATATATAATTCCGTATTTACACAACTCTACGCGAGTGTTAGCAGTCGAGTGCACCGGCGCGCGGGGACACCCCTCATTTATAAAAGCGAAGGCACCGTGAATCATCGATAGTCCCTCTATCATAAATGCAACCACAATTTATATAAAATTTCTAATACTTTAAATTTAAACAAAGGAACGATATCATGTTAACATTCAATTTTGCAATCTGCATAGTTAGCAACACACGACTATATGCGATTGGAATTTATTGAGCCATTGTCTCTAAAAGAGTTATTTGAACCCGGAATCACTGGCAGGAACAAAACAGTTACCTACAAATGATCGCCCGACGTACATTGGACTGGCTTTATTATGCAATAAAAATAAATGAGTGGACACCTATGACGCATCAAATGAACATTACAAGATAACTGGACTACATTCATACTTATCACTTTGCGTACAGGTAGATATTAATATATTTCGCAAAATCAACATTGCAAAGTTTTATGAACATTCAGCAACAACGTGTACTTATTAATAGAGTAAATTACTAATTTATAATTAACAAATAATAATTTAAACACCGCCGACTGACACGGGACACACTAACAGTAAATTAAGTAAATAAAGCTAAACATTGGGTGTAGCTGTTCCATAACATTATTTTTTTAACAAATTTTAATAAAAATCCTACAAATTGAATGAACGTAATTTAAGTATGTATATAAATAACTTTAAAACATTTCCCGTTCACAAGAAAATAAACTATCTTCAAATTCTTCAATAATAAATCAATATGAATCCATAAAATGTATTTCTTTCGTAATAGACATTACTCAAACAATAAAGTAAGTATTTATTGAAATTTGTAGTGATATTGTTTAATTGGTAATAACATGTGAGAAAATTTATACGCCTTTATTTCAATGTGTAGTATTCGCGTAAATATAAGAAAACAATACGCCTACAGGCATCATACCGCCCGGCCCGCGCCCCCCGCGCCGCCCGCGCTCTCCCCGCGCCTCTACCACACAAACGCACCACGGCGATCGGACCATACCATAGATCACGTCACACGACGCGCGTAACGCGTTTACAAACATCAAACTGATGCGTAACGCAATAACACAAGATTTTTTACAATAGTAATGTTCGTAATAAATAATGATTATGAATTGCACAAATATTGCATCGCGTACAGTACATAACACAATTAATGTGTTAATTTATCGAATAAGTAGGTACATACAGTTGTCTTTGTATTATAAATTACATAAAATATGGACTATTCGTCGATTTGCGTCCAAACCACACGACCTCTAGCGATGTCTGCACCTCAATATTGGTAGCTCGGTACATTATCAAGCGCCGTTAAAACGTGACCAAATAAATTGAACTGGTAAGCTTTTTCGAGCCATCGTATGAATTACATAATAATGTAATCGTGCTCGCAAATAGTTGAGCGTCGTTTGATGGTAGATGGAGAGGCGTCTCGGCGGCGCGGGACCAATATTGGTCATCTCGGCGCGCGCCGCCGAGTGGGCTGAACCGCGGGGCGCGGGGCGCTGACGTCACGAGGCGTGCAGCACACAACAGCACACAGTCGGACCAATTCGATAAGAGAAACTGAATTCCCTGGATCGTGTTATTCGTAAGCGTGTAACAACAATTCATAAAAAAGCTCGACCTCCTATATTTGCAGTGACGTTTCAAATATCAATACAAATCAAATGACCTTACTACATATTAAGATAGTTTCCGCAAAAAATATCTCGAATTGTTTATTATTTTGATCGTGTCAAAACCACACAATTAACAAATCGTTGGAACGAACGGAACGCTTGATAGCACAATATCAACATGTTTCCTTCGAGGTTCTCACCTCTAGCGGGGTTCGAGCCGAGCCCCCTTCTATTACGTATAAGCGTTCACTTAGACGGGCTAAGGGTAATACCGCGGCCAGTAACTAGACCGGGGCAATACATCCTAGTGACGAGAATAAACATCGTCGGAAGGTAACCTTACAAATTAATGCATTTATTATGTTATGTAATTTATAAACAAAACCAGACATTTTCACGGCACCATCTGTAGACAGGTAGCGGCGGTGCGGGCGGCTCAGTTCCGCTTGGAGGGCGGCACGAGGTGCGCGGGCAGGTCGGCGGGCAGGTCGTGGCCGTCGATCTTGACGCGGATGAGGTGCATGGCCAGCGCGAACTCCTCCTCGTCCAGGAACCCGTCCTTGTCGATGTCCGACAGCTTCCAGATCTTGCCGAGCACCGAGTTGGGCAGCTTGGACTTCACCATCTCCGTCTTGGCGGCTGTCGGAAAGGATTTCATGTCAACGTTAGCGGGGAACGAGATACATTAGAGCGCCGGGCGCGGGGCGCGTCCGTTCATTTGTACCGCCGCGCAGCCGCGCCGCCGGGCGGCCCGGTGTCGCCTGCTCTTGTAGACGTCGCTGCGGGCGGCGATTAATGACATTGAAATGTTTATTAAACCTACTTTAGCCGGTTGAGTTGCATCGAACGGGAATTCGGCTCTGATGATGCACTCGGCGAAGATACCGCGTGCGCGCGACACCGAGCGGGGCGATAAGCGGCAGATAGCCGCGTCATCGGCATCGATTGTGATAACGCGCCGGTGGCACACGCGCGATGCGTGGCCATGTATTAACATTACTATTAAACGGACTATTAGATATTAAATAGTCAAGGTCAGTAACGGCAGAGACTGTCAGGGAACAGCATTCCTTCACGTTCCGAGGGGAGACCGAACTAAACGTTCCTACAGTAAGTACACGACACTCCAAACCACTTTCAGTGTTCAAATTCCAAGCGGATACATACTTGTCTATTACGCAAAACATTGATTCAATTTGGAAAACATATAACAAAACCTATTGAATCTACAGTAACATAGAAAAACATAACGAAATGTCTAAAAAGCCTAGAATCGTATAGAATTTGACCAAACACAATACATTTCTTTCTCTCACGTTGAAACTTCAAATACGTAGAGGAGTCTATGACTCATTTGCGCTAACACTGAGTTTGTTTATAACGAATTTAAGTATATTCACGATATTATCGCGAGTGAACAGCTGGACCAAGGACTGGATTCGCACAGTCTGGTCCTCGGGGCCGAAGACTACGACTTTGGCCTTATCCAACCACGAATGAGGCGATCTCTCGACGCTGAATTCAAAGTACCGCTCCCCTGTCAGGGCGTACACCATCGACACGAATATGAATTCCGCCGTTATCAACAACGTCACTATATTCAGAACCAGCAGAAATATAAATTTAACTGTATTGAACAAAGACCAGAAAAAGCTCGCGTTATCTTCTTGAACTGTCAAGCTATCCGTCGATGGCGTTGCGTCATTTGCGGCTGCGCTAGAATCGCTTTCCGAATCGTTGGATTCAACTTTTTCATCAACTAAATAAGATTTAACTCCAGAGTCATCTCTAACTCCTATACTATCAGAAACATCATCATGAGCGTAGGCTAACCTCCCGGACTCGCACCTGTCACTGGGGCCCTCAATAGCTAACGAGTCGTGCAAACTATGAATCGATACAGCAGACGACATTCTACCACTATCAGTGTTATCATTGTCGGCGCGCGCGTTGCTCAGAAACTGGGCGATCAAATTACAATTCTGTGTGGTAGTGGACAGCGACTCTACAATTTTGTCCAAATGTTCGTCGCTATGATTATCTTTCCTATCTTTGATGAGCATGTACATTTCAGTGAGAAGGGTGCAGTTGTGCGTGGTAGCGAGCAGCGCCTCGAGCAGGGCGGGGCGCGGGGGCGGGGGCGGGGGGTGCGTACCGGCGCCGGTGACCTTCCCGTCGATGGGGTTGAGCGACTGGAACAGCTGGTCGTACTGCGGCTTCTCCTTGCTGCAGATCCACTCGGGGTCGCCGTGGCCGGCGTCCACGCCCTCCCCTCTGCCGTACCCGAACGGCGACACCTGGTCCTCGACGCCTTCGAACGCACCACCTGAAATTAATACGATTGAACGGTTAATGATTGCTTTAATTAAACATATCACACGGTTCGTTGTCTGCGAGCGCCTGTTATAGTAGGTGTCTAACACATTTGTATTTGTGTGTAACAAACGTTCAAAATTTAATCGGATTGCAGTAGGCAACACAAAAATATTACAAAACATACCTATTCTTCTTATCGTTCAGTGGGGGCAGAGAAATGTATCAATACATTGGGCGGTATGTTGTACATACATAATAGTAGGTAAGTGAAGATGTAGCGGATGGGCCCTAAGCGAGTGTCAGTTTGTATGAAATGATGTTTAGGTGTTTGATCTTGATAAGAATCGTATTATAATTATTTATTTAAATTCTATGTTTTCTGGAATGTTGATGTATGAGTGCACATCAATCGGAAGTGCAAACACTATGTTTAAATGTTACCATTAAATTCACGTACGTGGACGTGCTCGTACGCGAATATAATTTATGACGTAAAACACAATTGTAATTCCAGCAATCAATCGATTTCCCCGCACTTAATTTACCTATTTGCTTACAATGATAGGAAAAAAATGAACATTCAAATTAGGCTAAATTAAACCATTTTCCTATAGATACTATGTTTTGTTTAGGTAATCATGAATCAACGTTTATTTTAATGTCAACTAATTTTATTGTAGGTATATAATAATATAAGTAATGTACCCACTATCAACGAACAAAACTGGAAACAGCTTTGTTTCTATCACTATCAATTTATTATACATTATTGAATAATTAATTCACACATGGTTCGGTACTTAATTTATTTGCCGTAACTTTGTTAGAATACAATAAATGGCTGCAAATAGCATCCAAGTAGGTTACCTAATGGGAAACTAGGTACTAAGCATTGAAGATAACAGTGGAGGGATAACAAATTATGGTAAGCAAACATAAAATATTATACTTTATTGTTTACTAGCTGAGCCCGCGACTTCGTCCGCGTGGAATTTAACTTAACAAAAAAGCCCGCTCTCGCGTTCTAAGCCCGCGCCACAGGAGCCATTTAAAAAAAAATGTGTTTCTAAAATAAAAGTTGTCTAAGTTACTGCTTATAACAACAGCTATCTACCAGTGAAAGCCCCGACAAAATCGGTCCAGCCGTTTCGGAGATACTCTTTGATTTCATGAGTTTTTATTTTTTTACGCGGAACCCTAATTGTTTTTCTACAATTCAAGTAACCTAAGTTACTTCTTAAAACATCAGCTATTTGTCAGTGAAAGTCCCGTGAAAATCGGTCCAGTGTTTCACTGCAAATAGTTTCGCTCAACTTTCATATTTTTTTCTATCATAAAAACCTTCCCCTGACATTAATACATACAAAAAAAAGATTTTGCGAAATTGTTCCATCCGTTCACGCGTGATGCGAAGACAAATGAAATAGAGATTCATTTTTATATATAGACTACCTGTGCCCGCGACTTCGTCCCCGTGTAACTTAACAAACATTTCGGGATTATTCATCCCCTATTTTATTCCCTTGAGGGTAGAATTAATCAAAATCCTTTCTTAGCGGATGCCTACGTCATAACATCTACCTGCATGCTAAATTTCAGTCCGATCCGTCCAGTGGTTTGGGCTGTGCGTTGATAGATCACTATGTCAGTCAGTCAGTCACCTTTGAGTTATATATATATAGATTGGGTATTGGAGCATCCTAGCCTGCCGCGCCGCCGCCGCCGGGTACTTCATACGGCACATAGAGCAGCGATAATGTCCTCACAGTGGCTGTTATCTCGACACCCTCAAGTGTCGACATTGCCAGCCAGATCCCTTGTTCACTTAACAGCGGGTGCGTTGTGTTAAAAGACTATATTCCTATCAATAGGTACACATCCAATGCTTGATATTAATTTATTTGCATATTTCATTAACTTCACCGTCCGATAAATAGTTAAGGTTACAGATTTTGTAAATACTTTTATACGCGAAAGGTCAGATAAATAAGCTAAATCGTCTAGCGAACGCGGTCATGATCGCGACAAGAGGTAAACTTAAGATACGTTTCTTGACCAGATTTTGGTAATTATCTATTGATTACTTCTTTGTGGGTTAAAATGATAAGCTTTAGAATGAATATTCTTCGCACTCAAAAATTGAGCCTCAGAAAAAAGAAGAGTAGTAGGGAAACGGAAAGGCTTATTTAGCATGTTCTTCAGCACTGCACGTTGGGCTCTTTCTAGTCCGATGAGATGGGTGGAAGCCGACCAACCCAGAACATGTAACAAATTGTTAATGTATATTTATAGTACTGCCTCACATTAATATAATGATTAAGTAATCGGTGTGACCTATACGCAATTATATCACGTAATTTACTCGCTAGGTTAGAGGATCTAGAGTTCAGGGCGCAGGCTTGCATGCCATTACAATAATAATATGTTTACGAAACTATGACTCAACAGGACTTTGCGACTGTAGCGACGAGTGAAACTATTGTTTCCTCAATATTCGCATAGCAACAAGTAGTTATTCATAATATGCACTCCAATCCCACATCATATAGTACAGTCAGTTTGACTATCTTATTGACACTCCCAGCATTCGCAGCACTAAGTTGATACCAATGGCGAATGTTGACTTACAGGTGGGCTATACGATAAATGATTAAGAACCAACTCAATACATATAATCAATGCCCATAACGTCAATATTTTGATAAAGTAAAGTCGTTGCGGAAGAGGAGGCATTGTTTGTGTCAGCTTGAAGTATGAAAAAGACTTTGATAAAGTGATTACTTCAAAAAACATTCGCGTGAAAATGGATCAATAAGTAAGCGACACGAGGACGGCAGCGGCTGGCTGCAGCGGCCATTGAGCGCTGATCGCTGACTCAACGGAGCGGAGATTGTTTTTGTTTGCCGCTGACCAGGCAGCATTGTTCTACACTACGACACTCACTCGCGAATTACAACTCGATTGCCCAATTGTCACCTCAAGGATTTCATACGCGGCAATTGTATTGATGTAGGTCACCATTTTTATTAAAGACTGAACTGCAAAAACGCCGTGTTTTTTACGAGTCATTCGACCGTCGCATTGAAACTTCCAATCGCACAACTATGAGTTACAAATGTTAACTAGATTGTGTCTCGATTCTCATTCGTTCGTCGAGAGGAGGTAGTCAGCAATTGTGGTGTCGGTGTTTTCCGGCCGTGCCCAGGCATCAAACATGGCTTAATAACGGTGATATCCCGGACTTTATGCATAATAATTCATTACAACAAGGGAGATTCTGGACATTATTCGCCATATCTTTGAATATTAAACATTGGATATCAGCGGATTGGTTGATGATACAAACTTACAGTATGTATTTCAAGAAAATCTATGAGAACTAATGAAGCTATTTAGCAAGTGCTATCAACGCAAAGGTTATCGAGTACAGTTTGAACGAGCTCATGGTAGTATCCGATGGTCGCAATTACGTAACAGCTGCGGTTAGATCCACCATGGCCCGTGAATCAATATTCAGGTGAAAACTTTCATCGCGCGTTGTTATTCCGCTCGCTTCGCCTTTTGTTTGGCAGTATTTATTTGTAAGGCGGCACTTTGAACATTAAACAACTATCGTTTTGCAACGAGGAGGAAAACGGAAATCGAAACTGTTAAAAATAGTTATTCAGAATAGAGTAAAATTTTGTGTGTAGATCACTATCTAAAGCAATATAGAGCACAATAAAAAAGCCCCAAAGAGGATGCAGTGTCGCGTGCCGCCCACTAGATCACCCGGGCACTCCGGTCACAACGACATGCCCCCACTGATCTGACAATTACCAAATACGCGCCAAATACCTAATACTTACTACTAATGTGTTTCAACCTTCAACTACTTATAAGACTTAGTGACGGTAACGGTATACATGGTTAAGGTTGTACAATTAGTGACAAATTAACTGTAGAGCTATCATTATTATTGTTCCTTTATAGAAGTAGAACAATTGCCGTCATTAAAACTAAGTATTACAAACAAGCGTAAACAAAAATTCTCACGTCACTGCAACAGACCCACAAAGGCTTTTTCATTACTCATACTCTGAAAGTAGGTCTGAAGTTGCCCGAGAAGCGGGTTGAAAGTAATACTTTTCAGGCCCGGGAGTTTCGCTTTCAACTGACAGCTGTCAAATTATAAAAAAAAAACTAGTTCCATTTTCACATTTCTATGGAACCATGTTCAAACTTTTTCTACAGTCACTCAATTACAGCACTATGTAAAATTGAAATAACATAAAGTTAAGTATTAATTCAAGAATATTTTTTTTAAAATGACTTAATTATAATTTAGTTTCAACAATTTCTTTAAAATAACATAGATTTGGGCAAAATATTTAAAGATGAAAATGAAAAATAATGGCTAAATAATGAAGTTGGCCGGCCAACGAAAAAAAAAACAAAATAGGCGGCATTCCGATTTTTTTTTTTTCGAGTTGTAGAGTATTGTTTATACTTCCTTGTATTATTTCTTTAGCCAATTCCTGTTTTTATTTTTATTTTCCTTGTATTCGTAATGAAAAGCACAGTGTTTACCTCGGGTGAAAGACTTATTTTGTCCCTCGAACTATTAGCGCCCTCGCTACGCTCGGGCGCCAAACCCCGTCTCGGGCCAAAATAAGTAACTTTCACCACTCATGTAACAATGTACTATTGTTCCATATGATGTGAAAACGACGAAACTGCGACATCTATTACGGATCATGCAATATGGAGTACGCTGCTAATCTAGATCGCGGTGCATTCGCGAGTGAAAGTGCAGGAAGTGGGAGGGACAGACCGTGATGGTTACTTGCACGACCACACGCCGCTGTCGTGTGGCCAGCTGTTCGCGGCATCTTAATTATCGACACGTCTGTTGTGTTCTGGATGCATACAATTAGTTGCTGCCGCGTTCCGGTGACTGTCTTTAAATGGCAAATTCACATCTGTATCAAGATGAAGTACTTTGTGACACTCACGACGCGAATAGGACGTTTAATGTTATGTGAAATACTAAAAGTTGCTATTGCGGGCACAAGATCCTGGGTTCAAACCCCGGCTCGCACCTCTGGGTTTTTCAAAATCTATGAGCAAATCATAATTTAAATATGATTATCACTCACTTGCTTACGGTCAAGGGAAACATCGTGAGGAAACCTGCATGTCTTAGAAAATCTAAACGAATTTCAGAAGGCATGTGAAGTCCGCCAACCTGCACTGGGCCAGTGTGGTGGATTATGGCCTGTATCCCTCTCGTATTAATGAGCGGAACCTTAAGAAGCTAGATTATTATGTACCTAAAGTGTGTGATAAGTTTTTATAAGCAAAGGATTTAACTGAAATTGCTTATAAAAACTTATCAGACAGTTCCATCCAGGATATCTCAAGATTATTTCGCCAAACATGAATCAAAAGAACATTTACATTTTTGGCAAGGAACTTTATATTAATCATCTAACTTGTACATTAAGCATCTCAAATCGCTTGCATGAACCTAACAAAAATGACCAGTCCCCATAAAAGTAATAAACGGTATCTTATACTCTCTTGTTATCAGTGTAAAATTCCAATGTAACTCGCGAGCAGTGCGATAACGGTGATGTCACAAGCTGAGCACACTTCAGTTATCATCTGTTAACACTTTGCTTTACGAGACACTCTGCAAACAATATGTGTTTATTGTCCATCGAGTTGCCGTGTACAGATATATGTGTAAGGTTAATAGGAAGAAATATCAATGTCATCAGTCATCACCATGTGGCAATATTAGCTACAAGCCATCCTCAGGTTTCAGAGGTATGCTCGGGATGCAGTTTTTATAGCAAATTCAGATTATACTGCAGAAAGTCTTTATTACTCTTTGAGCTGGATGTACTGTATTTATGCGAATGCTGAGCAGTCGCAAATTTAATTAATCTTAGGTGGCCGTATTAGTCACAATTTCCACGATTTGGCATATTTGAGTCATATTCGTGACGGCAATCAATTCCGTTTGTTCAGTGTGTGCTAAAAATATCCCAAAAATTGGCTAGTTGGCCCCCAGGGTCGATTACAGGCTATACAGGCTAGTCGTCCAGTTGCACAGGATACCTGTATCCTCGCCATAAAGAGGATGTGCATCCGTCACCGCCCACCGCCGCCCGAGCCAAAGATGTTTGCACAAATTGCGTCCCGCCGCTTCTCTAATCACGCGAGAGCTGACCGTGTCCGCTCCACACGTGCCGGACTACGTCATGGCCTTCGCGCTATATGAAGGACTCGGCCGGGTGATCGTTTAAGACATCTTTTGTTCCGGTCAGCAGTAAGGCACAAAGTAGTGCACAAGGCTGGGGACCATACAGTTGGTGAGTCAGGAAATATTCGTGCGATATAATCTAAATGCAATGAAGTGTGACTCAGAAATTTTTGGCTAAAGAAATAACTTGTGCATTAATTAAAGCAGACGAGATTATATAATTCACAAGTAGCACTATCAAATGTTAGTATCACGTCAGACTAGAAGTAACATAACTCTTCAGCTCCCGTAGATCATTCAGTAATTTTCTTCAGTCGGGAGAAAAATAATTTCGCAAATTTGATGGGAGTTTGTAGTTCGCTAATGTTGAATCCAGAACGTAATCATATAAATATTAATTCACCTATACATTAGCATGGGTCATAAATTATTTCCGATACAGCCGTCTCCATCAAGGTTTCATTGAAATCGGTATCAAAAAAATTCATAAGAACGGAATGTGCTGTTGTAACTGTACCTACGTATAAGTATATAGATATGTCATAAAGTAGAGCATGAAATAATGATGAGCTGGATTAAAGCCGGGATGGCGCGAAAGGACAATGGTTGCATTCATTCACGTGCCAATTCCACGCACGTCGCGCGCCGCGGGCGGCGGCGGGGCGCGGGCGGGGCGCGGGCGGGGCGGCGACCGGTGTGCGTCGCACCAACTAACTAATATAGGTACCGCTCATCGTATACCTACCTCACCGCCGGTTTGAATCATAATTACCGTTATACAATACAGTTTAATTGCAAAAACACACATTGGACATTCTGATGCTTCGAAAGTAGAGCAAAATACAAATACTGTGCATTTGAACAAAAATAATACTAAGTGTAGCTTATGATAATATAAAACGAATAAGATTGTCTCGGATACCAACGATCTTCTGCCGATTATTTCAGAGATACGTGCATGCATATTTAGGTGATCTGGCGAATTTCGCGTCTCCTGAACTATGATTAAGAACACATGAGAATTACGCGCTGTGAGCGTCCATGCTGTAGACGAACATGAGGTCTCATTCGTCGCCCACCGAGCGTGTGCGCAACGCAATGCATACGCGTCGTAGATATTCAGCGCGCGCGGCGGCCCACATTGGCCGACTTCCGAACCTACAAGCTATCACACACACACCAAACATACGCCGATCGATTTCCATTGTTTTGTTTTTGCGCCCCAGAAAACCTTAAACGTTTACCTTCGAAACGAAAGTGTGCTTAATAGAAGAACATCAATAGCGACAGCGAATTCGCATCCTGCAAGCGCTACCAGGTCCAATGGTAAACGGGACAGAAGTGCATGGTGCGGGACGCACAGTCCCACACACGTCACTAGGCAGACCACAAAGGGGAGAAGAACAAACAATATATGCAATAGTGCGGCAGCACGATGACTTGGTGCGTCGTGATGCGAACACAATAAGCTGTCATTGAGCAGCAAGTGGGTCGGCGTTGTCTCGCACAATGGATACTGTTCAGATGCGTCTCAATGAGCGACACATCGAGTGATGTCACAGCGGATGCAGGAACAATGCCCCGGGCACAATTAACTGTGGCGTGTAATGCGCCGGCAGACGTAAATATATCGATGTGACCGATCCAGCACATGACCCTAGGGTCACACCACAGATCCAACTGGGAGTATTAGATCAACGAATCCTTAGGTATATAACCCTACTGCATGTTTGGTGCCAAAGTGAAATGATTTCAGTAGTTTGATCTGATTAATAAGGATATAAATATGAGTATAATAAACCAATCCAAGCAGCTGGTCGGCGCAACCAATTAAGCAACCAGATAATAATAAATAAGTAGATAGTTAGGTACATAAAGAATATATCACATTGCAAGGAATGGGGCGGCGCGCAGCGGACTTCAAGTTGGACGTATTGCAACCTTTCCATTAAATGCTGATGGAGTAATAACAAAAACATTCTGCTCATTTTTGACGGCAAGAAATATTTAATAACTTATTAAAAATATTAAAATGAATCGTGATGTTCAAGTATCATCCCTGCACTTCACGGACGCTGCGTGTGGTCAGGATGCGGGCGGCGCGGCGGCGCCCGCGCAGTCGCCGGTGTTGCGACGCGGCACCAACAGATTTGCGACACTTCCAGACAACGAACACGCGATGCACCGACATTTACAATCTTTAATCTAGATAGTTTAGTTTTGCAACTATTTAAGACATCGCATATTTTATAAATTGGTAGCACTTTAACATTTTGTTAAGAATAAAAATTTGACGTTATGGTGAAAATATGTCTTTTTCATTTCTGTCGAGGTTTTATAAGCACTATGCCATGTATTATTGTAAACTAGCCTGTGCCCGCGACTTCATATGCGTAGTATTTAACTTAACAAAATTTTCGGGATTATCGTGATAAAAAGTATCCTATGTGTTAATCCCGGTTATAAACTATCTTTTTTCAAAATTTCATCCAAATCCGTTCAGTCGTTTTTGCGTGAAAGAGTAACAAACATACATCCACACTCACAAACTTTCGCATTTATAATATTAGTACGATAACCTGCGACTAGCAACTAGACCTTTACATCGATGATGGTATTCTAGCTGCACGTAAACCTAAATCAGAAATTGATACGAATTGGAGGTCTACTAGCTAATAACGCAGTGGCCTGCAGTGGGTTAATAATGTTGATGATAATAAATGATAAATAAACAGAACATAAAGTTAGACCTTGCAATCCAGATAATAATAAATCATATTATCTATACCCTTGACTGAAATAAATGCTTAATTAGAATTCACAGTATCTTACGACACCGATAGGCAGACATGCATATTGATTTCCAATAATACTTAACAAACACCGAATTGGCGTGTAGGTCGGCGCGCGGCGGGTACAACAACCCCTGGCACGCTAGTTTCCATTGTAATCATAATTTATTATTAATGTGGAGGTAACAAGCGCGGCGAAAGTACCGGTCGCGCTCTCATTGCCGGCGCCAGCACCGACCGAGCCACCGGCTGCAGCCGGCCCGGCGCGGCGGCCGCGCTTGCTGTGTAGGCCTTGACATTCACATACAGCTCGGTGTCACCTCACCTACTTATTACTACTTCGCAACTGTAAATTCGAAGATAAGGGCCGCTTATGAATTCCGAAGTATCTATAGATAAAATTGATACAACCCGATAAGATTGGGCCAAACATTGGATTTCAGCGCCGACAAATTGTCGATGCATGAGCACGGACGTCGGACAATGAACATAGTTGGCGACTCACGCTACGCCCTAAATTACGTTTCCGTATTAACGTAACCGAGTCATCGTGCGAGCGTGCGCGTGCGCCGCCCGCAAGGAACTTACTTAACTATCGTGAATTTTTTACAACTGGCTAATAGTGTTACAATTTGTAACAGTCCAGTTTGCAACTCCAGTAAAGTAAAGATTTTTTTACGACTAACAGTATTTGTTATTAGGACACGACAACTTAATCGCATGCTAATAGCTTTCAAACTTTGGAAAATATTAATTAATTCCTTCTAAGATAATGATATACTGTTCCGAGACTCACAGATATAACATATTTAGTCACATATTAGCATCAACAAGATGACGTGCATGTGCGATGACGCAGCATACAAAGAAATTGAAGCAAAAAAAAACTGAACAGGAATTGTGTGCACAAGCTGTTGGCGGCTCGCATCGCGGCCAGGCGTGCGGCCAGCGGCACCTAGCGGGGATAAACAGTTTCAATGTACATATACTCCATTTGTTATAGCATTAGACAGAAGCTAAAAAAGGTTATTTTTAGTGTCCACTTTGTAATAAAAAAGTACAATTAACGAGTTACAGTTACGATTGACGTCGAATTTATTATAATCTATTTATATACCAGCTTGTCACATCTAACTGTAATAATATTAATTATTTATCTTATTAAATATATTGCCTTTCATTTAAATAATTATTATTTCATTACAATTTAAAATTAGTGCCGATGCTAAAAACCTAAAAGAAGCAGGCGTGAACATACCGGGAACGTTTTTCGTTTCACTATAATCCTACCAAATCTAAAATTTTACCTAATCCCTTCAGAGGTTATGACAGCAGGGTATTTCTAATTTTGTCGGACTATGTTATCTATGAAATTGACGTAAATGTTTGATTCATTTTTTGTTGTCAGTTTAAAATGTGATACCTACGATGTTATTACGAATAAAACATAATATAAAAAAGTACTTTTATTTTGTTTATCGTAGTATTTAGCTAGTATTTTAGATTTATATATCAAAATTTATGTTAAAACAATTTTAATGTAATGACTCTAAATAAAAGTTGTTTTGACTTGGAAATAAAATGTTTTGCATCCCTGCTTCTGCGAGCCTCTTATGTCTAATGTTATAATAAATGGAGTATAGGTACACCAGCGATTTAGCTATTAACAAATAGATTATGATAAGGAAGATAAGTAAAATAAAAAGATAACAGTTGTGAGCGTAGTAATTGCATAAGACGTTCGATAGCTTGACATGGCATATTACAGGCGTGTTGCAAGTAATGGCATACATATTGGGACTGGAATGTAAGGCCATGAAAAGTGGACGCACAATTAAACAATCAAAGTTCACCAAGTAAACCAAGGTTTGAAGGAAAAGTATTTTTAAAAATTATTTCCTTAATTTGATTTAACATTTTAAATACGATGATGATTTAATTGTGGGTAAACATACTATCATATTAAATTTGAATAGACAATGCTACTACACTACTAGTCTAAGTTAGAATTGAGTAAAAAAGATATGTTAGAAGCAGGAGCTTAAAATGAATAAGCCGGAAATGAAATTCACTACTAAAAATCATGGTCCAATTGTTAGCATTATCAATGGTTGTATTGTAAAGGGCACACCATGCGTTATGGTGCTACAAAACACAAGGTCAAAGCGCATGCGCGAGCCGCGCTGGTTTACAGGTGCGCCCGCGCAGCGCGCGTCAATGATTCAGTGCTGATGACAACACCCGCCATGTAATTTAAGCTAACAATTTTATCAGTAGGTACGAATAAAACCGCGTGTTTGCGTGCGTGTTACATACCTATGTATGTAACTATTGATATACCAGCTTGCTTTAATAACTCTAAATTGAAAATTTAAAAACCCCCGATGCGACGATTTTTCATCAAATGTATACAATTATCAACAGAAAATCTGTGTAAAAGTATGAGACATTATTTTGTTATGACATTATAATAATTGACATTAGAATAGACAACGAACGTAAATATTGATGCCATGGAGGTTTAATTCCTAGTATAAAATATTATCAATTATGATTTAATTTCATGTAATAACTCTGGTTGAGGTGGACAGGAGCAGCCCAGGGGAAGAATTTTAACGTTATTAATTAATTAATTTTAAAATAACGCTAAAATTATTTTAAATAAGATTAGATTTTTTATATTTTTTCTCAATGGCGGAGCAGCGCCCTCTAGAATTATAATAACGTAATATTCCATGACCAATAACAAAACAAACAAAATTTAACGCATGCGCGTATCCATCATTTGACACGTGACTTATGGAACGTCTTTAGTTCATACAAAAATCTCATATAAAAATTGATAAAATATAATTTTTTTCCAGAATCAGGGAAACTTTTCATATTTATAATATTGTAAAAAGCCAGTTCAGACTATTACGATCATTTAAAAATATAATAAATCTAAATCCAATAATCTCAAATTTTGATTGGATTCGAGCCGTGGAAGTTGGTTTTGGCCGTGAATGTGGCTTTTTAACCTACAAAAGAGCTGATGATCTTCAAACGGCTGAACCGATTTTCATGAAACATAGCTAAGAACACTCTCGATCAGAATACCTTTCTAACAAAAGAAACAAAATTGAAATCGGTTCATTAGCTTGGGCGCTACGTTGCCACAGACAGACACACACATACACAGATACACAGACACACAGATACACAGACACACAGATACGCAGATACACATGTTAAACTTATAACACCCCTCGTTTTTCGTCGGGGGTTAAAAAAGGTTCACTGCACAGATTAAACGTAACTCTTTACTCGATATTTATTTTTGGCACTTTACATTCAACTGTTTACTAAAATCACTATTAAGATGTCAGCGGCACATTCCCATTCAAAGGATTCCTATTCCAAAGCAAAATCTACATGCCTAATTTAGTTGGTATACACATTTTAAGAAATAACTTTCACAAATCATATGTTTATTGTCAGCTATCATACAATGTACCTCCAGTATACGTATTTATAGTAACTTCTCCTGCCTTTACTCTAGTTCAACGTCTATTAGTCAACATAAACCCACACCGTAAAACAATCGATACCGATAGCTATCGATCTGAATGCAGAGTACAACTTGAAACTAGTCCAGGCACTAAAACACCTTAACGTCGCAGAAACGCTTGAAGAGTAAACAGATCGTTAATGAATAAGTCATTTACACGCACGCCTTCGGATACAGCCGAATAGCCTAGTAAAAATCATCATCATCATCATCATCAGCCGGAAGACGTCCACTGCTGGACATAGGCCTCCCACACGCCACAATGGACGGTTGCCCGCTATCCGCATCCAACGGCTCCCCGCGACATTCACCAGATCGTCGGTCCATCTAGTGGGGGGCCGTCCAACTCTGCGTCTTCCGGTTCGAGGTCGCCACTTGAGAACCTTTCTTCCCCAACGGTTGTCGGTTCTACGAGCGATGTGGTCTGCCCATTGCCACTTCAGCTTGCTGATTCTGTGAGCTATGTCGGTGACTTTGGTTCTTTTGCGGATATCCTGGTTCCGGATCTTATCACGCAAAGAAACTCCGAGCATAGCTCTCTCCATAGCTCGCTGCGTGACTTGGAGCTTATGCAGTAGGCCAACTGTAAGGGACCAAGTTTCGCTTCCGTAGGTCATCACTGGCAACACACACTGATTGAAGACCTTAGTCTTCAAGCTCTGCGGAATTTCGAACGTGAAGATATTACGTAACTTCCCGAACGCTGTAGTATGTCCTAGGTAAACATATTTGTCGACAACTTCGAGAGTATCGTCCCCAACAACTACCGGTATGGGTACAACATAGTTATTTGACATGATCTTGGTCTTGTCCATGTTCATTTTAAGACCCACCTGTTGGGAGACCATACTGAGGTCCCTGAGCATGGTACCGAGGTCCGTCAGCGACTCCGCCATAATAACTATATCATCGGCAAAACGAAGGTGAGTGACGTATTCGCCGTTGATGTTAATGCCAAACCCACTCCAGTCCAAAAGCTTGAAAACGTCCTCCAATGCATTTGAGAACAGTTTCGGAAAAATTACGTGTCCCTGCCTCACGCCTCTTTGCAATTGGATTGGTACCGTGCTTTCATCCTGGAGTCGAATTGACATGACGGCTTTGCTGTACAAACACTTCAACACTTCGATATACCTATAGTTGATTTGGCATCGCTGAAGAGACTGCAGTACCGCCCATGTCTCGATCGAATCGAAGGTTTTTTCATAGTCCACATACGCTAAACATAAGGGTCGGTTATACTCCTCGGTCTTCTGTATAATCTGGCGCAGCGTATGTATGTGATCTATGGTGCTAAAGCCCTTTCGGAAACCGGCTTGTTCGGGAGCTTGATATTCATCAAACCTGCGTGCGACACGATTCGTAATGACTCTCGAAAACAGCTTGTATACGTGGCTCAAGAGCGAGATGGGCCTGTAATTCTTCAATAAGGATTTATCTCCTTTTTTGAAGAAAAAGACCACCACGCTCCTGTGCCCGGACTCTGGCGTAATGCCCTCAAAGATGACGGAATTAAATAACTTCTGGAGGACTACTAGTACCGGTTTTCCACCCGCTCTCAGAAGTTCTGCCGTAATTCCATAATCGCCTGGCGCCTTGTTGTTCTTAAGCTGTTTGAGAGCCATCCTAATCTCGTATAGGCTGATGTCCGGGATGTCTTCGGTGTAGTGTCGGGTTAATTTTGCTCGTCTATCTCGCGAGCTAGTAACGGGCTGTCGTGAGGAAGTGTATAACTGTCCGTAGAAACTCTCAAGTTCTCGAAGGATTTCCGGTTTGGACGAAACAACCCTGCCGTCATCGGTCTTAAGCTTTGTCATTTGGCTTTGTCCAATAGACGAATCTTTTGCGAACACTTTCAAACCGCGATTGCGCTCTATTGCGGCCTCGATACGAGAAGTATTAAAGACACGCAGATCGCGTCGCAAAGATTTCGAGATTCGCTTATTGATCTCGCCATAGACCAGCATATCAACCGAGGACTGCAGTTTCATTTCGTTCCGGTCTTCCATTAATTTAATAGTGGAACCTGAAAGTTTCTGGGTCTTTGTGTGGGGTTGGGTCTTATAGAACCTAGACCCTACAGCCTGGACAGTTTCCACAAACCCGTTGTTTAACTCGTCCACTGCATCGCATTCGGCTAGGCACTGGAAGCGATTGTGCAATTCTAGTTGAAAGGCTTTCGGGGTTTTGGATTTGCATGGGGGTTGGACGAAGCATAGACTTCATCAGACGTGACCTCTCGAGCTTTACATCGATATTCAATGTGCCTCTGACGATTCGGTGATCACTACCGGTTTTAACCATGTTGATCACAGAGACATCATTGAATATGTGCTTCTTGGTCGTCATGATGAAGTCTATCTCGTTTTTTGTGGAACCATCGGGGCTTATCCATATAGTAAAAATACCGTAGACAATTGTGAACGGGTGAAGACTAAGCTTTTTTTATAATTAATATGGGTGCTCTTGTGTACAAATTACTTTGCGAATATATTGGTAGTTAGCTTCAGTTCAGTCCTCTTTGATGCCGATTACTGAAAGTATTTATAAAATACTTTTCCTAAATAAAAATAATAGTAACGAATAATTCATATGGAAAATAAGAACAGTCCGTGCATGCAGCATGTCGATTAACACAATGTATAGAGCGCAGATGAAATAATTTGCCTAAATAATTATCACACAGCAAGAGCGTCAATTAATAACACAAAGAATACAATGAACGGCGCCGGGCGGAGCACCACGTCAGCAGACGGGGTCAGATTTGGACCCAAACGTGTGTGAGAGCAGTACACTCAAAGTACACAAGTGCGATTACCAACAGTGACTAACAAACCTCACTAATAATGCTCCTTCTCGGGTATTTCAACAGGCCTTGTACCTACATATGTGGTAAACTGTATAAAGTCTAGCGTCACTTGTTCACAAATGTATACGAGTATATGTATCAGAAAATTCCCTTGCAAAAGTTGGTTCCATTTTGCAAAAGTACGTCCAGTTGGTATTAATTATTGATTTATAGTGCAGTAACAACATATAATATATCACAGCGCATGTTGTGGGCCCTTTGACTTTGACGAGGCAAAGGTTTAAGTTTGTTTATGTCTTAATAACACGATGATCCATTATCTTTGCAGGTTAATGATTATGTTTACGGTGATTATTTGATCTTACCCCTCTCTCTGTGAAATACTTACATGCGTCAAGCCTTGTGTATAATCAAAATAGTGTTTATTTCCTCATTTGTATAGGGAGAGACGAAATAAATAAATGAGCTAAGATAAACTTTGATAGGACGTGTAAAGAATTAAAGTGGGATTTCAGAGATTCTCAGTTTGCAGCTAATTATAATTTGAGTCCACAATCAGAACGTGTCAGAGAAGCGTTTGTGTGAAAATGCGACGAACATAAACTTTCGCCCGCGCACCCCAACTAACAGTGAGGTTGTAACGAAACCACCCCGTAATAGTTTATTGAATAACTGTGTTTTAGAAGAGAGATATCATGAAGATATCACTATAAATAAGATGTATGAATCGGGTTCGGGTCCAAATCTGTTCCAACTTCAGTTGTGAGGCACTAAGTGGTTGATGCTTCATCTGTATCGAAATATATATAACTCAAAGGTGACTGACTGACTGGCATAGTGATCTATCAATGCACACCCCAAACCACTGGACGGATCGGGCTGAAATTTGGCATGCAGGTAGATGTTGTGACGTAGGCATTCGCTAAGAAAGGATTTTGATTAATTCTACCCCCAAGGGGATAAAATTGGGGATGAATAATCCCGAAATTTTTGTTAAGTTAAATGACACGCGGACGAAGTCGCGGGTACAGCTAGTTTTTATAAATCAGCTTTTTCCCAAGAATTCTATTGATTGATTCATGGATATTATATGTATCTTAATTCATCTTCATTTTAGATGTGTGGCAACTACCCTAGTCAAGTAAGTACTCATCGGGTGTAACTCATGTCTACTGACGGCCGAGTTTCCCATAGACATATTATTATAATTGTTTTCGATATTAGGCGCTAGTTTTATTATACTCCTATTGTTTGCCATGCGGGTAGTGTGCACCACGATTATGAGAACTAAGCAATTTATTAGACAAATCGAAAAAAGTTTTCTCGCATCGATTTGTACTTGCATGACGTCAGATATCATAATTTAATAATGACTAATTATAACGTTTGCCTGGCTGCGGCTAATGGCGGCTATTAGCGAATTCTCGGCGATGCGTTATCAGGGAATGATAACAATGATTAATCAGGTCAATATCTCGCGATAGCAGCCATCCTAGATGTTGCGCCAGCGCCGCGCCCGCCCCGCCCCGCCGCGCGCCGGCCCTCGCAGGCACCGGCTACACAGCTTTGTCAACCATGTGATAAGTGGCACTCCTTGGTATAACTTTATACTGAGTGTTTGGTTTAGAACAGCGGTTCTCAAACTATTTTGGCGATGGAACCCGAAATATTTGTCGGAGCCCTAAAATAATCAAAACTGTTTTAATGTATTACTTTACCGTTAGTGTTTTGTTTTTCATTATGTCCAGTTTATTGCATATCCCTAACAAAGGCTTTGCAGAGCCCTAGCGCTGCGCAGAGTAATCTTAGAATATGGCTGGTTTAGTTAGTATTTTTACTGACTTCATGCAACTTTTTGGTTAACTAACTGATTTCATAAGAAAGTAGATTTAAAAAAGCGACGGCCGTTTGGCACAAGTTTATTTTTTGTGAAATTTTATAATACTAGACCTAAGCTATTTTATATCTGTACTCGTACATAGTGCACATATTTGTTAGTTCTTTCTTCTTTTCAAAAAATATATTATGACAAAAAAAAATTATAACACACAAGTGCTTACCTAGATAATATCTAGATATCATATCACACAAATGGCATGGTTGTGTGAGAATCCAATTGAATGTTGAATCATCTCTTGTAAAATATTTACCTACTTTCGCCTGATACTTACTATACGTAAAATTGACCCACTATCGCAGCACGCTGGTGCTTGTACATTTAATGTAATTCTGTATGATTCCAAGAGGAATCTTGTTGGAATAAATTAAAATAAACTCACCCTTTATTAGTGGTTCTGAGACAATGTTGACGTCTTCCTGCGGGATCATGTCCATAAGACGAGCAATGTCATTGGCGAGCATGTGGTCCACCACCTCGAGCAGCTTGGGCTTCAACGGGTGGAACTTGGTGAAGTCATGGTTGGCTAGGGTCTCCTGCATCTTCTTTATGTCCGGGAAGTCACCTGGAGAAATCTGCTGCTCTCTCTGGATGCGGTCGTAGACCTGGCCAAGGTTCTTTATCAATTCCTTCTTCTTTCCATCTTTACCAAACATAGAGGGCATTTCTTTCCTTAACTCACTAACAATGTATGCATGAACTTTGGCCAGTCGAGCCCTCTTTATTAAATCATTTAGTTTACGCAAAGCGGCATTTCTTGGTAAGGATTGCATATCTCTGAAGAGATCTTGCTCCTCGTCTTCAAATAATCGTCTGTTCACATCATAACGAAGAGGCTGGTCCCAAAACGATCCGATATAGACTCGGGCTACCTCTGGTGTTTGCAACACTTTGCCCAGAGACCACATCAGAGCACCATACACACGCATAAGCTGCTGATGGTCAATCATATCAGCTTTATTGAGCACAATTCTAATTTTGTCATCATGACCCCTTAAGGCTTCAATACTGCGTCTAAACTCATCTGATATGTCGAGCTTATGCGCATCAAACAGCAGGATGATTCGGTCTACACGCTCAGCGAACCACTCGAGCACGCCGGTGAAGTCATATCCTCGGTCAACACGCTGCTTCTCTCCGGAGAGGATGCCGGGCGTGTCCACGATGGATATGCCTCGGAGCACGTCCGACGTTACTGTGGAGCACTGGAATCTGTTCAGGAATGCATTGCCGAACTTGCTCAAAGGTCGGAACTGTTTCTTAGGGTCGACAACGAGCGCGTTACCGGGTATCACGCCTTCCTTTTCGTCGAACATTACGGCTATGAATCTATCAGTGGTGGGCTCCGGTCCGATCCTGATGCCCGGGAAGTCGCGCTCTAACAAATATTTTATGAATGTGGTTTTACCAGTCGAGTACTGTCCGACGAGAAGGATCATGGGCTTGGCATCAAAGTCCGGGTCCTCGAGCTGCGGAGAGTGGAAGTCGTGGAACTGGTAGTGCAGTTCCAGAGGCAGAAGCTTTGTTTTATATATCCTTTTGAGACCTTCGATGACATTTTCCATACATTCGGCTTTTTCGCCTTCCTTCTTTAGCCAACTAAACATATTTGCAGTGACTGAGCGCGTTTATTTATTCTTATAATAGAGACGCCACCGGGCACTATTTCACACACTGTATCTAACACTTCGTAGATTATTTTTTATAACTATTTCAGTGAGACCAACACGATCATCCTCCCCCACAAAAATGAAATGAAGTCTTCTGTCAAATGACGTGTGTGACACTGTTACTGAACGTTACTGACAGTCAAGTAAGACTGACACTGACGGCTTTTGTAATTATTTTATGTTGTTTCTTGCTGTGGTATCTATGTATATGTCGCAGCCAAGAAGCTTAGAACAACACTGGAGATATCACGTAGAACAATGGAGTGAAGACAGGTTTTTTTACATACATACATACATTTTGTCCCTCTCACACTTCATCTGAAATTGCCATGATAAACACAAAAAAATACCCAAACTAACGTGTCTTTCAATTGCACCATGTGAAGTTCTTTAATAAATTTAAATGACATTTCCGTCCGGCGTTGTTAATGTACCTATAATCAGACATTTCTAGTAAGCTTTAAAATTTGCGTAGCATCTAATAAGCAGTGTATATTGTTAACACATAAGTCTTGTAACGATCTTGACTGCGCTTTTGATATGTCATTTTGTACTGGTATGACATAAGAAACATTGACATTTCTAAGATCGCTCTCTCAGACTTGAGATCGATTTATTAATATGGGCCCGAAACCGTCAGTCCTACACTTGAGATCCGATGTTGTCACCCTAAAGAGAGAAGCAACAAACACGTGACGTTATTCAAGGTCATATTTCTTTGCTTCAAAACATTGTTCGTATTAAAACATCCAGTGTTATGTATAAAGTTCTTGGTCGCAGCCAACTATAGCCAACGTAGCTTAATTCGCCGTTCAATTAACAGCCTAGCCACTTTACTAAACAGCGCCGTTCAACTAGTGGCCTGAATGTGTGCCATATTTTAATTGTATTTTTTGTTGTCTCAATAAACGTAAAATTTTATAGTGTTCATATTGTATTATCTTTGGTCTCTATTAGATTCTCTGCTTTTTGGCTTATGCCTGCAGTATTGTATTCTCCAAGAAGCTTGTATATAAAGTTCTTGGTATTCTCCTACATATCTAATCTGTGGTATTTATTCTCCACATAAAAAAGTACTCTGTGTTCTCCACAGAGTACTTTGTAATTCTGTGCCAAAGAGAATACAATACTACGTTCTAGTGTTGCCTAACTATCGATAGTCCATGTATCGATAGTTGACCTCGAAAAATAGTCACAATATCGATACTATCGAAATTTTTCAATAATATCGATAGTATCTATCTAAGAATTTGAACAATACTATTGGTAAAGTACAATAGTATTGATACTATCACTATTATGGCGTATTTAACTGCAATCACTATCGATACTATCGATAGTTTTAATACATCGATATTTTATCAAAATTCAATAGTATCGTGTTGGATTCAAATCTTAGGAATTACTATGCAATCTTGGTCTAACTAATCGCAGTCACATAAATTGTGAGTAGGTACTTATTGTTAAATCTACAGTATACAACAACGGGAAGTTACTAGATAATGCAACTATTTTCAATATACTAATGAACTAAAATTCCGGTGCAATTGAACTTTGGGTAAATATCGATTTGGTCAAACTATCGATAGTATCGATAGTGATTGCAGTTAAATACGCGATAATAGTGATAATATCGATACTATTGCACTTCATCAATAGTATTGCTCAATTTCTTGGATAGATAATATCGATACTATTGTAAAATTTCAATAGTATCGATAGGGCTATCGATATTCTGACTATTTTTCGAGGTCACGATAGTATTGATTGACAACCTATCGATAGTCAGGCAACACTACTACGTTCTGTGCCTGGGACCACTGCGATATGGTACGAAGATCATTCGAAAAGTTATCGATTAAATTAATAAACGTTTACAATGACTATATTCCATGATGAAATAGAAATCGAAGACTTCGAGTATGATGAAGACGACGAAATGTACTACTATCCGTGCCCATGCGGAGACAGATTCCAAATAAGTAAGGTTAGTGGTCAGCTTGGTTATAAAATGTATTTTTAGTAAAATATTGCTTATAACAAGTAAACTAACATACCTTCCTAATTGTATTTACTCACAGGGACACCTTTAATTTTCAGGAGGAGCTAATAGCTGGTGAAGAAGTGGCTACCTGCCCCAGTTGTTCCCTTGTTGTCAAAGTTATTTATGATTTGGTACGTAATCTTTTAATTGCTCTTATAAAAAAACAGATGCATGCTTGCTTGCAACATTTAACAACATGATTGTGTTCAATTAAATGCTTATATTTTCTTGACTTCATTCAAAATTTCAGGAAAAGTTCAAGGCTGAGTCAGAGGAAGTGCATAAAGAGGAGGCTGACAAGGAAGCTGTGAAGGTCTGAGCTAGATATCCTATGGGAGTCTCCCAGGTCAAAAGGCATGAGCTTGGTGACTTGCAGTACACTGACAGTATGCTGTAATTTTGCTGTGAGCACAACATAATCGAGGAAGAAAGGCTTTTATATAATTTAACCATTCAAATACAATATAAGATCAAAGCTAATTTGTTTTGTGAGTTTTTATTCTGTTAAGCATTGAATAACAGATAATGGTATCCACATTATTTCCAAAATAAATAAAACATTATAGTCACAAGTGATCTATTTTACACTCCTTATAAATTATGATAAATATATTGTAAACTTACATCTAGAATAAGTGTATAATTTGATCTCTTAAAATAATATTTAATAGTAAATTCATATTGATAGTACATTAAAATAAACCAAGTATGTTTGACTAGCTAGTTACATGACTACTCTCCATTATGATATTCAAGCTAATATTGTGCAATATTGTCATACTATTCCAAAATGCCCACATATTTATAGATAGGATGCTCAGAACTACATTTATAAACCAATGTTTACTCTTTTGTTATACAAACATGCCTATTGTGTTGAATTTATTAAATTCACTAACATCTCTACTATAAATATCTGGAATAATAATTTATTGTAAAACATTATATAGATCACATGGTATTTGCATTATTTCACAAGTTAGAATAATAAAGTTATGTTACAAGTACATTAAATGAGATTTTATAATTATTACTACACATACTAATTATTTTTGACTTCCCAGAAGTACACGCCCATAGCACTGTTACGAAAACAAGTACAATTTACAATAATAATATAAATTATATGGGAATCAAAAAATGAGTTAATAAAATCATAAGTGTTTTACAGGCATTGAGAATGTAAAGTGATTACATTATGTAGGTAGGTACATATTATTATTTTAAGTTTTTTTTTTTTATTAAATTCGTGGAATAAATCTTTACATGACTATATTGGAAGATAAGTTAAAGTTAATAAATAATACTAGCCTTGTTGCCACATATACTTGCAGTTTTATACCCCTCATTTGCACTGAGATAACATTTCCACTAATATAATTATGATGTTGTTTCCATTTTGTGTTCTCCAAAATGGGACAAAAATATAACTTGGTGTTAATGTTTTGCCGGTGCAAACTCACAGTACCACAAACTTGTTTGTGTGTATGTCCTTATAAATTATCAAAATAGATACACAAGCATAAAGCACATAAATAATTTCATGAATAATGGAATGAACACTCACCCATCTCATTAAATCCTCAAGTAGGCTCAAAACAATGATCACATGTCTGTCTGATGAGTACTGTAATGACCATCAGCAGTACAAATATATTTATTTAGATGTGTTCACACTCTTTAACTTGTGCAAAACAATTTTATGAGCCAATAAGCTCACTACAAAATTTTAAAATACGAATGAGATCTCTTTTCGATTCAGCATTAGCACATTATTGATAGAAAGCTTAGTAATAAGTTTTAATTTGGTCTAAAAGGAATCATGTTTTAAATAAAAAAAATAAAGCTATGCATATATATCCCATGCAAATTTAAACATTCCTATATCTGTGTGTGCGCACACTGACAGTCTGTATGACGCGATCGTCATCTACAAAAAAGAGCCAGCCATTCCAAACAGTTGACAAGACTAGGAACATCTTATTTAATGCTTAATGTGTAATATCGGAACCATAATGTACTGCAGTTAATAATATTATAATACTAATTAAACCCCTTTAATGTCCGAGTCCTGGGGACCCGCTCAATGCGTAAGCAAGTGATAATCATGTTGCAATTATGACTCGCGCATAGATTTCGAAAAACCCAGAGGTGCGAGTCGGGGTATGAACCCAAAACCTTGTCCCCGTAAGGCGCGTAGGTACTTAACTAATTAGATATCACTACCATGCTGGAGTTAATAAACCAAATATTATAACAAAATCATTCAGTACTGTAAGTCAGAAACAACTGCGTATGCGCACACTGCGCGTGTTCACTCTCACATCATTCGTGTATACATAGAGATCAAGCGATATTGGTCTAGTTTCTCAACAAACAATGCGTATACGCCCAGTGCTCTAGAGAAAAATGCATGGATTCACACCAGCCTATATCACTGACGCGGCAATATTGCGGCTAGCAAAATCCACGACTACCCTCGCCATAACTGCGTATTAATTTTAGTCTAACCTCCATTGTCACTTCAACTTATCTATAGACAGTGGCGCCTACGCGGTCCGGGGCAGCACCGGCGGCGCGGGCGCGGGCGGGGGCGGGGGCAGGGAGGCGGGGTGCGGGGGGAGGGCGGCGGCGGGGGGCGGGGGAGGGGGCAGGGCGGCGGCGGGGGGCGCGGCGTGCGCGGGGAGGTGGATGTTGAAGTGCTTGACGGCCGCCTCCAGCGCCACGTTATTACCGCTGAAGTACGCCGACACAGCGTTGTGGAACAACAGCAATTGTTTGTTCATCACCTTCACCTGTCCAGATAAATACATTAAAATATTTACAACAAGCAGTAAGTAGCACAGCTTAGGAAACCATGAGACATCAAGACATAACCATGCGTGTACCGAGGTGATGGTAAACCCCGAACTGCCGAAAGTGTTAATATAATTTGCAATTTTAAATTCAAGACGGCGGATGTAGCAATAAGTACCGACCCTGTTCTCGTGCAGCAGGCGCAGCTTCACGGCGGAGTCGTCGCGCAAGCGCTCGTAGTGGCGGCGCTGGCGCTCGCAAGCGCTCGTAGTGGCGGCGCTGGCGCTCGATGCTGGCCAGCAGCAGCTCGGGCGGGTTGCCGCCGCTGCCCTCCAACTCGCTGCGGTACGCGTCGTACTCGACCCTGCACACCAAATACTATGAATTACCAAGGTATGCCCGTACATGACCCGTAACACAAATGCTGCACTCTGTGTTGAACACGGTCTCTCAACACGTCGCGGACGTACCTGGCGGCCTCGTACTGTCGGATGGTGAGCAGCGTGTCCTCGATGGTCTTGTTGGTGAGCGTGTTGAGCGAGTTGTTGAAGAAGTGCAGCGCCGCCAGCAGCGTCTCGCCGTTGCGCGTTAGTGTGCGCTGCGTGTCCGCGTTGTATAGGAATCTGCGTACATGATTTACGTGTATTAAATATATCACCAGAATCTTCATAAAGTCTAGGCAAAACTTACATATTATTATGTTGTGTGGGGATGTGTGTGTCTTAAATGATATCTCAGAGGCATACACGTCGGAATGAATCTGTAAGAATCTGGCCGGGTAGGATCCAAAACGCGTGACTTGAAAATGTGTTTAATTTAATTAAATAACACGATACTGACTGGTTCTGCAGCTCGGGCGACTTCTGCGCGAGCTCTGCGAAGGCCTCTCCAAGCGCGCGCTGCGTGTGCGCGGCGGCCGCCAGCTGCTGCGTCAGCGCGCCGCTCAGCCGCAGCACGCCGTTGTACTTGCGCTGCGTCTCGCGCAGCATCTCGATCTGAGCCTCCAGCTCTGCACAAATATTATATCATGGTACCTTATGCACTTAACAGTTTCACCACTACAATAATTCTTATTAACATGTAGAACCATAAAAAGATGTTGTGATGACCATAATATTCCATTATTTACAATATTCTTAGACAATTATGACTTTAATAGAGCATGTGGTAAGAGAGAAAAGGTCAGCCTCTTATCTGTCCCTGATTACAGCTTTCCAATTGACCTGTGTATTGCCTTCTAGTTAGACGCAAGATTAGTAGGTAAAGTGAGACTTGATCTCCAGCTGCTTTTAATCCTTTTTGTAATTCTTTGATATATTACAGAAAAGCTAAAGATGGTGATCTGATATATGCAACTGACCGGTGTCCACAGTGCGCGAGCTCTTGCCGAGCTTCTCGTAAAGTATCTGCTTGGTGCACTTGTAGGTGGACACGCTCCAGTTGCGGATGGCGTCGATCTTGGAGGACCCGGCGCGCAGCAGCGTGCTGGAGCCCGCGCCGCCGTTTTGGGACACGTCGGGGGGAGCTGCACAAATACATCAACTTCACTCATTCTGAGTATTGCTTCATAAGTCTGATACAAAGGATCAGATATAAGATTTAGATGACGTGAATCTATCACCCTCCAACATATGTGGTAATTTTAGGGTAAGCTTATGTCCAGCAGTGGACATTTGTTTGTTTTGTGGATACATGGCTAAAGCTTGTTGTGACTCGGAATATTAACAATGTAGTTAGAATTATTTATATTAATTCAAACTTGTTAATCTTACTAGGTACCTATCCTCTTTACCTTCACTAATAGTAATGGAAGTGGACAAAATAAAATACTATAGTGAAACTACTGATGTATAACAATTTTGTTGAACAACACATAAGCAAGAATGTCTATTCTAACAAGATATTAATAAACTAAAGTGGTCCAACTTGCAATGAACCAATCACATGGCTTGTGCTAATAAAACTGCCATCAGTGATGATATCACTGACATAGTTGAGATAAATCATTATTTTAGTACCTACTAGCTGAGTTCACTAGAGGAAGCAATATTCTATCCTTATTATTCATCTGTAAAACTAAATTGTTAATTAGTTTTACAATATTATGAGTACATTTGGTGTAGAACATGTAATAATAATAAATTATAGCTCTAAGATAATATTGCGGGTTGTTGTAGCTATCACCAAAGATGCGATGCTATGCTACATCCTGTTTAACTTCCAGGTGCTGGTATTCCTGAAAATTTTACCAGAGGAAACACACCCAGTGTTAAATAAAGCAATCTCACCGTATGCCGGCGGGAAGGGCATGGACCGTGACGTGGGGAACTTGGGCTCCGTACCCGAAGTTATGGAGTCACTGGATTCCCGCAGCGGCGGCGTGTCTTTTAGCATCTCGTGAATGCTACGCTCAGATTGCCTGTGAACAACCCAATACCGAATACCTTGTACTTATAATCTGTTGATTAACACAGATGCCTTTCTCACTTCGTTACTGCACCAATACGATATAATTGACGTATTACATTACGAAAACAGAAAGGATTCTTTATAAAATAAATCAATTATGACGCACCATTTAGACATCTTGACAGATTATCGTCTTTTATCACTAACTAAACACTAGGATAACGTCGAATAAATTTATTAATTATAATTAAAAGATAAATCATACATTTTCCACGGAAATTGGTACCGGAAAATATTGATACGACTTCCCTCGATCGACGTTGTGATCGACGTCGACCGGCAGACCACAGAGAATACAATAATTTTTGATACAATAGACCAAAGAGAATACAATACTATGCAATAGACGTAGACGGCAGACAGATAGAACCAGTGTTGCCAGATCGAGAATTATCGTTTTATAAGAAATTATCGTACAGCGTCATATTTTGGCTTCTCAACTCCGGACAGAAGGCTAAAGGAAATTGAGAAAATATTTCGCCGTTCTGCAAACAGTAAACTTCCGCCAAATACCAACAGAGTGAAAACTATGACTTCCAGTATGTTTAAAGGTTTATTTTTTGCTGACAAACAAACGTCCATGACAAACATGTTTTTCTTTAGTGGTTCCTCAAAATGATCGTATGTTTTACATAATTTAGCTACCTGCTATCGTACATCGTACCGATGGCGAAATTATCGCACGCCCACATAATGATCGTACGGTCTGGCAACATTGGACAGAACCAGAACGAACCGCTAAAAAACTGTTCTGACGGCATGCTATTGAAAAAGAGTATATTTTTATTTGAATGAAAATGTGCAATAAGTACAAGAATCTGGCAACGTATTTAAATCTTAGATGCGTATCTGAATTATTTTTTTCTATAATATGGGGAAATCGCCAGTAAAATGTACAAAGATTGCGTTATTCGGCTTCCAAACATTTAATTGCGATTAGATTATCTGTTAACAAGTCTTGTAGCCTGCTCGATTTAAGGGATCCGTAGTTAAACTAAGATAATCTTATAGTTCATACCTCAGTATAGGCCAAGTCCATGATGTTCTTTTACACCATGGCACGGCCTATAAGTTGATCAAGTTAAAGTAAACTCTAAAAATTGAAACGGTTCATCACTTGGAGCCAGTGTTGCCAGACCGTACGATAATTATGGGGGCGTACCATAAATTGACCATCGGTACAATGTACGGGATATCTAAATTGGAGCGAATAATCATTATTATGTGCATAATAATTTTACTCATTGAATACAATAAAATAAACGTTAGTTTTTCCTTTGTAGCATATTTATTATATTTCGTATTTGATAATGTAATACATACTTACTTATTTTTATATGGTCTTACCTTATTTATGATTATCTAACAAAACAAACGTATAAGTACTTACTTAGATACATTTTATTAAATATTTTAGTTATTTCAATATAATAAAAGATGTAAATAAATATTTCGACGGCCCCTACGCACCTATAACGCACGATAACATCTAAGTGTGACCTTGATGCTGAGATAAACAGCAGGATCGGTGCTGCAGCTTAGCTTGCTACATATCTCTAATCTGTGCTGCAGCTGCAGCATTTGGTAAACTAGATAGCAAGGTCTTCAGTTCGCATGACCTGAAACTGAAACTCGCTACTAAGGTCTCGTATACATGGCGATTGTATTGCCTAATATCTTATATTCCGCTGAGAACTGGACTGTATACAGCCGACACATCCGCATGCTGGATCGGTTCCACCTCAGGCAGGCACCTGAGGAAAAGTTCTTAAAATTCGATGGTTTGATCGCGTGCGGAATACCGAAGTGCTGCGCAGAGCCAATGTAGGTGGCATTGAGTCATATTTAATGCGGCGACAACTTCGGTGGTGCGGACATGTGTCACGGATGTCAGAGCAGCGAGTGGCGAAGCGCGTCTTCTACTCGGAACTTGAGGAGGGCAAGCGTAAGCATGGCGGACAACTCCTCAGGTATAAAGACGTGCTTAAGCGGCACATGAAAAAGTGCAATATAGACCCTTTTAGATGGGAGGAGCGGGCATCGAATAGGCTAGAATGGAGAAATTCCATTAAAAGGAAAGTCCATTCTTTTGAAGAAAGACGGTGCATCGAACTTGATGCCGAGCGTGATGCACTGAACGCCCGACCGTCTGCGGTGATTCATTATAATTATGTGAACGATGTGCTCACATGCCCGCAATGTGCGAGAACCTTCTTAAAGAAGATTGGCTACATTAGCCACATGCGGCGCACGACCGACAAATCTTGCGGTCGGATCACACACATCATCACGCACCTATAAAGCGACTTATCTAAAACATGGTTTAGGTACAGGAGAGCGATTTAACTGTATAAATAAAATTCTGTTCAATATTTTCATTATATTGTTTTTTTGTAATTATAAGAGCTTCTGATGTCATTATTATTTTTTATTATGATTTAGGTACATAGAAAATTAGATAGATGTCTGTTTCCACGTTGATTTAAGTCTGATATGTCTTTTATTTTAATACATCACAAATAATCGAAACATGAATTGTTGGGTACTTACAAGAAGATGATTACTTAAGTACTTATTCTACTCTCTACAGCTGAAGTAGACTAGAATATAAATACCTAAACATTTTTTTTTATTAGCCAATAAGACTGTCCCGCTCTTGGGCAAAGGTCCCCCTTATCCACATTGCTTTTAAATCAAAAAATGTGTTATAAAAGTATAATCTTTATAAGAAGACATACAGGGTAACTATTACTTGGTAGACTAGTTTTTCACATTTTACAAAATTTGATTGACTTAATATCACATTAATTTCGTGACATAGCTATGTATTATACTTAAATACTAGATACTAACGTACTAACGTATTATTAATAAATCTATTTCAAGTCTGAGACCGATCTTGAGTAAGTACACTTTTGACATGCCATCTTGTACAGGTATGACGTTAGAATGACAAAAGTCATTCTAACGTCGTCGTACCAAGATCAAGATCGCTCTCAGAATTTGAGATCGATTTATTAGGTAGTAGACCTAATGTATGTATGTTGGTACTTATGATATTATTGTATTTCCATAGATATAGGAGTATGCGAAGCGCAAAGATTTAAAAGGTCTTTGGTATTATCTGTAAAGACATAACATAATGTTAAAATTGTACCTGTTCTTATCAAAAATATTTCATAGGAGATCGTGCGTGATCTTAATATTAATATAAATGTAGCTACACTAAGTACCTACTGTCTATGAAAACGTACACATACCTACTATATAATCAAATAACAAAAATACTACTTACTTAATTAAAAGTATAAATCCTCTTAGACTATATTTTATTTTTTAATGCCGCTTGTTAGCCCCTCTCTGCCCCCTTCGTCCTGCCTTGGCTGGCTTTGTCAATCGCATATAAACAATTTTTTTACCTCCATGGTCCATCCCCATACATAGAAAGCTCATTTGGTGAACTAAGTAAAATCAAAAATTTTGTGAATATTGTATAACTGGTATACAATGAAGTTTTACCTGGTATATTAAAAATCCTTTCAACAGTGAAGATTTATTGTTTTCATTTTAGAGGATTTTTAATCGTAATCTAATCCAATTGTCTTTGTTCATTACAAAAAAAGAAACGGGAGCCATTAAAAAAATCAGAAACGGGAAACTTGAAATGAAAGCCGTCGTGTATGTCAGTCGTCGATCCTGAGCGCGCGCGCGGCGGGGTCGGGGCGCAGCGGCCGCATCTCGGCGGCCGAGCTGTCGCTCACCACCAGCGTCTCCTGCGGGCAGCACGACGTCTTCATCGACATCGAATCCGTCGACGTTTTGTGACTCTGAAGAAGAGAGAAAATCTGGTAACCGTTAACCCTCGTATTAATACGGTTGATTAGCGGTTGTATAGTTAAACAACGCGGTTGGAATGTTAGACGAGGTAGACACCATGCTTAGTCTTCTTCTTGCGTATGTCAAATTACTGATAACAGAAAGAGATAGTTCGGTGAGTAAGTAGTCGCCCGCTAATCCACGTTCCTTAATAATGGGGCAATAATGGAAAAATATGCACACCTAGGTACTGTCTATAAACATAACTATCCCCTTACTAGAATCTCATACAACCTTCGATTCAAGGAAGCTGACACTACTATTCTACCCTGATCGAGTCAAATTAATCTCACCCGCTTGAAGCAATGCACGATGGAGTGGCAGAGGTTGGAGAGCGAGAGCCGGCGGCGCTGGCGCATGAGCACGTACAGGATCGGGTTGAGCAGGTAGTTGAGCAGCATGAGCATGTCGGACAGCGTCGCGAGCACCATCAGCCGGGCCCATGCCGCCGGGCCGAGCGCTAGGAACAGGGCCGATGTGACCTGCGGACAATTATGTAATTTCACCTCGGGGATCATAATGAATTTACATAGGTAGACCATAAAAGATGAAAAAATCATCAAATAAGTCCTTACCTAAAGGGATCATTGCATAACGTCACGGGAGTTATCATGTTGATGTTTACGTATCGGCTCATTCAGCCTCAATGCTAATGAATTAGTCTTTCCAATTTTCACAACTCATCCCATTTCAATTACACAATCATCGTTCCTAGTTGTCTTCCGAAATTTAAAAGTCGTACTTATAGGTAAGTAGGTACCTATTATGCAGGTAATGATTTCAGGTCAATTACTTAACGTCTGTATAGGTAGGTACATAGCAATTATTAATTCCTGAGGGCATTTTAACGCCATAAAATAAATACATTTCAGAAAAAGTATAAAAAATAAAGATAGGTTAGTATTATGGAGAGTTCCTATCAAGTATTGTAGAACGCTGCATGGGGCCAATAATAAACACTCCATCTATTTAATTGATCAATTTACACCTTCATTTAAGACTGTTCTTCCCTATAATGATCACCGAACGATGTCTAATTATTTATCTATGAAAGATACATTCAACATTGTCCCTAATTTTTGAATATACACATTAAAAAAGTCTAAGAAACACGCATCATTTACCGAAACTGCATGTTTTTTTATTAATTGATACTTTATTTTTTTCGTATTCAAAGTGATTGGTTTACAATAATTTTGTTCTCGGAAACATACTGGCAAATTTTAAAAATGTTCAGCTTGTGTATTGTTTTCATTAAAATAAAAGCTAATTATTTTTCCCCGATTTCATGTGTTTTCGCCTTAGACCATTTTTCGCCGATACATTTGGTATTTATCGCACTTTTATATTTGGAGATATACAGTTGTTTAGTGTTGTAAGCTGTGATAGCCGATTGGTTAAAGCACGCGTCTTGCGAGCACCAGGTCTTGGGTTCAAACCCCGGCTCGCACCTCTGGATTTTTCATAATCTATGTGCGAATCATAATTTATATATTATGATTATCACTTGCTTACGGTGAAGGAAAACATCGTGAGGAAACCTGCATGTCTTAGAAGATCTAATAAATTTTCGAAAGACATGTGAAATCTGCCAACCCGCACTGGGCCAGCGTGGTGGATTATGGCCTAAATCCCCCTCGTGTTGAGGGGAGGCCCGTGCCCAGGATTGGGATGCCAAAAGGGCTAAATTATTATTTTTATTATATTTGTTTAAAAAATTTTGTAGTGAGTAATTTTTTATGTCATGGAGCGACGCCATTTGACTGCTGATGAAATGCAGAGAGCTGTAGGAATGCTACAAGCGGGAAGAAATCAGTCCCAGGTATTTCGGCTTTGGTGTCAATCGATGTGTGATTTGTCGTCTTTGGCAGCGTTACGTTCCGGATCCTGCTGAGCAGCACCCAGGACTGCTCGACAGGATCGATACTTACAACTGACTGCAAGACGGCGGCCGATGTTAATATATAGTTAACTAGCTGAGCCCGCGACTTCGTCCGCGTGCAATTTAACTTAACAAAAACCCCGCTCTCGCTTTCTGAGCCCACGCGACAGGACCCATTTCTTTGTTTTTCTAAAATAAAAGTAAGTTACTCCTTATAACATCAGACAGACAGACAGACAGACAGACAAAAAAAAATTAAATCGCGTTTTTGCTATAGGTGTCGTATGTACTTTCATATGCATTTAGTGAAAAGGTGTTATTTTGATATTATAAATAGACACTTCAATTTAATTTATTTGTATAGAAGATAGATCCGCCCGGGAGATACGTTTAAAGCTACTTTAGCGGAAAAGGGAAGATCTTCCAGCCAGGCGGGTGTTATGCCTGGCGGGGTCTTGTTAGTCACGATGCTTGTGAGTATTAATATCGTGATTCAGTTTTTCTATGAAGAATCCGTACATTGTATTGAGGCGCTGCATTTAGCGCCATCTAAACTGTGGTAAACGGTGTTGGTGTCACAATTGATAATATCAAAATTAATGTATTATTTCCATATGTATTGTGTCACTGTTAGTTTACCCAAATAAATTAAAAAAAAAAAAAAAAAATCTGTCCGTTTCTGTCGGCGACGTGAACGTGAGGTCGCCACACTACAATTATCAAGCGGTGTTGTTGTTAGTCACCAAAAGGTGAGAAATAGGCTGCACGAATACGGCCAACGAGCATGACGTCCAATTAGGTGCCCACCTATACGCCATGGGAATCGCGCCCGTCCATTCTAATGGTACTTATAGGGAACACTTGACAGGGATCCAGGAGCAATGCGATAAAATTTTATTTTGCGATGAGTTCCAGTTTAGGTTTAGGCCTCATACGATAAGGGTAAGAGTGTGTCGTCGTCGCGGTAATGCTGAGCGGCTGAGATGCGTCCGGAAGTGCACCTTTACAGTAGCTCGGTGGCTCCACAGTGATGGTATGTAATACCCGCCATTATGAAGAACAGACGAACTGAGCTCGTTTTTGTAGATGGCAATATGAACGCTGAAAATTACCTTGAAGATGTCTTCGGCTCGGGCCTTATTTTCACCCGTTTGCACAAAGTCTTGGCTCAGATTTCACGCTGATGCATGACAATGCGCGTTCGCAGCATTGATGAATAGAAGGAGTTAATAAAAATTGTTTTTTTTTGGTAATTTTGACATGACGCTTTATATAATATATACGTAGGGTTCGTCGAAATTATAGGTTAAATTTGATTCAGAATTCGCCGCCAAACAATGATACTTCGCGAGTATAATATCGCGGGCATCGATGTAACAGTTGTTGTACCCTGTAGGCTCTCATATGAATAAAAATCTAGTTGTAGGTATTCGAATGCCATTAATGAAACAATGAAATATTTTCGCCCGTGTCGCGCTTCCCGCATACTGATGCCGGTGCCAATGCACGAACAACAATAAATATTGTAAAGCCCAGACATGATTGACTCCAAGTGTCGCTAAAACTCGTAGCAGTAGGTGCTGCTTCATTCAGTTTGGATCATCCACACGACGATATGAGAATAACATAGTCGCGAAAATCAGTGACATTTTGAGTTGGAGTAGTTACTTACTTACCTACCTACCTACCTACGTAGTTTCATACTGGTACGTATTGGGTAAGAACATAATAGGAAATAAGTACAGTAGTCTCTTCGTTTCTTTACTTATAGAATTGGGAATATAATTAAGCTTCATTATGCTAAGGAATAGGTTACTTATCTCGAAATGAATTCGCGCTTAGAGAAGTAGGTACTTAAGTAAGTATCTTTTATTTTTTTTTATATCGCCAGACTGACACGCCAACTGTATGGTCCCAAACTAAGCAACGCTTGTACTATAGGTACCGTACAATGGACCGGGGGCGATCCCAGTTACACCTAGACCTGGGCAAATTACGAAAAGGCCATTTCCGAAATTTGCCCCGGCCTACGCTCGAACCACTGCGCCAAGCGGTCGTCTTTCTATAACGAACTTCACAATGTAACTACCTAGGTATAACTTATTTTGCTAAACACTAACTGAAATTCTTGTCTTTACAATTAGGTAAGTAAGTAAACAAGAATGCAGACATTTTGAGTAGTAACATGTACCTACCTACTACCTACCTAGCTATATGAGAACAAATCCTTATACCGCCATGCGCCATGTGAGCGGACAATATAAATAGTTTGTGATTGCTTACAATGCTCAATTCAGCGCAGACCCGTTGAATACTGATGGCCCATGCATGACAGATCCGCCGCAAATAATACTTACATAGGTACATTCAATTGAATCTTAACACTCATCTTAGGATTTGTCACATATTTGATAAAATACCTAACCCAACGTTAACATGATGAGGAGATGCTCCAAGAAACTTTTTTTCGCAGAGAATATTCTAGTTCGCTAAGCAGGTAGGTAAGTACTTCATTTATGCACTTACCTACATTATGGTATGTTTATTTTAATTCCGTTTTAAACAACCAAAACAAAAGCTTCATTATTTCCGGCGGGAGTTGTGAAACCGATCCGAGATTCCAAATAGGATGGTAGGTACAAAGTTGCAAAGCAAATTTTCACGCTGCTTTGAACTCTCTGCTTATGAATCATTCGTAAGTACCTACGTATAAGTACCTCGGCTGGCGCCCTGTGGAAGGTACTCCAAGGCCGCCAATCACGAGGAACTGGCGTTTTGCATTCTCACCGTAACATTAGCATGCGAACAGTATTTGAATACCAATCCGAGAGTCGATCATCGTCGCCATCGATACGATAGAACGCGCGTGGTTCGTGTGCTAATGGCGATCGGCCTGTAATCACCTCTGTTGAACGATAGCTGTCGCGACACAACTATTCTAGTGTCACTCCTATATCCCTAATTTAGACACCTGCAAGATTCATCAGACTATAAAATCCAAGATGGTCGGTGCTTCCTATTATAACTTCGGTTACGTACCTACTTACCTATGCATATTCAAATTTTCGTGACCGTTCACATAATCCATTTTCCTGGGATAATGGCGTTGTTTATTGACATTGAACTCCTAATAATTATGGATTTAGAAACATTTCGGTGAGTAACCGGATTCTTACTCAATGGACCACGAGACTTTATAATAAAAAATTGAACTGACTCTAAAAAACCTTATAGTTTCTTTAATTTGGAGTCGTTGCCATTATCTTTACACTACGGACAACTTCGTATTGGCACCGACTCCATATTAAATAATAACTCCATAATAAACTACGTAGATATTGAATAGCTGGTAACCGTAAATAGTCCATATCTCTCCAACTACTGCACTGATTTTTAAGAAATTATTATGGGACTAGTACACATAAAAAAAATCAAACCAAAAAAAAAATAAGTGTATACCTATAGGTACCTGTCCTTTAACAATCATGGCCACACATAATACCTACACCTCTATACGACTTATACCCAGATATATATGGCACTTATAGCCAGAATGCATCTCATCTCATTCAATGCATCACAATTCCACTAAGCCCAAACACGACTAGTTTACATTGTTAATTTATTACGGAGTTCCAGCGCCTACTTTCCTGTTTTATCAACAACTGATGAAGACTATTCTAGTGACCGCAAACACCACTGAAAAGTCACAGGAAAGCAAATTATGCAATTTCGTTTACTTGGATGACGTATTTTTTCCAGTTACATATTTTGATTTAAATGCCGAACTACTGAACCGATTTTGATGAAATTTCTATTGGACCAATCTGGAGGCACATTCTTTCAAATAATAGTCCGAAAATGATTTTTACAAATCGGTTTATATAAATGACAGACTTCTGAGGTAACAAACATTTAAAAAATACAGCCGAATTACCAATACTACTGAGAACCTGAAAAGAACTGAGACTACTAGGACAAATAAGAATAACCAGCAGCAAATTATATCCTCTTTCACTATCAAAACCTGTTGTCGACCAAATGAACAATGCACGATCAACGCTCACGGGTCGAAGTCTATTAGTACTTACCTCGAACTTGTGCGATAACTCACCATCTGTGGCAGCCAGCATATCATGAACAGCACGGAGAGCGTGGCCATGAGCCTGCTGAAGGCGACCTCCTCGGGGGTGGCCGCGTTGTGGTGCGTCGCCTGCTGGCTGTTGCCCGCGGTGAGGCTGCGCTGCCGCTGCCGGCAGCTGCTCTTGGACACGCGCCGCACCACCGGCTGCCCGCCGGCCCGCGGCGCCGTGATCGCGTACAGCGCGTGGATCACTGCCAGATTGCAGTACACTAGGATCAGGCAGAGAAGTGTACCTGGAACAACAATACCACTGATGACAATACTTAGGCAAATGTGTTAGCTAAGTATTTAACTTCACCATTTAGGAAAACTAAACTTTGCAAAGTTTACGGGACAGTAGGCGGTATACGTATATGAATGGCAGATATGACGGCAAGTTAAAACTAGTAAAATCAGCTAGGTACCTCATCCAATACAGTTCTCATAATGCTTCCCTTACATTTTCACGGCATTTCGGCTCTGCGTTTTAACTATACAATGTGTAAGGGCATTGTAAAAAAACTGATACCATGATCTCAAATCATGTTTGTAGACCCTGCAGAGTAAGAATTTTTAGTTGATTGATAAATTCATGAATTAAGCTTAATTTTTTCAGTATTTTAAAAATTGATTTTAGCATTAAATACGCGGTCGAGCGTATTGAGTTTTAATTTACATTGCAGTTTATGTCTAAAATAACACCAATAGTAATAAAAAGATACCTTATATATTTATTCCCGTTGGTTTTGGAGCTTTGCGTCTGGTTATTTGCGGATAGTCGCCGCGATGCGACGTTATATAAAACTAGTTTCTCTGGTTTAAACATGGCAAACGACAGTGAATTGTATTGTAACAAGGTTGGCGCGGGTGCCTTCTTTATTGGCCCTTTGTATATGTGTCAGTACACCTATTGTGGTCTAGGTCGCTGGCAGTGGATGCGGGGGACGGGTAGCTTGCCACTAATGCCACTATATGTAAGGCATGTGCTATCTTGGGCACGCTGCCCGAATACGCCATACCTAACCTACAAACAAGTGCTACAAGGTTCCTTCTTACCTAGATCTCATTATTCCTCTGTTTAGTTGTAAAATGATTTTGTGTTCAGCCAGCAAGTTTTCTCTTTCTGACATTAAAATATGTACTTAACACTCATAAATAGAGTTATCCGATTTATATTGTAAAGCTAAGCGCGTTCTTTTGTCGGCCGAGACACAATCAGGCTTTTTAGGTGTACTTATGTGAAATTCAATTATTATTTAATTTGGAGCAGAGTCTTTTACTATAATAGAGATCGATGTTTTTAACTTTAATACGATAAATTACCCAAGGTTCAATTTAAGTTTTAGAAAGAGGCTTTAAACTTTCTGTGCGGAGTCGTTTAATTCGAGGTAGGTAAGCATAGCACCTACCCAAGTAATAATAATAATATAATAATAATAGTTTTATTTCAGACGGTTGTCCATAATGTTGGTAACAATTTTTAACTTAAAAACTAGTATTAGTAATAACAAATTAATTTAAAATCTTTGCAAATATTCATTTGGCACTGGACATGTATGTTTTATGCATACCTATCCAGTTCCGAAAGAAGGGGCCATCCAGCCGGTCTGCAAGTACGTTTAAGAGAGTGTTGGCGCCGCCCCGCACCCGCGACATCATGGAGGCTGCTCTCTTGCGTAGGATGGCCTGAAATCGATCCACCCTAGCGTCCGCGAACATCCCCGATGCACTACAAAATCGAGGCAGCCCCAACACAGTCCTAAACGCATTAAGTAAACGCAGTCTTAAACGCAAGTAAGCGTCGTTGTAGTGTAAGGCACCCGACTGTGAGTAACTATTAACCAAGTAGGACTGACCTACCTACTTGGAAATGTAGTAGGTACCTAACCTAAACCGAACATTGTCTTGTCATGGGTCTTCGTATTTGAGTTCATTCATTGGTTTCTTTGTTGATTAATCGTTGTTTAGTCACTCAACATGGTTTGAGTATTCTATTTAACATAACTATAGACGAATGCTTTGAAATGACTATGTCGCTTTTTTTATATCGATTTGAAATTAATAAGTCATAAAAAATGATGGTTATTCTGATAGTTAGATGGATCTTTTGTCCAGCACTTACCGAATATGACGTAAAATATCCCGTACGCAACATCGGTCGGGTTGACGGCCTCCCGGTACCGCAGGCACCGGCCGCCCCGCTCGTCGTAGTAGAGGCCGAGCCCGGCGATGGGCGCGCACGTGAGGAGCGCCGCCCAGCACCAGGACACCAGCAGCGCCATGCGGATCACGTAGTACGTCACTTGCTGGACAATACATGCGAACACTTATTCAATACCAAGGAATCATTTTGATGATTATAATACCTACCTTATTTGAATATTCTGTCAACTGGATTATCAGACATCACATACCTAGTACTTTTGAATGAATATACATTTTATAATAGTCTCAATTTCGTTGTAAGATACCTATATCACGTATCTTCTTTTAATACCTGAATACTGCATGGATTGAGTACGAAACTCAGATCAAGTCTTTAAATCTCATTATTAAAAGTGCATAGCACCGCATCGGTCAGTCGTAGGTATCAGTAGAAAGAAATCTTACTTATTTAAATGGTCTTCCAACTATCAACTGTCGTCTATTTCGGAAAATCAATATTTTTTCATTCCGCCCCAGCCAATAATACCTCGCTCTTTGTAACGATGATTTCAGTTGATACTCGTACGTGTAGATTTACAGAAGACGCATAGACATAATAATAATATGCAAACGGAGGACCGTATAGTCCAGTGGTTCCCAAATTTATTTTGTACTTGCCACTTTGAGAATAAATAAATGTTTAACGCCCCCATTTTTTCACCTACTTAAAAACCACTATAACGTCAAATTTAATTAATTGAATATTATGAGCTACACAACGCCCCATTTTTTTTCTGGATCTCTTACCGCCCCCCTTTCGGCCTGCAGCGCCCACAAGGGGGCGTTATCGCCCACTTTGGGAAAGGATGGTATAGTCTATTAAACCAACACAGGCCTCTGAGCAGTACCGGGACGATGGTGTATTTATTTAAGTTAAATAATACACATCACATTAACAGGCGGCGCGCGGCGTAGACGCTCGTTACATAATAATATCTCTATTATCTGTTAATTTATCAGCGAATTTAGATAGCTTCGAGCACCTGTCTGTAGGTAGCTACTTACATATTATGCAACAGGTTATCCTTAATTCATTTTCAAAATAACTAGCTGGAAATCCCGCGCTATCTTGGTAGGCATAACGAGGTCCCACTTTATTCACAGCAAAATATGATAGCTTGCATGACCAGTTTGGTTTCATTTGCAACTATGTTATAACTTACACTCTTGAGCAGCGCTGCAAGTGACAAGTAAGTACCTACATAGTCATTTACGGTTCATAGCGAAGTTTGTATTTCAAATCAAAGAGGATACAATACTACGTTTCAAATAAAGCGACAAAAAAAAAACTAGGTATCTGGAATGTTAGCTATTTTTGAAACTAACCAAACTGCCAACAAAGTAGGTACTTAAAAAAACTCCTTGAGTTAAAAATATAGTAGGTGATACAAAATGGGTATACTATTTTTTTTGCAACTTAACTTTGTAAATCTCAAACTATCGCCTTTGTGCGACAGTTGAAGTACTAAAGGTTTTGTAGACTTGTGAAATCGGTCAACACCTGTATTCCTATAACACCTTTTGTTTTTCAAGTTCCCTCCAAAGCTGATGATTTTAGAATTACAAAGTTAAGTTTTGAAAAAAAAGTATATCCATTATGTGTCATCTTGTAGAATAGATCGATATCGAATACCTAGTAAATGAAGCGAATGGTGCTTGCTTTCATAAATTTTCACTTCGCTTCCTTAATCAATGGTCCGAGTCATCGACGACGGCCTATCAAGTGGGTATTAACGACTTGTGGAAGTCATTCATAAGAAGATGTGATATGATTTGATTGTAAAGGCTCACCTACCGACCAAGTGTCCCATCAAACTCTTGTTGGCAAAATCATCGACTAACTAGGTACCTACGCGATGAAAGCGATGCAAGCCATATTGTTCTTTTTTAAGTGAAGTGAAGAGACATGATTTGAAGTAATGTAAGGGATGCAATACACACAGTGAGCAAAAGTAGCTTATAGTAGGTACTTAGGTAGTTATTTATTTGGTTGCACTAGTAGGTAGTAGAGTTCATACAGATTGTGCGAAGTTTGATTAAGGCCTTTTGTACACACACGGTTTTTCGCCGTAAAAATCTACGGTTAATTCCGTGCCTACATACGGCGAATTAACCGAAGATTTTCACGGCGAAAAACCGTGTGTGTACAAGAGGCCTATGGGCTGGCAGGGAGTAGGTAAACCGCGGTTGGTGTAATGTAATAGAGGATAATGATACATACATGTAATAGGTATGAAAAAAAAGAATTATTTGACCATATTATTAAGATATTGCCAGTTGTTAATGAATCCTATCTTTAGGTTTAGTATATCTTGATCTAGCTTGTACGTTATACTACAACGTGCATTTTCTTTGGCTATGCTGTCTTAAGGAATAAGAGTATCATTTTATTACAAAATGTACCTATTGGTGTAAATAACGTTTCCTTGAATTATGTAATGGGCACGCACGTTACTTGGACTGTGTTGGTTGTGATTTAACTTTCAAATAACGATGTGCGTTTGAAGAGCTGTCGATCACTCGATCCAATCGATGGATATAGGCTACGGTTATAATGCTGTTGTTTATCTTGCAGCGCGACTACTCACTTTCCTGGTATTTATAGGAATGAGGAAAAACAAAAATTCAAATGTTGGACAATTCTGAGGTGACATCGATGCATAAAATCTTATCTTTAGAACCTATTTATATCATTTATTGAGTGCCAAAGAATTGTCGACGAACGTCGTCGTCGCCTACTGTTGCGTCCATAAATAAACTTTATGAGCCAAAACTATTTACTCTACTATGGCTTAGCCGAAGGAGTGCGAGATAAGTGTAATATTGCTGCTGTATCCGGTAGTGTTTGTTGTTGATGCTGGCGCGTCTAGTGGCGCGTGCTCGGAATGGGCCGGAAGTGACACACTAAGTGTAATAATGCAACGGAAGAACAGGTGAGCAATGGCTAAACAAACCACACGCGCGGCGCGGGCGGGGCGGCGCGGGCGGCGCGGGCGGCGCGGGCGGCGATGCATAGCTGGCGAGCTTTCGGCGGAGGTATGTTTTGTTTTCAAATCAGGAGCTCGAGAAATATTTGGGCTATTCATTAGAATATTACTATTTGAGATAGGATACCTATAATAGGGGCATTCCATCGAATGATTTAACGCAACTTTTGAATAAGTAGATATAAACAGATTACAGGTGATGTTTTGAACAGTCATGAGCTTGTAAAAATATTTTAGGTGAATTACGGAATGCTTTAAGATATCTTTCGCCTTGTTATCCTTATTTATAGCTTGATACCAAATTCGGAATTTAAACAAACGGAAATAAGCCCACTTATGCATGGTTATTGCAAAATACTTAAACAAAAAAAGTAGATAACAAACAATATTGCAATTTGAAAAGAAAGTCAATAAAATCGTTTTCATTACTCATACTCAGAAAGTAGGTCTGAAGTTGCCTGAGGAGCAGGTTGAAAGTAATACTTTTCAGCCCTAGGGAGAATCTTTCAACTGACAGCTGTCAAATTATTAAAAAATAAACTAGTTCTATTTTCACATTTCTATTGAACCAGGCCGGAAAAAAAAACAAAATAGGCGGCAATTCGATCGTCATTATTTTTTTCGAGTTGTAGAGTATTGTTCATACTTCCTTGTATTATTTATTTCGCTCATTCCTGTTTTTATTTTTACTTTCCTTGTATTCGTAATGAAAAGGACAGTGTTTCCCTCGGGTTAAAGACATATTTTGTCTCTCGAACTATTGGCGCCCTTAGGTTACTTTCATCCCTAAGATAACAATGTACTATTACAATTCAATATTTAAATTGTTTCAGATTACCTGATACGTAATTCGAAACTTGCGCGCAAGCTTAGCGCGTAGTGCGTAGACAGCTTTTCATCTTATTGTATTACTTACTATTTACTTCTTAACCGCCTGACTGGTGCGGCCCGGCCGTATGGTCAAATAGGGCTTAATACATAGTTAATTTCCTTTTTTGGTTTATCTCAATATCCCCACATGGAAATACTGACCTACCCTTGTACAACTCTAGAAACAGTCTGACCAAAATTGGCGTCTTCAGATCTAGGTTGCTATTATACGTAAACCCTATTCGTTAGGTACTAATTATGTTTGACACGTGAATATTCCTACTAAGTACCTATTTTAATTTTCTAGGCTGTAAGTATGTACCGACTACAATTTCGTTGATTTTCTATGTGGTCTAGGTTATTGATCAATTTTGGGGAAATTCTAATTATAGGTAAAACAATCAATAAATACACCAACTCAGTCCCTAACTAAAAACCTGTAACTTGGCAACCTTAACAGAGACGTCATGGATATGGTAGTCAAGTGTGGTAGGTGGTCTTGAACAATATACAATACACGCTTAACCGTCACCATCCATTGCTATACAACGTCTGCAGTAATGTACATGCCCGAACTAGGAGCCTGTAGCTCAAGTCGTAGCTGTTATACTATTATATTATAACCTATAGTTTGTCCAATTACGCTAAATGAGTGTTTCATGGAGGTTGGAATAGGTGGACTAAAGTGATAATAGCTCTTGAGATAATAGCTATTAGTTATGTATACTAACTTTTGGCATTTCTTATAAAGTTATGAACACATTCTATGTTTAAGTGAGTAAGAAGGTATCGTGTAATTTCCTTATCATGGACACTATGCCTTAGTTTGCAAATGCGCGTATTTCATTATCGTCTTTGATAAAAGAAAAGCATCTTGTACCTTTAGTAGGTAATTTATAATTTAATGTTTTATCAGTAAAAGATTGTTCATAAAAGTTCAGATAAATGTACTTACAATCCGCTTTCAAGGTTATCCCGTCACTATAAACTGACTACGCAATTGGTAAAATGGTTGCCTGTCAATATCGGGAACGCGATGCAACCGTACAAATGATGATGGCTAAAAATAGGTATATAATATTAGATCGTTGTATTGTATCGATGTACGCGTCAATATAGTGTCGAGACTCAACCATGTGAAATATTGCGCGAAGCTCGGAGGAGGGTATCACACATAACACATCGTTCTCAGATATGGGTTTTAAATTCATCGATCAACAACAAAACAATTTATAAGTAGTTCAAGCTTTTTATTATTGAATGAACCTGAAGATGATATTTGTACTAATTGATGAAATCCACCTGTCTTCAGAGATAAGGCGGTGGTATATGGTATCTCTAGTAGGTATATCAAATGGCATGCAATAGATTTAAAAACCATTGGGTTTTGTTACTTTAATATTTTAAGTACTGCTGGAGGAGGTGAAATTATAAAATATAAAACTTATAAAGTAGATAAAGTAAGCTATCCAGAAGCGAGTGTATGTTAGTTTTAACAGACATAGCTATCGGCATCTGTCTGCTTGTTAAATGATTTAATAAAATAAGCCGCTTTACCTATGGGCTAGTTGTTTCATCAGATAATATGTAGACTACGTATTTCCCATTATTTCTTCTTCACATTTTGTTTTCCAACTTCTCGTACCTATTATTACTTTCGATTATTTTTGTCCGGGTTCCAAGGTAATTTAACTGTTCCACGGGACTCGTCGAGAGTCGAACCTCGACGTCATCATTGGTCACCATTGCCGATCCTGGTTTATAAGAGTAACAGTGGTGGGAGTGTGTGGTGGCACCTACTAGTCCCAAAAAAATCTACATATTGAGCATTCTGGGCAAGAATCTTTTAATAAAGGGCAATTTTAAACCATGCTTAAACATTACAGGCCACTTTTATAGGAGTGTAATTACTCCACTACGAATTCCCGTGTATAGCTTTTGCTTCAAGTCATAAACGCCACCAATAGGGGAAACTAACTTATATCATCAGAAACGAAAAAACTCTGCGGAAATGCGTAACACGTGTTCGCAAGTAAATATCGATGATCGGTAACTTTATATTGCAGTCTGAACGGATATCCGTTTGGGACAAGTTGAGAAGCTTTACAAAGCCACTTCCTGGATCTAGGCCGAGGGCGCCCGGGCGCAAGAGTAAGGCGATTTCGATGCGACAGCGATTTCGTTAAACAAATCCCCTATAAACATAGTATGACGGTGCGTGGTCGCATTACATGTGCGATTTTTTTATTTTAAACAGCCGCCGCCGCATAGCAGTCGCCAGATCGGTATGGCCCCAGCTATAAGGTAGTTCTGCGTAGAGAAACAAAAATAAAGCAAGTAAGTAATCGATTAAACTGGAATCACTAGATTTGTATTGAAAGTTCATTCAAAATACACTACTCAATTGTCGAGTGCATGGCCTTGTTGAGTTCTATAACGTGTATCGTTCTTGAAGTTGTTTACTTGTCCGTCAGTGCAGTCTGTTTATGGCCCCCGGCGATTGTTCTGATGCAGATAGAGCCTGATAGTTGCAGGGGGCACGATAGCATCAGCAATGTCTATAACAGCTCCTGTTACGGTTTGTGACGCGGCCCGTGGAAGCAGAGCAACCTTGCGGCTAGTATTAAGGTCGTGAACCAGATACTAAGATATGCTAGGTATGCTTTACTATCTATTTTCATGTCCGATGACGTCTATTGGAGAAAAATATATTTAATGTCCGGTCTATTGTTGTATTGTATTTTATCACGAGTAGGTTTTTGAAGGAAAATATACTAGGTATGTGTGGCTAACGTTTATGTGACTCATCCATGTACATATCTCAATCCAATGTCTACCTAAGTATACTGCTAATCCAAAAAATTATACTTAAGAACCTAAATGGTGAAAAATCAATTTTCTGTAGGCATGTTATTGAACCACGATCAAATCTCCAGTCTCAACGGAAATAAAGTATACATCCATTTTCTAGTTTTGGCTATACTAGGTGCACAGAAATTTAAGGGTACTAATCATCTAAAACATTTTTTTTTTCCATAAAGGAAAGTGTACTATGGTAGGAAAGTCAATAGGTACTAGGAACGCATAAATTGTATGATACTAACCTTCTGGTAGAGGAAGGGCCTGGTGAGCGCGAGGTACCGCTCCAGCGCCATGGTGACGGCGATGCACACGCTGCCGATGCCGAAGATGCGCAGCACGACGCGCGCCGCGCAGATGGCGCGCTGGTTGCTCACGCCGGGCATGTGCTCGCCCACCAGCATCATGCACATCATGCCGACCTGGTGACGGAGATAACGTTTTATACTGGTCTCTCCTATTAGTGTACTTACTCATAATTCAGACGAGCGGATCGATGAAGATAATTGTCGGGAATTTTTTTAAGGCTACAATTTTCACCTCAAATATGTAATTCATATTTCATGGAGCAAATGACTAAAATAGTTAGAAGCTGATTCATTTTCACTTCAGGCTAGAGCTGAGGGCTGCCTCCCTGGCCATTGAAAACGAAAAATTAAAGAAGGAGAATTACAGGAGAATTTACAGATCAAGGTAAAATTTTACTAATTTAGAACCGGGCAGGCTTTTACTAAACTACATAATTCGCCAAAACTCACCAGCGCCACAAGATCATTAGCTGCCAATGACGTCAGCAACAGCAGATGCTTCCGATTCCGCATCCTCCTCTCCCCCCTGCGCAGCGCGATGATCGCGACCGCGTTCCCTATGATCCCTATCATGTACGCCACCTTCACGACCAGGGAGAACGAGGCCATCGGATGAGCATTGATCTTGGTGGTGCTCCCATTATGTCCCAGATGGACCAGGTCGAGTGTGCTGTTTAACATTTCTGTGACGTTGGCCATCGGAGCCATAGTCGTGATCGCATCCATCTCTCTTTAAGATCTGTAGGAGCAGTTCGTTCGAGTCGGGATTCCCTCGTTCAAGAGCGCCGCCGCCGCCGGTGGTGGCGACGCATTATTCGGGCAGACAAACGCAGCTTATTCTGTAAAGAAGGCAATAGTCTAATATTTGCTGATATACATATCGATTGTAAGTTTGCTTGGTGTCCCTTTTATTTTCACAAAATATAACTTAAAAGGAACTGAGAAGTTTAAACAATCTGATAAAAAATCAAAAAGCTTCACAGTAAATAGGTGTATCATTAGCAGAATACGTACCTATACGGTATGTGAATATCCCTAAATTATTTTGTTCTACTTTAGCTTTTATTGTGCCTACTGCAAAATATTTTGGTCACTGTATTCAGAGATAACAAAAATATTGCAAAGAATAACTGAACAGTCCTTCATGGGTTGTTTACTAGCATCTAAAGTCATCCATAGTAAATAATCCATGAAGTCAGTTAGTCTATGTATGTGCAGTACAGCAATTTATATTTTTAATCTTGTATCGACACCAGTTGATTAAGATTCGCACGTATGGAACTATGGAACGTTCGAAACATTTAAATATAGGTATGAAGAATTTATAGATGCGAGGTAGTCATTGGCTAGAACGATTTAACCACTACATATTAATAAATCATCGGCTACGTAGATTGGATTTGCAGGTTCAGTAAAGGATATAAGTAAACTTAGTAAAAACTTGTAAAGGGTTGTAGGTAGTCGTCAGTCAGGCTTCTCGATGTAATAAACATTGCGATCAAAACACCCTATTACTATTATTATAAGGTGCGAGTCGGGGTTGAATATATGAAATGACGCAAACTTGTCTTAGTTTTTCAATTTTATTACGCAGAACCTACTGACGCTCTTATTTTCGGAATAGTCACTATTTAAAAATTCACTGCTCCAAATAGTGTCTGCATCAAATTGGTTGATTTATAAAAATAAAATCACTGTTTATCTCAACACAGTTATAAAACTTCAGAAATATGGCAGGCAACTCTCTGTCCGATACCTACATTTCCTATCTAAACACGTCAACAACGACGCGTCAATTATGTCGCTGCAACATAAACTGATGCATAAACAAATCATTAAATAGTATAGTGCGTGTAGGTATAACATAATGACGGTCATTATCAAATGGGTAAACAAATTGTTAAAACAAATTTAGATGTTGCCGCGAGACTGATGATACTTGTTGTCGTTATCTACAATAACAAAACTAAAAACTAAAACGCTTAAGCTTTTGAAGACTTGATAGTCTTCAACAGCTTCAGAGTCTATTGTACTCATTGATATGAGTACGTAGGGGCACAGTGTTGTGTGTGGCGCACTTTCAAACACTATGTAAAGGTGACGTGTAGTTATATTATATCAGATGGTTACCTACGTGATATCAGACTCACTGCATGCCCAATATTGAAAAACCTCCCTAGTGAGATATACCTAATGTTAGTACTAATGTAAGCACAACCAACAACATTACTGTAACTAACAAGGCTAAATATTAACGATAAAGATACAGGAAGTGCGCTCTCACTTATCCTGCACATGTACATAGGTACCAGGGGCCAAGTAGACTGCAGGAGCTATTCCATCTGTAACGTGACATATACCTAAGTACTATCCGCCCACGGTGCGACATTCCCGAGTCCTCGTACTTTCTACTGGGATGCCGTTTATCACCGGTTCACCGTACAATTTATACGTCAAGATAAATGCAGCTCGCGGCACTGGTGGAGTTTATTTTTCGTTTACATCTTAATAGATGATTACTATAAATACTTAATTGCATAGCTACACTGTGGGCATTTAACTCAAATATGCAGGTAGGTGGGTTCGTAAATTAAATGTTTGGTAATCATAAAATAACAAAAGGAAACACATTCTTTTTTAATTAAACATAATAAATTCGTTAGAATTCATTGATTTATTGTAAGAATTTCACAATATTCACAATTGACTATTCTACATTAGAAATCAGCTTTGACCAGCCAACTACCGAATAAAAAGTGGAGACCGAATCAATTCACGAATCTACATATAATGGGAGAGATAAAAGGTTCTTATTTGAATCTAGAGAAATCGTTTAAATTGGATTACTGGATTACTGGAGTTTAAGTTAGGTAGAGTTCTCCAATAACTGTACATATCCATTACAAATGATTATTGTAGTTAAAGACGCGTATGTCTGCAATTATTGTATGATAATGTGTAGGTACCTACACAAAGAAAAGAAAATAATATTATACCTACTCCGAAAGATGTGTTGCACAACTAAGTGTTCGTATATTATAAATGTTGCACCCGCCATAGAGATCTCCAATACGTCCGGAGGTTTATATATACGTATATGTTGAGACAGCTTCAAGTGAACAGGCACACAGCACAAGTAACAAAATAGAAGCCCGCGCCGAGAGTTCCTTTCATTCCCTATGTACACGCTGTGTTTAACAATAATTACGTTAATTGCCACGATAAACTGCTGCGCCGCTGTCACCCAGCCTGTCGGTTGGCGCCTTATGCGCGGACGCACTTTTATATGAGGCCTTATTTTAATAATGCACGATTCCTTAGTAAATGCTAAAGGTGACGTACAAACCATAAAAAATTATCATGGTGGTTATTTACCAATAAAATAATACACGGATTAAAAATTTCGTCTCTATTATTAAGTACAAAGAAATTGGTGCATGCGCAAGAGGTGGTATGTTCCAGTCACAGTAACCATGGTAGGTAATTAGTATAATAATATAATATAATTTTAGCCCTTTTGACGTCCCACTACTGGGCACAGGCCTCCCCTCAACACGAGGGGGATACAGGCCAATAATAGGTAATTAGTATAATAAGAATTATTTCGTATGCAACTTAGTCCAAATAAAGGCTATATTTCATTGCAGTTAGTAAGTAGGATTTAATATAGTAAATTGAAATCAATAAATCCCTGTAATAATTCATAGCGTTATAATAAACGTCATTGAATACAAATAAATATGTGCATCCATACAGATCTCCGCTCATCTCTGGGTGCGTTTGATTGATGATGTTTGCACGGTAATGCCAACACGGCCTCGGTGCCGTCGCTCTGCCTATCCCCATTACGAGTTAGCGCAATTGTACATGCGATACATTATCGGGCTATTTTTGCGCAGAATTTCATTACTACAATTGATCATAATTATGATTTACTAGCTGTGCCCCGCGACTCCGTCCGCGTTCTGTTGAAATTTTTCCTGAATTTTCTTTGCTATAAACCTCACGGAGCCCGAGACCTTTCCAACGAATGCAAAACCGTGGAAATCGCTTCGTGCGTTCTGGAGTTATAGCGTCAGGAAGGAAAACCCGACTTATTTTTATATAGTAGATTACTGCGGTAATATCTAAATTTTCATTATAACATGCCCCAAGGTCTGGCTTTTCAAAAATGGGAAGACTAGTAATTTCCCAGCGAATCCAGGCTCCTCGAGCTAGGATGAGACGATTTCACCCGCCGTGGCCTGTTCGAAACTAATAATACTCTTACCAATGAAAAAGATATATTTGTTAACTTACTTAACTACTGACATACTCAGGTTTAATACTCGTATTCTTTTGTGGAATGTCCTTTAGAAAAGTTTAGCTATTTTTCCTTAACCCTACCACAGAAAACAAAATATTACTAAACTCTCTGAGTAAAATATGTTACTATAAGTGCTTGAATCACTTCTCCATCACATCAAAACCCTTATAATTACAATCAACTGTAATGCACTCGCTGTCGGCTTATTTTGTGAACGCCCATCCCACATTGTTTACACCTCGGAGCGTCTCCGCGCGGATAAATCTCGTGAATCATATTAAAAAATGTAACAACCTATTATTCAGCTTGCACGTTTGATCCGTCTAGATCGGCCCCTCTCAACATTTTTATTAGGTACTGGAGAAGTTGAATTAAAAAGTCAATAATCTTTACGATCGGCAATGCTAATGGATCTGGCTTAAAAATGTAACGTATTTGTCCAATGAATATGTTTGAACAAAATATACAGCGTTTGATCTATAGCATTATCTGCGGAAAATCTAAATCGATAAGATGGGTACCGACCCAGTAACATTCTTGAATCACAAACTAATTATTTTATGTCACAAAATTTCTCGACTCGATTACGTAGCTTACCTCTATATTTCCATAACTACTCAATAGACTTCTGTGTTTCCTAATGCACTGTGGGTCATAACCTCTCAGGGGTCACAAACCTCGCTTTGACAACCGCTGGTCTTGATATAGCTGATAATCTACATTTGATGGCTCACATTATTGCTACCCAGATGATGAACACTCGATAGAGACGCGATGTTCGTGAATACAATACTCATTATAATGTATAAGGTTCATCTATTCGTTTGGAACGTCTTTCAGACAAAACCAATAACTCATCATTTAAATATTGCAGTACTAGAGATATAATCTTTTATTTAATGTTCACGAATAGCTTACTTTTCAATATTTTTAGAAAAAAATCTTAGAAGGTAATAGTGGGGATATTATCTTGCTTGCAAGGAAAGCTGGTTTTCTGTGATTTATTCCAGTCCTAGGCCCATAAGTTTTTTCTTTTGTCTCATTCATTATTCTGTAGACTTTTTCACACAAAATAAATGGTTAAAGTTTTAAGTAAGTACTTTGACCTCTGAACGAGACAATAGATTCTGTAGATAGCAGGTATTGGGCCAGAACTAAGCACAAAGGTGAATGCCCTTAATCCCCCTCATCCCCCCACGGGACTAAAAACCACCAACACGAAAGCGTAAAAGCTTTACCTTGCAATCTTCGCGACATTTAATCTAGATAATATATCGACGTAGTCACTACATCTTGGTACCTTCATAAATCAACAGGTGACAAAGATCCTCCATATTAAGTACATTCATAGGTATATGGTTTGTCATTTATGAATGGAAATACTGACTTGTGGATAGATAGTCGATGTTGACACTGTGATCAAGTGTTAAAAGTGTTAAATTGGTAACTGCTTCCATGTGCTTACATAGTGTGAGAGAGCAGAATCCTACATAAAGTTGTATCATTGGCCGTCGCTGTTCTTGTGAATTTAAGTTTATGAGGTATAAATGGGACTTATCCAGATCGTGATGGTTAGCGATATACTTCCTTGTGCAATACACTAAATAGTGCGGTGACAAGGTCGCGATACGTGCCACACTTGCGATAATACTGTAGTCGACGGGTCTGGCCCATAGATAACTGTTATGACAAATAAAAATAATATATAAGACAAAGCTAAGGAGTGAACGACGGGTACAGGTAATGGGGCGCTGATATTTTATATTATTCTTGAGCGTAGAGTCTGCATTGTCTGCCCAATTAATGTAACGCGCTGAATTTTGGAGCAAATTTAAATCAAAACTTAAATAATTCACATTTAACTCAGCAATATTCAGAAGTATGTAGTGTTTTGTCCAATATAATAAACACTAGTTTTTATTATCTTCGCGACTCTAGCCTAGAGAAGGGAGCGGTAGGGATAAACTACAATATAAGACGCTCTCGGACAGTGAAGGCATTATTCTTCATAACTTTTACAACTCTCTACTCGAAGAAGATAATAAACTTTGTTTTTGATTTCTGTCTTTTCCTTTTTTTTTGTTTATTTAACATACATAGGTACGTGGGTTGATAGATGGTACTAAATGGAGATACAATATTCTTGATCGTGTAGCGCATCAATAATGTTAATTTTAAAGCCAGGATAAGTAACTGGACCAAAATTTAGAAGATGGCAATAAATAAATAACTTTTAATCAAAAATCCATGTATGGAAATATTTCATTGTTATACATTGAAACTGAAATAGTTTACGTTGTATCAAATCCAGATCACTGCTGCGGTATTGTGCATCGGGCTGTTTTATAGGAAGGCATCCCTGATAAACAATTATCGCGATTATGCTCTATTATCTGGGTGCAGGGGAAGCGCTTAAGTTCACAAGTGTTTATGGAAGTTTGATAAACTTTTGTAACTCAACTGATAATGAGAGATTATATAATTGTTTCGTTTATAAAACAGTATGAAACTAACTTGCGAGTTTTTAATAATACCTACTTACCTGTTCCAATATAAATAAAATAAACATAATAAAAATATAAATAAACACAACACTTACAACAGAGCATTCACATTCAAAGGCAATGTTTTCAAAAAATAAATAAATGATCAATAAGTATAACAATTTCGTAGCGTTCGCTACGACGACGACGCTAAGTTACGGACGCAGCTACACCGCGACGAGCGCTCGCCGGGCGAATTCCACGACCACTGGCTAGTTGACCACTGCGCGAGGAGCCAGCGGGAGAGCCGCCGCCGCCGCCATGCAGCCTGCCGGCCCGCCGGCCCGCCGGCCCGCCAGCCCGCCAGCCCGCCAGCCCTGGGCCCGGCCGCGGCTAATACCTATAGGTGCGAAATGCCAAAGAATATTACGACTACGAGTACTTATCGCATCATTTTCCCCACAATAGTACCTACTCGATAATAAATAATGACGTTGTTTACTTATATAACTCTATTTTCCCTATGGTTAATCGAATAATTGTCCAATGTTTTCGTTGGAATAGTCGAGCTCTATGAGCCGAAATCTATCTCAAGTCTAACGTCATCCCAGTACAAACTTGCATGTCTAACGCGTACTTACTCAAGATCGCTCTCAGACTTGCGATAGATTTATTAATGCGGGCCGATGTTATCAACCACTGCAACAGGTAAAAAGATAAAGTTTATTTTCGCAAGGTCAGACTGTTTAGACCTAGGTATATCTATCGCGCCCTCTGCAGTGCAGGCCAGGAAATAAATCGTTATCGTAACATTCGTACTTATCACACATTTCTTTCCACAACGCTTCTTGATTGCTCAAAAATAAAACTTTTAACCCAAAACATATATCAGAAGATAATGCAAGGGTTTATCCATTATTATACATATATATAATAATAAAAAATAATAATTTAGCCCTTTTGACGCCCCACTTCTGGGCACGGGCCTCCCCTCAACACGAGGGGGATTCAGGCCATAATCCACCACCCCGGCCCAGTGCGGGTTGGCAGATTTCACATGTCTTTCGAAAATTGATTAGATCTAAGACATGCAGGTTTCCTCACGATATTTTCCTTCACCGCAAGCAAGTGATAATCATATAGAAATTATGATTCGCACATAGATTTAGAAAAATCCAGAGGTGCGAGCCGGGGTTTGAACCCAAGACCTGGTGCCCGCAAAACGCGTGCTTTAACCAATCGGCTATCACAGCTTATACATGTCGCCGCCAAATAGCTTAATTCGCCGTTCAATTAACAGCCTAGGCATTTAACTAAACGGCGCCGTTCAACTAACGGCCTGAATGATATTCAGCCATTTGATTAAACAGCTAGGCAAATGACTTGGATCGATGACGTTTAACTACTTGCCTAGCCGTTTAATTACCTGCCTAGCCTGTTCATTTCAATTTAGTTCTACTTTCTGCCACCTACCGCAGAAACTCACCAAACCGTCAATATCTCTATATTCCATATTCTCTTTGGTCAATATGGCGTCGGAAAAAACAACTTTGATGGAATAATTTTATTAGGTACTTAGGTATTTTACGATTTTTTTTAGATCCATCGAATCTATTTGCCGGGTGGGGTTTCTGTGGGGTCATAAAAAAAATAACCCTAACCTAAACCCATCCATGTCGTTCTGCTTGGGTAGTATTTTGAAAAAGTTTTGTAGTACTTAAATGTCAACCAGTTGCCTAAGCATTAGCCAGCCAGTTTATTAAATGTTGTAATAGACGATACGGCTGAATATCATTCAGGCCGTTAGTTGAACGGCGCCGTTTAGTTAAGTGCCTAGGCTGTTAATTGAACGGCGAATTAAGCTATTTGGCGGCGACATACATATTATTAGGTATAATTAAAGCATTTCAAATATTATGGCAAATTACCAATCCCTGTAGATAGGACTCAATTTAATTCACCTATTTTTTAAACTTACGAACAAACATACTTACTTTCCATTATAATATAGCTATATGTATAGTTATATAAGAAGTAATATCAGCTATAGGTAGAGCTTTCATTGGAATGTCCTTGTTTCATTGATGCCAGTACTACGAGCTACCTTATCAGCTGAGCTCATTGTAATGTAACATGCAATTAGACCGGCGGCAGGCGACAACTAAAAGTTTTAGATAAATTGAAACATTCGAATGATAAGGCCTAGTTGAATAATAAATTAAAAAGTGGAACATTCATGAAGAGATAAAAAGTAAGAGTTTGGGACACTGCCCGTTCCGCACGCAACTCCGTAGTCCGTTAGATCCAAAGAGTTTGTAATATTAGATCCTTGGCGGTCGACATGTTTTCGTTCTGTGGATGTTTTATTTTTAAATGTGGTCAACGGCTGTGGTTCGTGGTCTGCCAAACCATTCAAAGTAAAAAAAAACTTGAGAGGTGTCAAGGGACACCCGGATGGAACGAAGTTGCAATATCCGGAACTTGTGCAGAAACACTGTCAGGATTCATTATTGTTATTCGTTTTTATTATTTATTACGTACAAAAAACCTGTATACACTCAACAAAAATAATCGTCGCGACACCACACTGTCCAATGCGAAATAGAAAGACGACACTAAAATAACTGGCTTGCTTTCTATAAGAGAGAAAGAGAGACAGACAGAGAAACACGCGCACGCCGCACGGCTTACAACTATAGCAAAAAGTGTCGTTACAACTTTTGGTCTTATTTTTCCGTCTAGCCCCCTTTCGCAACGCGCGATAAGGAACTTCGTTCCAAAAACAATATTATGGTTTAATTTTATTGCGCGCTATTGAATTAAGCAGACTCAGGGCCCAGGCCGTGTAGAGTCGATAGTCCATCTATCTATGACCTTATCACAGACATTAGTATTACTTCTATATAAAATATTCTATGCTCTGCTAAGGGCATTACTATAACAGGTGATTCTTATTAACTTTAAATGAATACATCTTTGGGTATGATAACGACAGCGACCGTCCTTCTTTTACTAATGAATTAGAAAAACGTTGGAAACTCTTGGCTCGGACCAGTGGCGGATTAGCAGGCTGAGTAGGCTGGAGCCTTGGGCGGCAGATTTTTGGGGCGGCGGCAAATTTGGGGACCGTTTTTTTTGCTACCTCATAGAAATCAAAGAGATTTCTGCATGACGGTTTTCTGATGTTTTACCGATAGAACTCTGCGACAATTTTTCCCGATGACTATTTTACGTGCAGTTCAACAAAATATTTGGATTGTTAAAATAATCTAGGACATGCCAATTGTAGAGGAAAGGGCGGCAAATATTTTACAGCCTATACCTTGGAAATTTGTAAATCCGCTACTGTCTCGGACATTGAAACTGTGTCTGTGATCTGTGTTTTTTTGGGTGTGTGTGTTCATCAACTGTGAATTGCATACTCCTCCAGCTAGGCATACTAGCCGAAGTAGCCGTAGCAGGACCTATTGGGTCGCGCCGGGTGTCCAAATCAGACTGATTTAAAATTAAAGTCACAGCCAAATGTCGACGCACCGACACCGTCTAGATGCCAGTCGAGATTAAATTCCTAGGTGCAGCTGGAATAGAAGTACACAGCGATAACGCAATATAAATTTAAGTAGGTACAGCAATACTATTTAATAAAAGGTTTGTATTCAATACTTACCTAAATATAATAATTATTACTCTAATATAAATCTATACAATTAATGGCGCTGATTCTATTGGTAGGTAGGAACGCAAACTAAACGAATTATATCGACATCCTTATCGTTGTCGTAGAGCTTATGAACAAGACGACAATATTTTAGATATGTCAAATTTAGTTTTGTCGTTACTTGGTGATGACAGAATTGGCCCCAATATCAGTGATGCGTACATTGTTGTTTTACCTATAATGAACACAATAAGGAGTGGCTAACTCTCATTCATAACATGCATAATAATGTTGGTTTATTGACTCATTCACACGAGGTAAAATACGTTTATCTACGGACGTATTCTCCACAACAGAAATAACTAAAATGAACAATGAATTAGCTTCAATCAAAACTAAATTTATTTCACTTTGACGTATGTTTTATTTGTTGAAGAATTGCCGCAGTCATTTCCTAGTGTTGTAGAAGGGAGTAGGTATTTGTTAATCATAAATCCAGCTGTGTTCACTTTTGTAATATTCACTTTATTATCACGTAATACTAGTTTAAATAATTAAACTAATCCTACCATCACAATTATTTTTCATTCCCTCCTTTTTCGTTCCAAAAATCCATCTGCCCATCAATCGTTCTCTTTTTTTAATTACATCGACGAATCTACTTTAACTTTTTAATAATACAAAGAGTGCTAACAGATAAGGTTTTAACAAATATTAATTAAATCAAGGGCAATTAATCAGAACACACAAGTACCTACAAATAATAAATGCATTCGTTAATTACGTTACCTAACAGCTCGGCCATCCTATTTATAGCGAGCCCTCTCGCGTTCTTCACAATAAGAGAAAATATAACATCTTAAATAATCACATTTATAACTATATCTTATCAATAACTAAGTAGGTACATAAGTACACTTCGGAATAGACTAAAACGAAAATCATTAAGGAAACAAATGTAGGTATCCCCATCTACCATAACAAAAGAATGGTGCACTCCTAGTGTTTACAAAATTAAGTATTATACCTAACTACCTAAATATTGTTTACGTATATAACTTATTGATATTGCCTAAGAGCTCGGCCATCCTGTTTGAAGCAAGTCCTCTTGCTACATTACAATGTAAATAAAAATCACCGAATAATAAATTAACATCACAAATTGTAATATAAGTAATACATTTATAAAAACTAGTAACTAAATCATAAGTAAATTACAGGCATTAAATTCGAGGAAAACAAACAAATAAAGAAAAAAAAAATCACCATCACTATCATAACACAAGAAAATAGCACACCCAGTGCTTACAATAAAATTATGTAAGACAAAAGTTTCGATGGTACATACTAATGAAAGTACCGTAGAATAAATAACACAACAGGATAATTTTAAATAACTGATCAGTGTGTATTTAAATGTTCCTCATTCCTCATTCCCATCTGTACCCTCACATTCAGAATAATCACTTTCAAAATTTCTATTAAATATGAGCCAGGGTTGAATTTTGTCTACTGCCACTATAGCTTCATAACGTCCATTTTTGCGCGAAAGAGGGGTGTCCTCTATTAAAAATCTATCATGGGGAAGTACTTTCATTATGCGATAAGGTCCCTGATACTTATTTACTAATTTATGAGACTGGCCATCATGAGGAACTTGGCGCTCTACACGTACTAAGTCACCCTCCTTATAACTCGTAGCAGATTTTCTATGCTTATTGTAACGTTCAATATCTTTTGCCTGTTGACGAATTATATTTTGACTAGCTTTTTCCCGTAGATTCTCAAGTTCTTCCACCGGCGTTTGATTTAAAGTATCGTTAATAACTGAACTCAAAATTCCTTCAGCTCTACTAGTTATGTTAAAACCAAACAACAGCTCAGATGGACTTTTTTTGGTTGTTTTATGTTTAGTTGTATTAATCCCTACTTGAATGTCATCAATACAATCATCCCAAGATTTGTCATCCTTTCCATGACCCGAGGCTGACAATGCATCAAGTATAGTTCTATTAAAGCGTTCAACCTGGCCATTAGCTCTAGGTGTAGCAACGGCATTCACAATGTGCTTTATACCGTAAGACGATACAAATGATTTAAATGTTGCACTTGTAAAACTTGTTCCCTTATCTGTGATCAACCGCGTTGGAACACCAAAATAACTTATGTGCTCACGCATAACCCGAATCGTGGTAACAGACTTGGTGTTTTTAACCGGTGTTATATTGATGTATTTGGTAAATCCATCGATTATTACTAGTAAATAGCAATTACCCTTTTTACTCTTAACAAAAGGGCCCAAATGGTCTGCATGAACTGTATGAAATGGAGTACTGATCTTTTCTATTGGCTGTAGTTCACCTTCACGTTTACCCCCAGGTGCTTTGTGGTGCGCACATTCAAGGCAAGAAGACACATACTTCTTGACAAATTTTCTCATTTTAGCGAACCAATAACGTTCTTGGATACGCTGTAATGTTTTTTCGTAACCTTGATGACCAACCTCATCATGGTTCATCTTAAGAATTTGCCAACGTACACTTTTGGGTACTACCCATTTGATACTGTCACCCAATACTCTATATACACGGCCATGTTTCACCTTATAATTAGAAACAATATCAGCAGTTTTAGAAGATAAGGGATCTTCTAAAGTAATTTTAATCGCTTTTATCTCTTCATCTGCAGACTGGACCGTAGTAATCCAGTCTTCCTCAAAGTTGCGTACAGGTAAAACATCCAGAATATGTGACTCTAATACAGGATCATCAACAGGGTTGCGACTTAACGCGTCCACATGAGCCATACGTGTTCCAGGCTTATATTCGATGGTGCAGTCATACTCTTGAATCTGAACCCACCAACGAGCAATGCGGGGTATTAAGTCACGCTTGGTTAATGTACTTCGTAAAGCATTGCAATCTGTAAATATTTTAAATGGTACTCCCGCTAGATAAACTCTGAAACGGTTCAAAGACGCAACTACCGCGAGAGTCTCCAGCTCATAAGAGTGGTATTTGCTTTCGTCTGTAGATGTTTTACGACTAAAATAAGATACCGGTTGCATCACACCCGCGGAATTACGCTGTAGTAAAATACCAGCCAGTCCGTCTTTGCTTGCGTCAGTGTGCAACTCCGTTTCAGCCGTTGGATCGTAAAGAGCAAGTACTGGTCTTTCTATCAGTTGTGCTTTTATTTTTAAGAATGCTTCGTTCTGACTCTCGCCCCAGGACCAGTTGAACTCTTTTCTAAGTAGATTAGTTAATGGCGCAGCTAAACTCGCGTAACCTTTAATGAACCGTCTGAAAAATCCAGACAGACCTAGAAATTGGCGCAATTCATGTTGGTTAGTTGGGGTTGGAAATTTAGAGACTGCTTCCGTTTTACGGCTTCCGGGCATTATACCCGCCGCACTGACTTCGAAACCAAGAAATTCTATGTGATCAAGAAAGAAATTACATTTATTTAGTTTAAGAGTAAGCCCCCCTCTCCGTAGTAGTTGTAAAACTTCTTCCAATCTTACCATTCCCTCCCTAAAGTCTTTTGCGGGTATTAAAATGTCATCCATATAAATGATCGCGTATTTGATTTTAGCCTCCAACAATATTTTATTAATTGTTCTCTGAAATACCGATGGTGCATTAGCTAACCCGAATGGCATGCGATTGTACTCATACTGCCCGTCAGGGGTCACGAAAGCTGTTTTGTCACGACTCTGCTCTGCAATAGGAATTTGGTAATATCCAGAGGCTAAATCTAATGATGTGAATAGAGTATTACCTGCCAACATGTCCAGTTGGTCTTCTATACGAGGTAAAGGGTAGTGATCTTTTTTTGTTTTCCTATTTAGTGCACGGTAGTCTACGCATAGCCGTTTCTCCCCTGTCTTTTTCTGAACAAGGACAATAGGGCTGGCATATGGGGATGAAGATTCCCTAATTATGTCGCTTTCCAACATTTCTTGAACCATACTCCTAACTAAAGATCGGTCAGCAAACGACATTCGATATGGTCTAAAAACAACTGGTTCCGTATTATCTAATTCAATTACCATTTCGTAAGCCTTAGTATAGCCAAGATCTTTAAGACTACTCGAAAAACAATCATTGTGTTTCGATAATAACTGTTGAAGTTCTAAGCGCTCGTCATCACTCAGTTTTTCATTTAAATGTATTCTATGATCCGGTTTCTGTTCATCAAAACTAACGCTACAGGATTCCAAAACTTCACTACCGGTTCCATCATGTTTTTGCGCAGCACGAGTCAAAAGACTATCTTTCTTAATGATAATTGTCTCAGTAGATACATTATAAAGTAAAAGAGCTCCACGACCTCTTTTGATTTCATATTCACCGGGACACAAGTAATATTCTTTTCCATCGGACCCCCTTAATGACCCGTTAACATATAAGAAGCAACTGGTTTGTCCGTTCGTGTATATCGGAACTACCTGCATTTCTTTACTTGGTATTTCTAAATGAACTTCAGCAAACAGGTGTATTTTGCTGTCAGTAATCCTTTGGAAAATGATCTTATTGGGAGTCTTAGTTATTAAGATATCGGGCTTCTCGGTAAACGAATGACCCAGAAGGATCGGATGTGTAAGAACATAATCATCTACTACAAATAGGTCTATAATCTCCGTTAATCCCTGTACCTCTACCGTAGCTGTCACTACACCTAATGGGCGAACTAAACTAGCTCCAATCCCCCTAAGTATCGGTAAGCCCTCACGGTGGAAAATATGAAGATTAAGGGCTTTCGCGTGGGTAACTTTGATCAGAGAACACTGACTACCCAAATCAATATGACATTTTATTAGGAAACCATTCAAAAGTATTTCATGAATATACTTATCATTGGTTAAATCGTCAACTTGAACTTCCGCTACTTGTTTTTCATTAGTATCTTTTTTGTGCATTGTCTTACCATCAGTTATCTTACGTTGAAAACAGTCCTTAGACTGATGTCCTAAGCGATCGCAGATCGTACATTTTAAAATAGGCTTATCACATTTAAAACTGGGATGACCTATCTCACTACAATTAAAACACCGTATGCTGCCGTTTGTTTGTCCCGACTTAGTTAATGCCATTCGATTAACTGGATTAAACTGCTTACGTTCCATTCTATTTCGTGACGACGAATCATGCGAGTCCCTACTATGAGTTGCTTTAACTGTCCGAAAATATATAAGTACATGTTCTGGTTCCTTAAATTGTGCAGCTTGGGCACCCACCTTAACAGCCCTATCCTCGATTCCATAAAGTAAACAGTCAACTGCTCGCTTGCCAGTAATTTTACAACGGTTTAACAGATTAACTTTTGCATAATAATATTGCTCTAGAGAATCTCCATATTTAGCCTTTTTAGACAGCATTTCAGTAAGTAGTTCGGCATAGTCCTCGCGGTAAGGAAATGACTCTAATAACTTAATCTTCCATTCCCCCCAAGTATACAATAAGGTGGACAAGCCTTGATACCATGTCTTAGCGACCCCACTTAACTTTGGCAAAGCATAGTGTATAATTTCTCTTTCGTCCCATCCATAAATTTCAGCACATTCCTCTACCTTGGTCAACCACGTAAGCATAGTTTGTTCCTTCGACATAGGATCAAATTCCGGTATAACATTAGTATTAAAAGTAAGTTTAGGTTTATCCAAGCCTTTCACCCGAGTTAACATATTTAAAAACTTATCCAACATAATATCCGAATCATGTACCTTTCTCGCAAGCCTTCTTCTTTGCGGTGAACGTGGTCGTCCTTCTTCAGTCTCATCCGATGACATCCAACCTTCCATTTTACTGTTTTTCTTTCTTTTCCGGTAACTAGCACGTTTCTCAGATGAGTCGCTCGAATCGCTCGTGTCGTACTTCCTGGTCCTGCGTGTCTTTTCAGTATTCCTTTTTTTTCCTTTAGAAGTAGAAGCAGCTCGTTGCACTTCAGATCTAATCATTCCTCCGTTGCACTCCTTTGAAATTCCATGCATTGAACTTCCCATTCGTCGACGTCCGTAATGCCTATTGTCATGATCACCTAACTCTGTTCGAGGCGTCCTCTCATAGTCAAGGTGACTTTGTTTGATCCTAGTCTGACCATGGTCCATTATGGCAGATCCTTTGTTATCCTCGTTATCGTGACCAGTTAATCCGCTTTTACAATGTAACCTCCGATTCTGGTCACTCGACCCGGTTCCTTGGGCCTTCCCGCAACCACGATCATTAAATCCTATTTTGTGAATACTCGCTCGATCACAATCACTTGACCCGGTTCTTTGGGCCTTCCCGCAATCATGACCGGTTCTATCCATTTCACAAGTTATTATTTGATCATGATCACTTGACCCATGTCTTTGGGCCTCCCCGCAACCATGATCACTCTCGAACTCAATAATTCCATCCTCCATAGTTATCCTCACCTGAAAATGATAAAAGTCGGCAGAAAATTACGTTACACAAAATTGCAGTTTTTATTTATTTATTTTTATTTAAAATTATAAAAAAAAAACATTAACATACAACAGCCTATCTTCCTTTAATTATTCATCAATCACTATCATTATAATGTTCATCCACTGTTAATATTATTTTATTTTTACGATAACCGAGTGTATACTAGTACTTCTCTAAGAATTTCTAACTTCTTGGCCTCTCTTTTTTTTTTCGGTTCAGTATATGTAATTGTTCTGAACGCATTTTTTTATTATCTGTGTACCACACCGATACATAAATTATCTGTGGTCTATCTTACGCGGTATTGTATTATCTTTGCTTTGCTTTGGTCTATCATAATTATGTAGTACAACGAATGACAAAAAAAATGGACTTAGTAAACTAGTTTACGTATTACAACGTCAACTACTTCCAACACCGCTCCACCACTTCCCAATTCCCTTATTTAGCAATAGGTTTTTACATACCTACATCATACAATGTCAATTAATTGTTAACAAACACCACCCACAAACATGCATACACATATTTAAAAGAATATCACTTGTAGCAGTATTTGAATATTTGTACCTAATAATAGTGCATTAAACTGGAATACACAAGAGAAAAAGTATAAATTAACTCATGTTTTACATAAACTCACATACTTACTCACAAAATTTCCAAATGTGGACGTAGTACGGGAAAATTTTAGCTATGTATAATTTCCCGCGAATCCCACAATTCTGAATTGTTGTAGAAGGGAGTAGGTATTTGTTAATCATAAATCCAGCTGTGTTCACTTTTGTAATATTCACTTTATTATCACGTAATACTAGTTTAAATAATTAAACTAATCCTACCATCACAATTATTTTTCATTCCCTCCTTTTTCGTTCCAAAAATCCATCTGCCCATCAATCGTTCTCTTTTTTTAATTACATCGACGAATCTACTTTAACTTTTTAATAATACAAAGAGTGCTAACAGATAAGGTTTTAACAAATATTAATTAAATCAAGGGCAATTAATCAGAACACACAAGTACCTACAAATAATAAATGCATTCGTTAATTACGTTACCTAACACTAGTTACATTAATACTAAAGTGCTCTTATTAATTATTTGGGGCTTCGGTTGATTTAGTCCTATGACTCTACCTTTATAGTGATTATTGCGATTTAAATGTTTAACTAAATTTCCAAATCAAACAACACAGTGATTTCTATATATTTTAGCATCAATTCATTCATTACTGTTAACAATTAAGTACACTAAAGGTTGGCATTTGTATAATTATAGTACATATAAGTACTCGTATGTATAAGTTATAGTCATCGCCATTATCGCTACATATACAATAACATATTTCCTATTTCAGGAATAAAAGTAGGTTAAATAGGTAGAGGCTTCCAACAAACATTTTTTGTTCTAGTTAGTTCCTTGAGCCTTTGTTCGACGTCCGTCTACTGGTGGGTAATCTGGTGCAGGAACACTCTATAGAGAACAAATTTAATTATTTTCTTTCCAAAGCAAAAGGCAAAGATTATTAAATCATACAGCCTCTACTAAAAAAGTAGTCGCTAATGTTATGCAGTGATCGGTAGCCAAAGCTATGTCACATCATTTTAGTCCATATTTACATAAGAACAATAGGGTTACCATTTCGGGAGCATCGTCCATTGCTGGCTTCCTTTCCGCGTAAGGCCACGGGTCCCATATAGGGCGGGATATGGACAATGGTGCGCGATGTATTGCGGTTTGTTATTTAATGTAGTTGGTAATCTGGGGGATCTGTGGTGCGTTACGGTTGTAATTATTAGCTTCCGCTTGGCACGTGGCGGAAAATTGATTTAGTGTGAGTCAGACTATTGCGGTGGCTTATATTTATGAAAGAATAAAAAGTATTTACTACTTCCAAATAAAATAGGAACATACAAACTTAAATATGTAATTACCTACTTCCCTAAATGAATACATATACACATAAGTAACTCACACGTGTATCAAAGAAATGACAAAAAGCATATCCTTTATTGGGATTTTACTGAGATGCAAAAATGCGATTGAATTTAAATTCTAAATTAGGTAAGTTTTTTTCGTGCGTGGGTAATAGATAATGCTAGACTTGGTAATAAAGATTCTGTTAGCGAAGCTATTCATCGGCCGCGCTGAGCATACCACCGACCTACTTGTGTGATCCGCGGAATATTTATTATAAATTACTTATATTATACTTATTGTTTTTTTATAGAGCCCGTTCCTAGGCGATCCGTCCCCCGCCCCCCTCCCCTGTCGTTAGTTTAGTAGGCATGTATGGTCATCTACTTGTGAATGGGAAACCACAAACCATTAACATACCTAAGCTGTTTACACTCCGCAGGGTTCCGTCCGTGTCGGCGATACGCATGGATTTATGTACTTACACCTTCCTTTATCAAAGACTTACAGGTACGTATCGTTTACGCCCTAAGAAGTCTTTCTTTATATCCCCTGCCGTAGACGTGTGCCTTGTAGACCTATGATAAGCTTATACTTACCTATACGTTTGCTCGGATTTGCTAGTCGCTAGGTTCAAGGCACGGGTATAATACTCTCCCGTGATTATTGCATTTGCATCTATTTATTTTTGTTTCTTTCTTCCGTGACAGAAGAGTACTTTAAGTTGCCTTTCGTGAGCTGCGGATTCTGCTATAGATAGTTTCAACAGAACGGAGGTCGATGTTGGGTAAAATAATACACCATACGTCATCATTGGTATTTTAATACGGCGTATGTTTTGATAAACGCTGTGTTTAACGCCCATGTTGACAGAACACAACGACAACGCATTATCTGGGTTTTTACAAATCAATGTGCGTATCAGTTTTGAATATTATTGCTGTTTGTGTACAGTTACAGTGATTGAAAACGTTATAAGGTAATTTGTATGTCTGAGCATGTTACCTAAATAAATGATGAGTGGTTCCCACTGGCCTAAGGAATCTATACAAATGCATGGCACAGGCCCCGCGTGACTAAGAACCAGCTATTTTCCGTGCATCCTTACTTTATTTTCAATATTTATCAATAAACATTGGTTAACAATCAGAACGGTTATGTCATCCATATCTATACAAATAAATAAAATTGGAGTGTCTGTTTGTAATATCAAAATAACACCTTTTCACTAAATGCATATGAAAGTACATACGACACCTATAGCAAAACGCGATTAAAAATTATTTTGTCTGTCTGTATGTATGTTTGTTCCGGGTAATCTCCGAAACGGCTGGACCGATTTCGACGGGACTTTCACTGGCAGATAGTTGATGTTATAAGCAGAAACTGAGGCTACTTTTATTTTAGAAAAAAAATGGGTCCTGTCGCGCGGGCTGAGAACGCGGGTCGGGCTTTTTGTTTAATAAAATTTTTGTTAAGTAAATTCCACGCGGACGAAGTCGCGGGCACAGCTAGTCAATAAATAAAATTACTAATAAGTGCATGCTGGCATGGCAAGTGCTCATAGCCTGTGGCTTTCCTCTGAGTCATAGGAAAGCCTGACTCGTGGGCTCGTGCCTCGGTAGTTCGTTAAGATTGTACCAAATGAGTGTTTTGTTCCGGACACGTTTGGATTAATAAAATAAAATTTACTTCGTTAACTCAGGTAGTAGGTACTTATTTAAGTTAGGAAGAAATATTATTTTTTGAGATAGGCTACTCATTTATTATGTACTCCTACCACTACTATCATTACTACTAATTAATTGATAACATTACACTTAAAACTCAATGTATTAAATAGCCATAAGTTTGCTGTCACCAAATAATTTTTAATTTATTAATGTTAGTTACTTACCCAAATAAAAAAAGTAGGTAGATACTTACTGTTGTTTTGCGATTATTCATAAAATACATAAGTAAGTAGCTTTGCTTATTAGTCTGCACCGAAAACCACTTAGCACGAGTTGCGGTAAATTTATAGGTAGGATAAAGTAGTCAATTGCATACGAAATTTTCGTTTCCTATTCAACGATAAGAACATCACTGGATAACGAAATAACGCCTGTAGATATTCTCAAAAGATGTAGGAGGAGACAGTAATGTTGCACCTCCACATTTCGATGGTTTTAGCACAGACCTGCTAATAATTAGGTACACTATTGTACTAATACCAAGGTAGTATAATAATGATACCATGATGGAGTACTTATCAAGTAATAGGTATGGATGAGGCTATTGCTGATGCCGGTTACTACAGAGCTCGCGGTGAGGTACACGGAACAACTGATTCGCCATCGAAACGGATCATTCTTGTGAGGGTGGCTACCATGGAGCATTAGTGGCTAAGATCTCAAAGACTAGCGCTGCTCGATGGACCTATGACCAGTGTCGTAAGTAGCCTTTTATGCGCCCGCACAGTAAGAGCTCCTATAAATGGATCCCTGAAAACTTGGTCCTGGAGTCGTGGTGTAGTCATTTCTGCGCCCTGCGCCTGGGCACCGCTGGCACCGCCCTAGTTACGGTGCTGGCTGCCTACCTACGACATCACATGCGTCAAGGGAAACGAATAATCGGAGCAGGCGACGGCAAGACGCATTTGTTGATCTTCGTATTCGATTATCTTGAGCATCCTTTCCCAAAGTGGGCGATAATCGCCCCCATGAGCGCTGCAGGCCTAAAGGGGGGCGGTAAAAGACCCAGAAAAATATGGGGGCGTTGTGTAGCTCACAATAATTAATTAATTTAATTTGACGTTATAGTGGTTTTTAACTAGGTGAAAAAATGGGGGCGCTAAAAAATAATTTATTCTCAAAGTGGGCAGTATACAAAATCAGTTTGGGATCCACTGATCTTGAGGATTGGCTCCTGGTTGAGAGATGCTGGACAATGATAATATAGCTTAAGGCCCGTAGGTAGTAATAAATCGATCTCAAGTTTGATATCGATCTTGACGTGTCATTTTTACGGGTATGACATATGATCGACATTTCCTCGATCGCTCTTAGACTTGAGATTTATAAATACGTGCCTAAGCCAGGGCGCAGTCGACAGATACATACCAGGGTTGACCATTGCATTTCTTAGTTAATTTGATAGCTATCGCGAGCAGTCTTGTTGACCGCCCGCACCTGCGAATGAAAGGAATTTTTCACACAATAACTGAAAATGAAGCGTTCACCTCACCGACCGGCTATGAACGATAGACGACTCATTAAGTTAATTGACCCCTCCCTTGTCAAGAAAGCTTTAGAAGGTGGCGGAATTCTGATGTAAGTATCTAAGTAGAAACGGATGTTTCGATTCTAGAAATTTTAAGTCTATAAATGAACTATTTAAGTCATAAAACTGCAATGTAAATTATAACTCAATACGCTTAAGATAAACTTGTATAATGATTTCATGCTATTATCAAATAAAAAGGTTCGTAAAAATTTGAGTATAATTCATGAAAACATCGATGGAAAACTCTAACTCTGGGGGATCCAGAACCATGACTTGAATCCATGGTAGGTCTAGGTATTAGTTTTCGTCACGAGTCCCCGTACACCCTGTACTTATATCAAATTCTTATCGTAATGTCGTTTCTAACTCAAACTCAAATATTTTTATTTCAAATAGGCCAGATTAACTGGCACTTTTAAAAAGTCAAGAGCTAGGTGCATGTTCCAAAACAAAATCCTATGGAGTTTGTGTTTAGTGATCGACTACGATTGTAGGCGTAGGGGGCGTAGGTACACAGTTAGTTTCCTATTATATATACGTAACCAATAGGTTACGTATTTACCGTATTTTACGTACTGTATTTACGTATCTACCGATTTACTAGCAAAAATGCATACTATAACTACTAGGTACTTACAGGTGTAACTACTTGGTAAGTAAAAATTAAAAATATTATAATCTATTCAAATCTGAAAATGTGAATGTCGTGTAGTATTGTATTCTCTTTGGTGAATTATTATGTGGCTGTCAACATTGTCAACGCGGAACAACGCCGAAGTATTCTCCCCTTCTAAATTATCTCCATAAATCATATTATAATAGTATGTAAAAACCGAAACCCAAAAACCAAAATTAATTCGTACCAACTCCGAGTATTCTGGTAGACGTCGGCGGCGCGGCGGTGAGGCGACGTGATGATGATAAAGCTAGTGCATGCGTTCGCCGCTCTCATCACCATCCTGCTGTTCATTGCATCCTGCGTTCGGGACAGATACGTCTCCGCTGGAGTTTGTCATGTAAGTTATATTTGCAAATAGCAAAGTACCTATTGCAAGATATTTTTTTTATATTCTGCCTTATTCATCGGGCGTTTTAAGATTTTTATAGGTAGAGTAGTAAGTACTAGGTAGTCAATATTCGTCTATGGGACAGGCAAGGAAACTAGGTAGGTGATAAAGCTAATGCAAGCGTTCGCCGCTCTCATCACCATCATCCTGCTTTTCAGACTTCAGGGCATCGTGCGTTCATAGATATCTACCTCCTATCCTATCTACCTACCTATTTTGTTTAGTTCCATTTACGGGTCAATGCCTAGGGTATAAGCCCTTTGGCACCTAAATTTAATGCAAGTATTTCAGTGTTGTCACTTTATAAACTTTTTTTTTTTATATATATATATAATTATATATATATTAATGGCCTCTTACAATTGGGTCAAGCCCAATATGATTCTGCCAGTGTCGAGTAATGAATAGCAATAACAAACACAATGAATAACAACAAAATACGAAAATGTGACCGTCCATTTTGGAAAACCAAAATGGAGGCATTATAAACTTTTATTAATTTGAAATTTACTTGTACTCGATAATAGACCATGGTCTTGATAATAATAATAAAATGGATGATCTGGATTTGCTTTGGTTTCTAATTTATTATTTTTATTATTGTTTTAGGCTGTATTGTGTTAATTTTTTAATAGCCGTCCAATCACAAGTTTCTAATATAGAATTATTCATCCACTTAATTTTGGTCTATACCAATCAAATCGGCCTTGTTTGAAAAAGCCACTAATGTTCATAAAAAATCTTACCGATTTATCGATTACTGGATTAAATATTAATAACATTGTTTGTATATCCAGTTACCGGAAGGCTACGCCATTTTTTATTCTTATATCTTTTCCTTTAAAAAACCCCAACAAATAGGTACCTAAGTACCTATATTATGTTAACAATTTTCTCTTTCCTTTTTTATTATTTTTATTCTTACAGGTAAAGAGACGTAGAATAATGTCACTCGAGTGTTCTTGTGGTGACACGTCTTTGACTTCAGGGTCGATAAAGGACTGCACGGTATGCCCACGGGCCGCAAGCTATGGTGACGAAATTTGTGTCCGGCCAAAATACAAACGTGACCCTGACATCCATGTTGATGATGAATTCCTTGGTATTAATCCCCATGACTGCTAACCTGTAACATCTAATTTCATAAAAGTACCTATTGTAAGTACCTACTGTTGAATGATGACAAAATAAAAATTGCAAGACCCCATTTCGTACTTTATTTATATTAAAATTCGCCAATTTTATCATTATGTGGACGATAATTCCTAATTTTTGCCAAACAGCAGTAGCTAAGTAACAGATGTTATGAAAGATAACTTATGAACACTGCCTTGTTGGTGATGTGTACGTTCGCCTTCTCGCAGCTGGCACCATGAGATATTTGACATTTTTCTTGTAGTACGGACAAGCAGGTTCATCGCATCCTAAGACTTCGGCTTCGCGTACTACTGGACCACCTCTGTGTAACAATTCATCTCCAATTATTATCCTTCTAGCGCAAGCTACAAGACATGGCCCGCATACTGCTACTGCACATAATGCTGCTATAAGCTCCAGCAAAAACATCACAGTATCACTCCACATAGTCAGACTTATAATCACAGCTTAGAAAATATTCCATATGGGATACTAATTGACGCAATAATGGAAATAAAATTCACATGTATTCTTTACTGAAAAATATATAAAATAACGGTAATATCAATAATTTATATCAAAAATACAACACAAAATACATATATTTGTGATTGTAAATTTTTACAAATGACAAATGCAATTGTCATTGTCCTGAAATTCCAAAAAAAGAGGTAGGTATAGTCTTTGATAACAGGCCAGTACAAATGTCCTATCCTATTAAATCTAAAAGGGTAGAGGGTATCTATAAAAAAAACGCGATTTAAGAAAAAAAAATCTTTCTGATTGTATGTTTGTTCTGGGTAATCTCGGAAACGGCTGGACCGATTTTGACGGGATTTTCAATGGCAGATAGCTGATCTTATAAGGAGTAACTTAAGCTACTTTAATTTTAGAAAAAAGGATCACAAATTCTGCCTGTCACGCGGGCTCAAAACGTGCGAGCGGGCTTTTGCGATAGTGGATTCGTATCTAAAAGGTCAACCGTCAGTAACCTATTAGAATATAAAAATTATATTTGTACTGCATTTGCTAAAAGATCACAAGTCGACTCTATATACACTGACTTTGCGAAAGCATTTGATAAAGTTAATCATAAATTGCTTTGTCAAAAACTAGAGGGCTACGGCATTCACGGGAATCTGCTGCGGTGGGTTAAATCCTACTTAGATAACAGGAGTCAATTGGTAAGTATAAGGGGACATCTCTCCGCTCCAATTACTGTTACATCAGGAATACCACAAGGCTCACATTTAGGGCCATTATTCTTTGTGATTTTCGTCAATGACCTCACGGAACAACTTACCTGTCCAAGTCTGCTCTACGCAGATGATCTCAAGATCTATTGTACCATCAATGATATTAAAGACTGTTGTCTCCTGCAAGAAAACCTATCACGAGTTGCGGATTGGTGTTCTGTTAATCTTATGTCTCTCAACATCGACAAGTGTTTTGTCGTCTCTTTCACAGCCATAAAACAAAAAAAACTGTTTGACTACTCTCTCAGTGGCACAACCTTAGAGCGCAAGTCAGTCGTTAGGGACCTCGGTGTATACTTCGATGAGAAACTTACGTTCCACGCTCACTACGACCATACCATCACTAAATGTACCAAACTTCTAGGTTTCATCTCTCGCTCCACTAAGGACTTCAAGAACCAATACACGTTTATCTACCTTTATTATTCGATTATTAGAAGCATCTTAGAGTATGGGTCAATAATCTGGTCACCTTATTACGAGTTTCATAGTGAAAGAATCGAAAGAGTACAAAAAAAGTTTTTAAATATTCTCTCATACAGATTACGCCTTGGCCGTCAATATAGATCCTATCGCATTAAGTTAACTAAATTTAAAATTCCTACCCTTTCGTCTCGCCGTAAACAAAATGAATTAATCACTCTATACAAAATTATCCATTCACATATTGACTGCCCCAACCTGCTCTCTCTTCTTAACTTCAATATTCGTTACAGATCTCGTAATCCCAGCCCCAGAATTTTTGCCCTTAGAGTATATAACAACAATACTTCTTTTTATAATCCCATTACGAGAATGTGCCGGTTGTATAATGATACGGTGTCTAAGAATCCGTGTCTGGACATTTTCTATTCGAAGCTTGCTAAATTTAAAAATATTGTTCAGAGCATTTTCAGTAGCAATCCGAACACTTAATTGTACCAATGCAATATTTTCAATTACTAACACTTAATTTAAGTACTTCAGTTATCACTAACCCTCACGCTTTCTGTGCCCACACATTTAGAGTCATAATCTAGTTTTAAGCTTAGTTCTTATGTACAAAACTGTTGTAGATTATAACTTGTTCTGTGAGCCAAAACAAATAAATAAAATAAAATAAAATAAGTAGGTATATAAAACACGAAACATAGACTCGCAAATGTTAAATAAAATTTTTGTTAAGTAAAATTTCACGCGGACGAAGTCGCGCCTCGCGGGCACAGTTAGTCATAGACATAACTTACACCGTGCTAACACCTCTATGCACTTCATAATAAGTACGAAGTCCCGTTGACGCGGCGCTGTAGTCTAGCTGCGTGTCAGAAAAAAATATTTATTTTGTAAACAATTTCGTTCCGTATTTTTCTGCTTATGTGGAATATTGGAAATATACTGCATACTGAGTACTCTGTGCTGAAATGGATAATTCTGAAAATATTGTTGGCAACACATTTTGACAGTCATCAAATCTGTCAGTTACTTTAGACAGATACTCTCTGACAGACGTCAGATGCGTATGGCAAGTCTACGCACTGGGTTGACGGATGGGGATTTGTATTTTGTTGGTATTTTTCAAGTATTTTTGTATTTTAAATATATTTTATTTTAAAAAACTTTTATAGTATAAATATTTGAAAACGAAATATATCAATAAAAACTATTAAATAACTTTGTATAAGTCGTCTTTGTTTTATAGTACGTACATGTACAACAAATCGTGATAATCACGTGAAATGAGTCCGAGAATAGCAGTGGGGTAAGTGTTAAGAAAATAAGCGTGATTTACACGAAAATTATTGAGTGAAATTCAAGGTCTATATCGTACTTATTTGATACATGCCGGCGGACGCGGGATGCGTGCAGCGCTTTGCAACTTTCAGTTGCGATCAGGGCCAAACATTATCATATTTCAATTTTTATAACTTAAGACGTGGATTATTTTGTGACTATGCAGTCTTGGCTCATTTATAAAATGCGGAGTAAGCAAAAGAGTAGGTGAGTATGTGGTAGGTAAATGCATTGTTTGCACATTGCTTGTGGTTATTACCTGATAGGCAGAGTGAGCCGGCAATAAAGTTTGATAGTGCAGCATAAAAAGTTGTTGGAATGATAGATGTAGTACACAGCATCTATGCACATGTACCTAGATATTTTTTGTGCAAAAACCTTGGATCCGTGAGCGGATCCGGTAGACATCAAATGATGCCGGATCAGCCGGATTACAATCCCTAGTCCTAGCATGTCTAATTTAACCAAGCCCCTCAACTCTCTTTGTTTATATGAGAGAGAATTGGGAGAAAATTATAATAATTTCTTTTCACACCGACTCTGTTAAGACTAGATTAGTTAAACTATGTTTAAGAGACCAGAATTTAACAAAATAATAATAAAGATATACAATAATACACAATAACATACAAACTTATGTGAACACAATAAATGTTTGTATTCATACAGTTTGTATGATCACAAATGATGAGGGTGATGTGTGAGAGTGGTCATCTAAGTGCTCTACACTTGAAAAACATGATGTACAGACATCATCATACCACTGTTTTTCATTGCAGTTTGCTGGGTGTGGGGTGTGTGGTGGTGATGTGGCTCATCTCCCATCTCTACCGGATGCTGTTGGATGCATATGAGCAGTCGGCTTCACTGAATAATATTGAATACTCATGGTAAACTCATGTCCTATTTCAAACTGATCAGATTTAAAATTAACACAGGTACCTTTCTTACCAATGAATGTTCAGATGTGACCCAAATTTGAGACCTGCTTAATTTTGTGCTATATTTCTGATGTTATGAAAATGTATGTTACGAATTACATAAGCAGCTTGCTATTATTGTTAGTGCTTTAAGATTTTTCTGTTTCAGGTTCTTCCGATTGATGCTAAACCTGATCGGTTACTCAACAGTGCTAGTGCCGATGTTCATATCCTACAAATATTTGGAGAGAACCAACTATTTTGATAAGATAAGTGAGTGCTGAGTGTGTATTGATTTAATATCATGTAGTTATTAACCCCCGACGAAAAACGAGGGGTGTTATAAGTTTAACATGTGTATCTGTGTGTCTGTGTATCTGTGTATCTGTGTATCTGTGTATCTGTGTATCTGTGTATCTGTGTATCTGTGTGTCTGTCTGTGGCAACGTAGCGCCCAAGCTGATGAACCGATTTCAATTTAGTTTAATTTGTTAGATAGGTATTCTGATCGAGAGTGTTCTTAGCTATATTTCATAAAAATCGGTTCAGCCGTTTGAAGATCATCAGCTCTTTTGTAGGTAAAAAAGCCACATTCTAGGCCAAAACCAACTTCCACGGCTCGAATCCATTCAAAATTTGAGATGATTGGATTTAGATTTATTATATTTTTAAATGATCGTAATAGTCTGAACTGGCTTTTTACAATATTATAAATTTGAAAAGATTCCCTGTTTCTGGAAAAAAGTATATTTTATCAATTTTTATAATGAGATTTGTGTATGAACTAAAGACGTTCCATAAGTCACGTTTCAAATGATGGATACGCGCATGCGTTAAATTTTGTTAATGGTCATGGAATATTACGCTATAATAATTCTAGAGGGCGCTGTTCCGCCATTGCGAAAAAATATAAAAGAACAAATATAATTTAAAATAAATTTAGCGTTGGGCTGCTCCCGTCCACCTCAACCAGAGTTATTACATCAAATTGAATCATAATTGATAATATTTTACTAGGAATGAAACCTCCGTGGCATGGATATGGCAATGTCATAACAAAATAATGTCTCATACTTTTACACAGATTTCCTGTTGATTATTGTATACATTTGATGAAAAGGTCGTCGCATCGGGGGTTTTTAAATTTTCAATTTAGAGTTATATTTTTAGACGTAATCTCTAGTTTGAGAGTATGATGCTGATAAAGATTGAAATTTTAATTATTGATTATGTAAAATGCAGAGTTATGTGTGTGTGTATGAATGCGATGTTGGAAAGTAATAAATAATTGAAAGCATACTCGTGATAATAACAGTATTTGAATTCAACTGTACACAGTGAAGTTGAGGCGGTTTGGCGGGTGATTGTCGCGTGTATGCCAACGCACACGTTGTGAGCGTGTTTCATCGATCACTTCGCTGGAGTCAACAAGGTCGGCACCGGACATTATTGCGTTGGCTTATTGCAATGATGTCCAGACCTATCTATCTGCGTTATCAATAAGTCCTTTGAACTGTTTTAAAGCGACAAGTACATCGCCAATATCCCGCGCCCTTTTCGCGTGCTTCGGCGATCCGGGCGAGCGGCTGCCGGAGAGCGTGAAGCCGCGCAAGGAGGAGGGAGGCGCGCGCGAGGGCGCCGAGCTCGCCTTCTGTTTCACCGGCCTCATGGGCTCCTACCTGGTGTGGGGCCTGCTGCAGGAGAAAATCATGACCACTGTACGTTTTGGAAATACTACTGACATGACAAAATTGTTGCGACAAGTGGTACAAAATCCTTATCCTTACTTTATATACCAGTAAGACTGACCGCTGTGTCAACAGGGAATCTAGATCTAGTATATTGTGTGCTACACTGCGCGTAAATTTCTCTAGCGTGTTTCACAGACTTGCATGGAAAATTGTTATTGCGTTAAGTGACATCTTTTAGGACTTAAAGTAGTCATGCTTGCGTGGCGAGACAGCGGACGCTACAACTCCTTTTCCCAATCCAGAAATACGCCATGCCGGACGGCAGCACGGTGAAGTTCTCGGACTCGCAGTTCCTGGTGTTCATCAACCGGCTGACCGCGTTCGTGGTGGCGGGCGCGCGGCTCCTGTGCGCGCGGCAGGCGCTGGTGGGCGCGCCGCTGTACCAGCTGTCCTACTGCGCGCTCACCAACGTGCTGAGCGCCTGGTGCCAGTACGAGGCGCTCAAGTACGTCAGCTTCCCCACGCAGGTCAGACATACAACGGATCGCTGTACCAGCTGTCCTACTGCGCGCTCACCAACGTGCTGAGCGCCTGGTGCCAGTACGAGGCGCTCAAGTACGTCAGCTTCCCCACGCAGGTCAGACATACAACGGATCGCTGTACCAGCTGTCCTACTGCGCGCTCACCAACGTGCTGAGCGCCTGGTGCCAGTACGAGGCGCTCAAGTACGTCAGCTTCCCCACGCAGGTCAGACATACAACGGATCGCTGTACCAGCTGTCCTACTGCGCGCTCACCAACGTGCTGAGCGCCTGGTGCCAGTACGAGGCGCTCAAGTACGTCAGCTTCCCCACGCAGGTCAGACATACAACGGATCGCTGTACCAGCTGTCCTACTGCGCGCTCACCAACGTGCTGAGCGCCTGGTGCCAGTACGAGGCGCTCAAGTACGTCAGCTTCCCCCACGCAGGTCAGACATACAACGGATCGCTGTACCAGCTGTCCTACTGCGCGCTCAGCAACGTGCTGAGCGCCTGGTGCCAGTACGAGGCGCTCAAGTACGTCAGCTTCCCCACGCAGGTCAGACATACAACGGATCGCTGTACCAGCTGTCCTACTGCGCGCTCACCAACGTGCTGAGCGCCTGGTGCCAGTACGAGGCGCTCAAGTACGTCAGCTTCCCCACGCAGGTCAGACATACAACGGATCGCTGTACCAGCTGTCCTACTGCGCGCTCACCAACGTGCTGAGCGCCTGGTGCCAGTACGAGGCGCTCAAGTACGTCAGCTTCCCCACGCAGGTCAGACATACAACGGATCGCTGTACCAGCTGTCCTACTGCGCGCTCACCAACGTGCTGAGCGCCTGGTGCCAGTACGAGGCGCTCAAGTACGACAGCTTCCCCACGCAGGTCAGACATACAACGGATCGCTGTACCAGCTGTCCTACTGCGCGCTCACCAACGTGCTGAGCGCCTGGTGCCAGTACGAGGCGCTCAAGTACGTCAGCTTCCCCACGCAGGTCAGACATACAACGGATCGCTGTACCAGCTGTCCTACTGCGCGCTCACCAACGTGCTGAGCGCCTGGTGCCAGTACGAGGCGCTCAAGTACGTCAGCTTCCCCACGCAGGTCAGACATACAACGGATCGCTGTACCAGCTGTCCTACTGCGCGCTCACCAACGTGCTGAGCGCCTGGTGCCAGTACGAGGCGCTCAAGTACGTCAGCTTCCCCACGCAGGTCAGACATACAACGGATCGCTGTACCAGCTGTCCTACTGCGCGCTCACCAACGTGCTGAGCGCCTGGTGCCAGTACGAGGCGCTCAAGTACGTCAGCTTCCCCCACGCAGGTCAGACATACAACGGATCGCTGTACCAGCTGTCCTACTGCGCGCTCAGCAACGTGCTGAGCGCCTGGTGCCAGTACGAGGCGCTCAAGTACGTCAGCTTCCCCACGCAGGTCAGACATACAACGGATCGCTGTACCAGCTGTCCTACTGCGCGCTCACCAACGTGCTGAGCGCCTGGTGCCAGTACGAGGCGCTCAAGTACGTCAGCTTCCCCACGCAGGTCAGACATACAACGGATCGCTGTACCAGCTGTCCTACTGCGCGCTCACCAACGTGCTGAGCGCCTGGTGCCAGTACGAGGCGCTCAAGTACGTCAGCTTCCCCACGCAGGTCAGACATACAACGGATCGCTGTACCAGCTGTCCTACTGCGCGCTCACCAACGTGCTGAGCGCCTGGTGCCAGTACGAGGCGCTCAAGTACGTCAGCTTCCCCACGCAGGTCAGACATACAACGGATCGCTGTACCAGCTGTCCTACTGCGCGCTCACCAACGTGCTGAGCGCCTGGTGCCAGTACGAGGCGCTCAAGTACGTCAGCTTCCCCACGCAGGTCAGACATACAACGGATCGCTGTACCAGCTCTCCTACTGCGCGCTCACCAACGTGCTGAGCGCCTGGTGCCAGTACGAGGCGCTCAAGTACGTCAGCTTCCCCACGCAGGTCAGACATACAACGGATCGCTGTACCAGCTGTCCTACTGCGCGCTCACCAACGTGCTGAGCGCCTGGTGCCAGTACGAGGCGCTCAAGTACGTCAGCTTCCCCACGCAGGTCAGACATACAACGGATCGCTGTACCAGCTGTCCTACTGCGCGCTCACCAACGTGCTGAGCGCCTGGTGCCAGTACGAGGCGCTCAAGTACGTCAGCTTCCCCACGCAGGTCAGACATACAACGGATCGCTGTACCAGCTGTCCTACTGCGCGCTCACCAACGTGCTGAGCGCCTGGTGCCAGTACGAGGCGCTCAAGTACGTCAGCTTCCCCACGCAGGTCAGACATACAACGGATCGCTGTACCAGCTGTCCTACTGCGCGCTCACCAACGTGCTGAGCGCCTGGTGCCAGTACGAGGCGCTCAAGTACGTCAGCTACCCCACGCAGGTCAGACATACAACGGATCGCTGTACCAGCTGTCCTACTGCGCGCTCACCAACGTGCTGAGCGCCTGGTGCCAGTACGAGGCGCTCAAGTACGTCAGCATCCCCACGCAGGTCAGACATACAACGGATCGCTGTACCAGCTGTCCTACTGCGCGCTCAGCAACGTGCTGAGCGCCTGGTGCCAGTACGAGGCGCTCAAGTACGTCAGCTTCCCCACGCAGGTCAGACATACAACGGATCGCTGTACCAGCTGTCCTACTGCGCGCTCACCAACGTGCTGAGCGCCTGGTGCCAGTACGAGGCGCTCAAGTACGTCAGCTTCCCCACGCAGGTCAGACATACAACGGATCGCTGTACCAGCTGTCCTACTGCGCGCTCACCAACGTGCTGAGCGCCTGGTGCCAGTACGAGGCGCTCAAGTACGTCAGCTTCCCCACGCAGGTCAGACATACAACGGATCGCTGTACCAGCTGTCCTACTGCGCGCTCACCAACGTGCTGAGCGCCTGGTGCCAGTACGAGGCGCTCAAGTACGTCAGCTTCCCCACGCAGGTCAGACATACAACGGATCGCTGTACCAGCTGTCCTACTGCGCGCTCACCAACGTGCTGAGCGCCTGGTGCCAGTACGAGGCGCTCAAGTACGTCAGCTTCCCCACGCAGGTCAGACATACAACGGATCGCTGTACCAGCTGTCCTACTGCGCGCTCACCAACGTGCTGAGCGCCTGGTGCCAGTACGAGGCGCTCAAGTACGTCAGCTTCCCCCACGCAGGTCAGACATACAACGGATCGCTGTACCAGCTGTCCTACTGCGCGCTCAGCAACGTGCTGAGCGCCTGGTGCCAGTACGAGGCGCTCAAGTACGTCAGCTTCCCCACGCAGGTCAGACATACAACGGATCGCTGTACCAGCTGTCCTACTGCGCGCTCACCAACGTGCTGAGCGCCTGGTGCCAGTACGAGGCGCTCAAGTACGTCAGCTTCCCCACGCAGGTCAGACATACAACGGATCGCTGTACCAGCTGTCCTACTGCGCGCTCACCAACGTGCTGAGCGCCTGGTGCCAGTACGAGGCGCTCAAGTACGTCAGCTTCCCCACGCAGGTCAGACATACAACGGATCGCTGTACCAGCTGTCCTACTGCGCGCTCACCAACGTGCTGAGCGCCTGGTGCCAGTACGAGGCGCTCAAGTACGTCAGCTTCCCCACGCAGGTCAGACATACAACGGATCGCTGTACCAGCTGTCCTACTGCGCGCTCACCAACGTGCTGAGCGCCTGGTGCCAGTACGAGGCGCTCAAGTACGTCAGCTTCCCCACGCAGGTCAGACATACAACGGATCGCTGTACCAGCTCTCCTACTGCGCGCTCACCAACGTGCTGAGCGCCTGGTGCCAGTACGAGGCGCTCAAGTACGTCAGCTTCCCCACGCAGGTCAGACATACAACGGATCGCTGTACCAGCTGTCCTACTGCGCGCTCACCAACGTGCTGAGCGCCTGGTGCCAGTACGAGGCGCTCAAGTACGTCAGCTTCCCCACGCAGGTCAGACATACAACGGATCGCTGTACCAGCTGTCCTACTGCGCGCTCACCAACGTGCTGAGCGCCTGGTGCCAGTACGAGGCGCTCAAGTACGTCAGCTTCCCCACGCAGGTCAGACATACAACGGATCGCTGTACCAGCTGTCCTACTGCGCGCTCACCAACGTGCTGAGCGCCTGGTGCCAGTACGAGGCGCTCAAGTACGTCAGCTTCCCCACGCAGGTCAGACATACAACGGATCGCTGTACCAGCTGTCCTACTGCGCGCTCACCAACGTGCTGAGCGCCTGGTGCCAGTACGAGGCGCTCAAGTACGTCAGCTACCCCACGCAGGTCAGACATACAACGGATCGCTGTACCAGCTGTCCTACTGCGCGCTCACCAACGTGCTGAGCGCCTGGTGCCAGTACGAGGCGCTCAAGTACGTCAGCATCCCCACGCAGGTCAGACATACAACGGATCGCTGTACCAGCTGTCCTACTGCGCGCTCAGCAACGTGCTGAGCGCCTGGTGCCAGTACGAGGCGCTCAAGTACGTCAGCTTCCCCACGCAGGTCAGACATACAACGGATCGCTGTACCAGCTGTCCTACTGCGCGCTCACCAACGTGCTGAGCGCCTGGTGCCAGTACGAGGCGCTCAAGTACGTCAGCTTCCCCACGCAGGTCAGACATACAACGGATCGCTGTACCAGCTGTCCTACTGCGCGCTCACCAACGTGCTGAGCGCCTGGTGCCAGTACGAGGCGCTCAAGTACGTCAGCTTCCCCACGCAGGTCAGACATACAACGGATCGCTGTACCAGCTGTCCTACTGCGCGCTCAGCAACGTGCTGAGCGCCTGGTGCCAGTACGAGGCGCTCAAGTACGTCAGCTTCCCCACGCAGGTCAGACATACAACGGATCGCTGTACCAGCTGTCCTACTGCGCGCTCACCAACGTGCTGAGCGCCTGGTGCCAGTACGAGGCGCTCAAGTACGTCAGCTTCCCCACGCAGGTCAGACATACAACGGATCGCTGTACCAGCTGTCGTACTGCGCGCTCAGCAACGTGCTGAGCGCCTGGTGCCAGTACGAGGCGCTCAAGTACGTCAGCTTCCCCACGCAGGTCAGACATACAACGGATCGCTGTACCAGCTGTCCTACTGCGCGCTCACCAACGTGCTGAGCGCCTGGTGCCAGTACGAGGCGCTCAAGTACGTCAGCTTCCCCACGCAGGTCAGACATACAACGGATCGCTGTACCAGCTGTCCTACTGCGCGCTCACCAACGTGCTGAGCGCCTGGTGCCAGTACGAGGCGCTCAAGTACGTCAGCTTCCCCCACGCAGATCAGACATACAACGGATCGCTGTACCAGCTGTCCTACTGCGCGCTCACCAACGTGCTGAGCGCCTGGTGCCAGTACGAGGCGCTCAAGTACGTCAGCTTCCCCACGCAGGTCAGACATACAACGGATCGCTGTACCAGCTGTCCTACTGCGCGCTCACCAACGTGCTGAGCGCCTGGTGCCAGTACGAGGCGCTCAAGTACGTCAGCTTCCCCACGCAGGTCAGACATACAACGGATCGCTGTACCAGCTGTCCTACTGCGCGCTCACCAACGTGCTGAGCGCCTGGTGCCAGTACGAGGCGCTCAAGTACGTCAGCTTCCCCCACGCAGATCAGACATACAACGGATCGCTGTACCAGCTGTCCTACTGCGCGCTCACCAACGTGCTGAGCGCCTGGTGCCAGTACGAGGCGCTCAAGTACGTCAGCTTCCCCACGCAGGTCAGACATACAACGGATCGCTGTACCAGCTGTCCTACTGCGCGCTCACCAACGTGCTGAGCGCCTGGTGCCAGTACGAGGCGCTCAAGTACGTCAGCTTCCCCACGCAGGTCAGACATACAACGGATCGCTGTACCAGCTGTCCTACTGCGCGCTCACCAACGTGCTGAGCGCCTGGTGCCAGTACGAGGCGCTCAAGTACGTCAGCTTCCCCACGCAGGTCAGACATACAACGGATCGCTGTACCAGCTGTCCTACTGCGCGCTCACCAACGTGCTGAGCGCCTGGTGCCAGTACGAGGCGCTCAAGTACGTCAGCTTCCCCACGCAGGTCAGACATACAACGGATCGCTGTACCTAGCTGTCCTACTGCGCGCTCACCAACGTGCTGAGCGCCTGGTGCCAGTACGAGGCGCTCAAGTACGTCAGCTTCCCCACGCAGGTCAGACATACAACGGATCGCTGTACCAGCTGTCCTACTGCGCGCTCACCAACGTGCTGAGCGCCTGGTGCCAGTACGAGGCGCTCAAGTACGTCAGCTTCCCCACGCAGGTCAGACATACAACGGATCGCTGTACCAGCTGTCCTACTGCGCGCTCACCAACGTGCTGAGCGCCTGGTGCCAGTACGAGGCGCTCAAGTACGTCAGCTTCCCCACGCAGGTCAGACATACAACGGATCGCTGTACCAGCTGTCCTACTGCGCGCTCACCAACGTGCTGAGCGCCTGGTGCCAGTACGAGGCGCTCAAGTACGTCAGCTTCCCCCACGCAGATCAGACATACAACGGATCGCTGTACCAGCTGTCCTACTGCGCGCTCACCAACGTGCTGAGCGCCTGGTGCCAGTACGAGGCGCTCAAGTACGTCAGCTTCCCCACGCAGGTCAGTCATACAACGGATCGCTGTACCAGCTGTCCTACTGCGCGCTCACCAACGTGCTGAGCGCCTGGTGCCAGTACGAGGCGCTCAAGTACGTCAGCTTCCCCACGCAGGTCACACATACAACGGATCGCTGTACCAGCTGTCCTACTGCGCGCTCACCAACGTGCTGAGCGCCTGGTGCCAGTACGAGGCGCTCAAGTACGTCAGCTTCCCCACGCAGGTCAGACATACAACGGATCGCTGTACCAGCTGTCCTACTGCGCGCTCACCAACGTGCTGAGCGCCTGGTGCCAGTACGAGGCGCTCAAGTACGTCAGCTTCCCCACGCAGGTCAGACATACAACGGATCGCTGTACCAGCTGTCCTACTGCGCGCTCACCAACGTGCTGAGCGCCTGGTGCCAGTACGAGGCGCTCAAGTACGTCAGCTTCCCCACGCAGGTCAGACATACAACGGATCGCTGTACCAGCTGTCCTACTGCGCGCTCAGCAACGTGCTGATCGCCTGGTGCCAGTACGAGGCGCTCAAGTACGTCAGCTTCCCCACGCAGGTCAGACATACAACGGATCGCTGTACCAGCTGTCCTACTGCGCGCTCACCAACGTGCTGAGCGCCTGGTGCCAGTACGAGGCGCTCAAGTACGTCAGCTTCCCCACGCAGGTCAGACATACAACGGATCGCTGTACCAGCTGTCCTACTGCGCGCTCACCAACGTGCTGAGCGCCTGGTGCCAGTACGAGGCGCTCAAGTACGTCAGCTTCCCCACGCAGGTCAGACATACAACGGATCGCTGTACCAGCTGTCCTACTGCGCGCTCACCAACGTGCTGAGCGCCTGGTGCCAGTACGAGGCGCTCAAGTACGTCAGCTTCCCCACGCAGGTCAGACATACAACGGATCGCTGTACCAGCTGTCCTACTGCGCGCTCACCAACGTGCTGAGCGCCTGGTGCCAGTACGAGGCGCTCAAGTACGTCAGCTTCCCCACGCAGGTCAGACATACAACGGATCGCTGTACCAGCTGTCCTACTGCGCGCTCACCAACGTGCTGAGCGCCTGGTGCCAGTACGAGGCGCTCAAGTACGTCAGCTTCCCCACGCAGGTCAGACATACAACGGATCGCTGTACCAGCTGTCCTACTGCGCGCTCACCAACGTGCTGAGCGCCTGGTGCCAGTACGAGGCGCTCAAGTACGTCAGCTTCCCCACGCAGGTCAGACATACAACGGATCGCTGTACCAGCTGTCCTACTGCGCGCTCACCAACGTGCTGAGCGCCTGGTGCCAGTACGAGGCGCTCAAGTACGTCAGCTTCCCCACGCAGGTCAGACATACAACGGATCGCTGTACCAGCTGTCCTACTGCGCGCTCAGCAACGTGCTGAGCGCCTGGTGCCAGTACGAGGCGCTCAAGTACGTCAGCTTCCCCACGCAGGTCAGACATACAACGGATCGCTGTACCAGCTGTCCTACTGCGCGCTCACCAACGTGCTGAGCGCCTGGTGCCAGTACGAGGCGCTCAAGTACGTCAGCTTCCCCACGCAGGTCAGACATACAACGGATCGCTGTACCAGCTGTCCTACTGCGCGCTCACCAACGTGCTGAGCGCCTGGTGCCAGTACGAGGCGCTCAAGTACGTCAGCTTCCCCACGCAGGTCAGACATACAACGGATCGCTGTACCAGCTGTCCTACTGCGCGCTCACCAACGTGCTGAGCGCCTGGTGCCAGTACGAGGCGCTCAAGTACGTCAGCTTCCCCACGCAGGTCAGACATACAACGGATCGCTGTACCAGCTGTCCTACTGCGCGCTCACCAACGTGCTGAGCGCCTGGTGCCAGTACGAGGCGCTCAAGTACGTCAGCTTCCCCACGCAGGTCAGACATACAACGGATCGCTGTACCAGCTGTCCTACTGCGCGCTCACCAACGTGCTGAGCGCCTGGTGCCAGTACGAGGCGCTCAAGTACGTCAGCTTCCCCACGCAGGTCAGACATACAACGGATCGCTGTACCAGCTGTCCTACTGCGCGCTCACCAACGTGCTGAGCGCCTGGTGCCAGTACGAGGCGCTCAAGTACGTCAGCTTCCCCACGCAGGTCAGACATACAACGGATCGCTGTACCAGCTGTCCTACTGCGCGCTCACCAACGTGCTGAGCGCCTGGTGCCAGTACGAGGCGCTCAAGTACGTCAGCTTCCCCACGCAGGTCAGACATACAACGGATCGCTGTACCAGCTGTCCTACTGCGCGCTCAGCAACGTGCTGAGCGCCTGGTGCCAGTACGAGGCGCTCAAGTACGTCAGCTTCCCCACGCAGGTCAGACATACAACGGATCGCTGTACCAGCTGTCCTACTGCGCGCTCACCAACGTGCTGAGCGCCTGGTGCCAGTACGAGGCGCTCAAGTACGTCAGCTTCCCCACGCAGGTCAGACATACAACGGATCGCTGTACCAGCTGTCATACTGCGCGCTCACCAACGTGCTGAGCGCCTGGTGCCAGTACGAGGCGCTCAAGTACGTCAGCTTCCCCACGCAGGTCAGACATACAACGGATCGCTGTACCAGCTGTCCTACTGCGCGCTCACCAACGTGCTGAGCGCCTGGTGCCAGTACGAGGCGCTCAAGTACGTCAGCTTCCCCACGCAGGTCAGACATACAACGGATCGCTGTACCAGCTGTCCTACTGCGCGCTCACCAACGTGCTGAGCGCCTGGTGCCAGTACGAGGCGCTCAAGTACGTCAGCTTCCCCACGCAGGTCAGACATACAACGGATCGCTGTACCAGCTGTCCTACTGCGCGCTCACCAACGTGCTGAGCGCCTGGTGCCAGTACGAGGCGCTCAAGTACGTCAGCTTCCCCACGCAGGTCAGACATACAACGGATCGCTGTACCAGCTGTCCTACTGCGCGCTCACCAACGTGCTGAGCGCCTGGTGCCAGTACGAGGCGCTCAAGTACGTCAGCTTCCCCACGCAGGTCAGACATACAACGGATCGCTGTACCAGCTGTCCTACTGCGCGCTCACCAACGTGCTGAGCGCCTGGTGCCAGTACGAGGCGCTCAAGTACGTCAGCTTCCCCACGCAGGTCAGACATACAGTGGAACAAATTGGGAACATCTTTTTCTCAAACTTAGGCACTACCAACTTCATACAAGAAAAACAAACAAACAACTCTCTCATAACCATTGTAACAAACGTTATCCGTATTTTGGACCCGTCAATTTGGTACAGATGTACCTTAACAGTATATTTCAGTTTCATAAATATGAAATGTAGCAAAGTGACTGTCCGCCGGCAGGTGCTGTCCAAGTCGTGCAAGGTGCTGCCCGTGATGCTGATGGGCAAGCTGGTGTCGCGCAACAAGTACGAGCTGTACGAGTACGCGACGGCTGCGCTCATCTCCGCCGGCATGGCGCTCTTCATGTTCGGCAGCCGCGCGGGCGACGCCGCCGCCGCCGGTCAGTGTTATAGTCACTTCTAAAACATTTATTTTAACGTGCTAAAAGTTAGTTTGTAAGATATTTCACTGTTAGTTATCGTAAGGAAAAATGTTAGTCAAATAATAGTACATTGTTACACAAGGGATGAAAGTGACGAAATAAGTCTTTCTTCTGAGTTAACACTGTGCTTTTCATAACGAATAGAAGTGGAAGTGGAAGTAAAAGTAAAAGTGAAAGTAGCAGTGAAAATAGCAGTAAAAGTAGCAGTGAAAGTAGCAGTGAAAATAGCAGTAAAAGTAGCAGTGAAAGTAGCAGTAAAAGTAAAAGCAGCAGTAGAATTAGAATTAGAAGTAGGAGTAGGCCGGCTTGGTTTAATAGAAATGCCAAAATAGAACTAGTTTATTTTTAATCAGCTGTCATACAGTATACAGTATATATAGTTTAACAAGCAGTCAGTTGAAAGCGATTCTCCCGGGCCGGAAAAGTAATACTTTCAACCCGCTCCTCAGGCAACTTCAGACCTACTTTCAGAGTATGATGAAATATAATTTTACTTTTGCGAGTTCCTAAATAATTTAGCTTTTCCTCCGGCGGGACTCGAGCGCGCTTCTGCTGTGTCCGAGTAAGGGCCCATTTCACTGAGACGGCATGGTGACGCACGCAACCAGTCGCTACAATTTACACAATGTATACTAGGCATGGAAATGATTGCTACTTTCAATTATTTCAATAATTTTATTCAGAGTGATTTTTTTACTAGGAGACGTTATCCTATGAAGTCACTGGTCGATGATTTATCATAAAAACCGCGACAGTACCGAACGCTTTGCGATTTCATTGCAATGATTGCAATGATTTTTAACTGTTTTCACCTATTTCAGTAGCAGGTGCTACTTATGAAAACCTAATGTGATTTTTCACATGCTACCTGTGAAATGTTCCATCACTAATGTATACAGTTCTATTGAGAGTGTCTCACCTGGCGTCCGCCCGCCCGCGCAAACTAAAACAATCTGTCGGCGCCGCCAGCGGCGACGCGTGCACGTGGTATGACCGGGAGCGGCGCCGCGCTGCTCGCGCGGCCACTGACGAGTCTCGTACATTTTGTTACGGTGCGATTCTGGCGTCTGTTCTGGCGTCTCGGTTTGGCGGCCCAAAGACGCCATAGTCGCGCGACTGTTTGCGCCGCCTCGGCGTGTCAGTGAAATAGGCCCCAGGGGGGTTCACAACGGACGGAAAGTTTACAATGTCAGGAACGACAGCTTTTCTTTTACGTACTTTCTTATTTTGTAATACGCGGTGCTTAGTGTCTGTGGCGAGCACGGCGTCGGGGCTGGGCCTGCTGGCGCTGTACATGGTGTGCGACAGCTTCACGTCCTCGTGGCAGGGCGCGCTGTTCGCGCGGCGCGGCTGCTCGCCGCTGCAGATGCTGTGCGGCGTCAACCTGTTCTCCATCGCGCTCACCGCCGCCGCGCGCCCCTTCACCGCCACCTCGCTCGCGCTGCTCGAGGTCAGTCCACCATCCATTGTATCATTATATTATATGCCATCACCATCACCATCAGACATACACACCGCTGGGTATAAACCTCTTTTAGTTTTCATACTAATATTATAAAGAGGAAAACTTTGTTTGTTTGATTGTAATGAATAGGCTCCGAAACTACTGAACCGATTTGAAAAATTATTTCACTGTTGGGAAGCTACACTATCCCCGGGTGACATAGGCTATAATATATTTTCAAAAAAATTAGGGACCTTTACTAAAACTCGAATAATGTAACCGCAATGTACCCGTGCGAAGCCGGGGCGGGCCGCTAGTTAATTATACGGGACTAGATGGGATGCGGTAGGATGGGATGGGATTGGTAGTTTAATAATTATCTTCTTCACCCATCCTGCTATCAAATGGATGATACACTTCACCGACTCATTCTAGGGTACTCAGTTACCTTATTATCTCCACTCCTATAATACCGTTGCTCTATGTTGGAACTGGATGGTTCCAAGCTTAACTGCTTACCCGGTAGGCGGCGGTGTTGCTGGCATCCAGAAAATATGCTAGCGAAGCTGTTGGCAAAAGCTTGTGTACTTATATTATAAAACAGTGATTGATATCTGTATGAATAAATAAATATGATTTCTCATACTATGACTGAAAAAAAAAGTAGAGCTATGCGTTTTGCTTTTTATTATCCTTCAGCAACAAGTCTCTTGACTTATTAGATAGACGGCTGAGCCTGTGTGGTGGTCCATAGCCTGAATCCCCATTGTATTAAGGGCAGGCCTGCCCTGTGGGCGGTTAATGCCCCCATCATGAGGACTGTCGTCGAAGTGGAAGACAGACATTATAACAGCGTGTGTTGTGTGCCACCCGGGCAGCACCCGGTGTTCCTGGCGGACTGCGCGGTGCTGTCGGTGAGCTCGACGCTGGGCCAGCTGTTCATCTACCGCACCATCGCGCGGTTCGGCGCCGTCGTCTTCACCATCATCATGACGCTCAGACAGGTGACCTTGCACTCGATTCATCATTGCAGCGCCCGTTATTTGACAACCGCTTGGCGCAGTAGTTCGAACGTAGGCCGCTCGGCACACTGCACATGGTGGTTGCGGGTTCGATTCCCGCCGGGTAAATTTCGGAAATTGCCGTTTCGTAATTTCTGGTTTGGGTGTCACTGGGTTCGCCCCCAGTTCATTGTACCCATAGTATAAGCGTTGCTTAGTTTGGGACCATACAGTTGGTGTGTCAGTCTGGCGATATTTATTTACTATCGGATGCAATGGTTCGATACACACTTCGGTTCATAAACGACGACAGAATAGCTTCTACACCATCTTATCGCCTGGTATTATTTTACGTTTCATGATTTTTATGTTGTTTATAATGGTGTTTGAGTAATATCGAATTTAGTATATTTTCATATGAACTCATAAGTAGTTACAAATTCGTTTGGTCATTTTGTGCCATAATGTTTCAAAGATGTATATCTATCTGTACAAATACATTCGTTATTAAAGTTGCTTTATGAGGCGAGAGTGGGTGCCGTGCTCTTCCTGTGCTGCACACGCGCTGATGTGTGTGTGTGTGTATGTGTGTGTCGCAGGCGGTGTCGATCCTGGTGTCGTGCGCGGTGTACGGACACCGCGTGTCGGGCGGCGGCGCGGCGGGCGTGCTGGCCGTGTTCGCGGCCGTGCTGCTGCGGCTCTACTGCCGCCAGCGCATGCGCCGCCGCCGCCAGCCCGCCGCCGCCTAGTCGCACCCGCCTAGCCGCACCCGCCTAGTCGCCGCCGCCTAGCCGCACCCGCCTAGTCGCCGCCGCCTAGTCGCACCCGCCCAGTCGCACCCGTGGACCACTTCGAATACAATGTAGTGTCATTCGTTTTGAATCAACAGATATTGACACCAATATGTCAAATCACAACTTAAACTAATCACACAAATTTAAATAAAATTATTTATTTTTCTCATTCGTTACAACTATGATAAGGATGGCAACACTTACCCACTTATGTCAACTCCGATCCGTCTGATCGATGAATACGATACGCCTATACAGGTGCATGTTTCAAGTGAGTGTGGATGACTTTCCAAAATTCTAATGATGCAATTTTAGTTTGCATCAGAATCGGCACTATAGTTTCGGACTTGGGCCATCCACGCTGCCCTTAAAATTACTATTTATAATTTAATCTATACAACTTACTCGATTAATAGGATTCATAAGTGAATTTATTTCCCAGTTTTTTTTTATAAACTAAGGTATTAATGTTCCCCCGATAAGCCCTTCCGCGAGTTATGAGTGGGCGTTCGCCGACGACAACGAATGTGAGGTTGATCAATTGTTCTGACGCCTGCTGCCCTCGGAGGTGTGAACGGAGGTGGTATATAGGTGCCAATGTAGGGGAGGTCTAACCTGGTGCTATTCCTTTATTGTCTAATCAATCATTGATGGCCACGCAGTATGTCGTGTAGTTTCGAGGTCGTTCTGTATTGAGATGGTTGTAAATATATTGAACTGGTCCGCCTGTAACAAGGATGGAGAAATACATTACTTAAATGTGTAATTATAAAATGTATTTATAAAAAGTGACGAATGAAGTATGAAATTACATCCGGCGTGCGACGCGGCCAGCAAGTGGGCCCTTGTAAATTTCCACTTATTTTAAGGGTTGTGAGTGGTGAGATGTAAATATAGTTTAAACGAATATAGGTACTTAGGTAGTTGAAAGATTACTGCTTACTTTATATTAATATATTGAGAATGTATTTGTGAGCGTCATGGGTCAATTATTTGAGGCCTAGAAATATTATAATTTATTTACATACAATATCGATAATTGGTTAATGAGCTGTCAATCCACCAATGTTTCATTATTATCTATAGGATTGGTTGGAGCATGTACGTACTAGTGATGTAACGAATGTTGGATTTTTGACATTCGCGAATGCGAATGCGAATGCGAATATTTGGCTCCAACATTCGCGAATGCGAATGCGAATGCGAATGTTGACTTTCAAATAACTCTAAATTTAAAATTTGAAAAAATCTCCGATACGCCTAATTTTTAAACTACAAAAGACCTGATAATTTTCAAACGGCTGAATCGATTTTCATGAAACAGTGCTAAGAACACTCTCGATCAGAATACCTTTCTAACAAAAAATGCTAAATTAATATTATAACACCCCTCTTTTTTCGTCAGACATTTCGTGTCGGCCGAACATAGCCGAACCCAAACAGGTTGAAAGAACAAGGTTAGTCACATAAAGTTAATTCAAAGAGATTCGTTTTGATATGACGGTAGTTTAGTATTATTACATTAATCAAATTTAATTGAGTTTAATAATATTTTAATTAGACTAATAAGAACACTAGCGAAAGATCCTATTTATAATTTAGTTGCCTACCTCACAACAGTCCCATATTTTTGTAAAAAATATTTAAAATACTATAATCTTAATTGAAAAAAATCGCAGTTCACGAATTTTTTCAGACCTAGAGAATTGCAGGATGAATGAAAAATAAAACAAGATGTCGCGCTGTAAGTTTTTAGGGTTTCGTAGTCAAACTCGGAACCCTTATACTCGTAGTTCCGCCACGTCCGTCTGTCCGTCTCTCTGACATCACAGTAATTTTACTTAGAAACTATTACGGATAAACTACACATGGCAAAAAAATAGAGTTTATGAACCGCAACAAAACTGAGTATTTATATTTTGAAAGAAACTAATACTTTTTACCTCCCGTACTTAAAGAGGGAAAAGTGAAAAAAAAATGTTCACTCACCCCCTCGAGTGAGGTATTGTTCGGTAGGTATTTTAAAATAATTTGAAGGTTTCTTTGACAGTTTTTCAATATTAATTCCCTTTTACGATATATTGTGCTTCAAAGAGGCCTTTTTACGTAAGTAGCCAGATTCATCATTTGACTTAGGACAACATTATAAATGGTTTATTATAGGAAATAAATAGTTATTTACAATTAAAAATAAATATAATTAATTTTAAAAATTCTAAAGTTTGGACTGAATCTCAAACCCACACACCCAGTCTAATCACGACTTAATTATTTGAATTAAATTCCTAATAAGAACATTTCAGCAGTCCAAAAAGAAAATAAAGGTTTATGACACTTTTGCTTAAGATTACTATGAATGCCGGTTTAATAAATTTAGTAACAGAATTTCTTACTAAAAAAAAACGTAAAATTATCGAAAAGTGGCGGGATGTCTACGGAACCCTATACATATTGTATGCGTAGTCCGACATGCATTTGGCTACTTATATTTATCTATGGGTCTGGCAAAGCCAGATATATTTCTTTATAATATTTTAATAAACATTGTTTATTTATTTTATAAAAATGTTTACTATTTTGGGATTATCTACTAAGATTTTCAAAAATCTAAAGTCAAAAGCACTAGTGCGTAATAAGTTGCTTTATGAACCTAAAAGCAGTGCAATAATAAAACCCGACGAGTAAGTTTGTTGAAAAAAACATAATTCTTACTAGTTGTATTAAATTTCCATTTCCATCCATACATAATTTCCTTTTTGTTTTTCAAAAAACATTCGCCAAACATTCGCATAGATTCTTGCGAATGCGAATGCGAATGCGAATGTCAAAAAATATGCGAATATTCGCGAATGCGAATGCGAATGCGAATATTCGTTACATCACTAGTACGTACAATATTTCTTAACGTAATGGGAAAGTATCTAATTTATTTTCCGAAAAAATGCTAGAACCTTAAGGTTAGGTTTAGTACCTATCATTAGGACATACAATAAAATGAATAAGATATCAGTAACTTGTTTTAGCAGGGGCTGCTAATGAGCTTTGGTGTTTGTATTTGTTTAACTCGAAATATTTATTATGTAGTACTTAGTGTAACTTATTAATGTAATATAACAGTATTTACTAGCAATGACTCGAGGAATGACTCTGACTCGAGCACCCAATCGGAATGTGATATTTAAGGAAAATAAAGTTAACTATCATTATCCATGTTTATTTTTCATTTCATGACAATCTGAAAAGTTTAAAGTGACGTCAGTAGAGAGCCTAATTTCCCACCTTGGTTTCTAAATCTATGCTTATTTATGAGGCTATTTCTATTAAAAAATCAATTGAATGTTTAGTCATGAAGAGAATACTGTGTTGATTTATTTGTTTGTTGCCCATAGGTAAGAATTGAAAGTAATAATAATTAATTAAGAGGTGATCGCAAGGAGATTATTAAAATCTTCTTGTATGATTGGCTCTTCCTCTTTCTGTTGAGTCGGGCTGAGAAGGTACTGGCAGTTTTAAGACTAAACATGTGATTGCTAAAAAAATAATAAATTGTCAACTTTTCGTAATTTCTCATCTCTAGAGCAATTACATAAATTTTCGCCGCCATTGGATTCTTCAGGTACATTTCAGGTAGTTTGGTGTCGCTTGACGCAGGCGTAGCGTCTTCCAGGATGCTGTGGCTCGCCAACCCTATCAGCATCAACAACTATTATGAGTTCAGGCAGTTCGAGAGCACGTTCTTCGAGAAAGACGAATAGGTAAGGTTTATTAATCGCTGTTCGCGATCCGCGACCGGGAGCGTTGTGTCGAATCTGTTATAATCAATGGTCTCATCACATTAAAATAATAATTATTTACTTTTGACGTCCTATTCCTCCCTACGAGTCACGAGCCTCCCCTCATTACCAGTTACGAGTAATCCACCACGCTGCTGGCCCGATGCGTGTCCAGTGCCTGTTTACATGTCTTTCGAATAATGTTTAGATTTTCTAAGACACTCGGGTTTCCTCACGATGTTTTCCTTCACCGTAAGCAAGCAGGTATGATACTATCATGTAGAATCATACTGAATAATATAATCATATCATAAATAGAAATTATGATATTGTAAGTACATGTTATGATAACTACTTATTTTGTGCAATGAGATTTCAAACAGATTATGCTGCAACATGCGAACGCGATTCGATAACTGTCAGAAACATATCGAAAAGGCATGTTTTGTGTAAATGTTTCGTCAGTGCAAGCTCTAGCTGGTGACCAGCGATGGCATGGTGTCTTCCACTTTGATGTTCACCTCGGAATCAATAATATCACACTGGTGATGAAAATTAAAATAAATAATGAAATAGGTAGTTGCCCGTTACTTTCCTCGGAATTTGTATCACCCAGCTGAACATATTAGAAGTGATGTCCGTTGTTGAGGGGGGTTGAGTTTTCACAATCGACGGATAGTTTCCGTTGCGGAAACAAAATGCTTCCATCCTTCTCCTAAATCATTTGTAAAAGAAGGATGGAAGCTGTCATTTCCGATATCGGGATCTTCCCGTCAAATGTGAATACGCCCCAAGGGCTCGGTGTAGGTAATGCGTGTGCGCCGGCAGCGGGCGCCGCCCATGCCGGTGCTGCCCGTGCTGGTGCCGCTGGCGCTGACGGCGGCGCTGGCGGCGGCCATGGCGCCGTGCGTGCTGCAGCGCGCCTGCCCCGCGCGCCGCCCGCGACCCCCCTCCAGCGTCTGCATGCATCGCATCGACCCCTTATTGCCCACACGTGAGTAGGTATTGCTAAAAGGATTTCTACACGGCCAGATCGACCGCCTCGCAGAGAGACGAGGCTATGAGATGGAACTCCGTAGATTTGGCCAGCAGGGCCACTGCAGTGGTAGTAGTGGTGTGTGAACCGTGTGCTCAAAGTATACCGCAGTCCACGACCAACGAAGAGCGATACGGAAATGGATAAGACTATTTTGTTTAATTATTGGTTTTAAACGTTTCGTTTTCATATATTTTAATTTAACATTACGGTTTCCGATACAGGATGAGCCACAAATTTATAAAATGGCCGCCCGAATTGTGAAACCCGGCGCGCGGCGGTTACTGCCTTGAACTAAAACAATACAATTTCGTATCATTAAGCATATTAGAGGTTCTTGTTTCTAAGTAGAATTAACTTGTTTCGCTTTTTAAAAATGCTTTCCTATTGCAGAATGTGCTAAACCTAAAACAAAGAATGGAAATAAATGAATCTCATGTACTTACGACATTAACAAGATTAAAATATTTACGTGATACATACCATACTACTAATCAGGTATTACACCCATTTATAACATACGCGTATAACTATGAAGTAGGTTGTGTTGTGGGCTTAACTTTCTCATCTCCCAATCCTGGGGCCTTGCATTCATCAATAACACGCCGATGCCTGCCTACACGCTGTACGTACTGAGGCGACGTGTGAAGTGAAACATGTCAAGTATGCGGCTGCATTTATAAATGTTGGATGCAACTGTTTAGACAATGGGCTGGGATATTTGGCGGGTGATTGTCCGTGTTGAGGTACCGCAGCCCGCGTGTTGACCAAACAACCGACGTATTGTTCCATTCCATAATATTCGCCCCCTACCAAGATACTGCATGCGGGAAATGGAAGAATACTTATCCATTTATTTTTAAATTATATTTTAAGTATACATAGATAGGTACCTATATTATTGTAAATGACTAAGTCTAGGGTATTCAGTTTTGGCATCAGAAGGTTCACCTTCTACCTAGTTTATTCCTGTATTAGTTACGCATGGCGTAAGTTATCCTCCCATTCAGGGTTTACGGGGCTTACGTAATCTTGACTCCGTGTTTACGCGATTATATGCTACATTTTTTTGCGAAGCCTTTCGTTTATTTATGACATAGCACACTACGCTATCCTAAATATACAGATATCTCTGTATCCATATACAGATATAGCTATCCACAGATTCCATCTACATTCAACGTAAGGTGCATAGCCTTAGGCTATTAGGGTAATCTTAGGCAATTATCGTAAGTACTTTTTCAGCATTCAAGAGGCCTTGGTCTTAAACTTTAATATTACCTCCCCTTCCATTCAGAGTTAGCTACCTCACATAAGGCTCTCGAAAATTTAACGACAAATTGAATCGCGCGACACGTCGCGGTAGCGGGCGGGCACGATGCGCGAACACATAAATAGGTTCTCCGGGAGGTTGATGCGCAATTGGTACTGCAAACGGTGCTGCGTGTGCCGCTGGTTCGTCTGCTGCTTCTCCTGCCGCTTCAAGTTCACCAGGACGGACCCGGGACATGGCGCACGCTCCGGGACAGCTGCGGCTTGCGGTGCTGCTGGGGGTCCTCGCGGCCTCGCAACAGGTGAGCTGCATCACCCACGAAGTTGGAGCAAGCATTCCAAACTGCAACGTACAATGCAATTATTTTCCTCCAACTCTAAGTTCAATGATAATTTGACTTACCCTTCGACCGGCCGAGGATTTAAACGTCTTGTTCGTTTATGACCTTACTCGACTACACCAACTTTGGTGTCTTCGTTGGACACGACTACCTATCCTGGCTAATAGAAGTAGCAGTGCTTAATTCCTTAAAAAATACACTTCACAAAAAAAAATATGGGCTTTTGTGTGAATTGTCGACTAACTCTTCCAATCGAAACATTTTCGATGAACCGTACCTCGACAAGTCAAGAACATTGACATCCCTGCAAACATGAGTTATTCCTCTTATCCGCCGCTAAGCTGTCCCTCATTTAGTGGCGGATTTATACATTTCCCAAGGTACCGCGACAGAAGCGGTATCATAGAGCTTTATCACTCCAACAGGAAAGGGATACCACCTGAACATCGGATGCGAAACAAATATAAAACGCAATCCGTTGGGACCGTAAAGGCATGAGAGGTATTGAAGAGAAATTGAAGACTATTAAGGTACCTGCCTGCCATGTCTCTTACGTCAGGTGAGCAATATAGTGTTTCACCCGGTGGCCGTGTACATAGTACGTAGATCTTATTATTTAGATGCATTCAGTTTAGGCCGATGGCGTACACAATTTTGCGATATTCGAAAGCCGGGCGGATAAGACTGCGCGCAACTGATACCTGAATAGCATGATGCGCTCCCATGTAGGAATGACATAGGCATAATCCTTACATTTCGATACTTTTGTCAAAATGTGTTAGGTCTGAAAATGATTGTTAGCGTTTAATTTTCGGATTAATTTTCGGAATTTGGATAAACAAATTGCGCGGGTTGGTCTTTGGGCCTTCAACTAGAAATTTTTAACAAATAATTTATGTATATTTTTGTTCTGTACATCTCGTTCAGTTTTTAATACCAGTCAAACACGACCACTTATGCAGTAAATACCAAACCTGGTAAAATAATTAAGGAATGTTATTTAATAATATAGATTTTGTACTTTCCTATTCTATAGAATATACGGTTTGAATCCGCTATCAAATAAAGCAGGTATATACAGATTCGATTTGATAGTACGCAAAAGCTATAACAATTACCCACTGCTAATTTGAGGCTTAAACTTACAATGAAATAATATATAAATAAATAATTTAATTTAATTATTGAAATAAAACTATTTTTACGGATTATATCGCGTTTATTTACTTTTTATGTTCCCGATGTTTCGGTTGCTTTACAGCAACCGTGGTCACGGGGTGACTTAATTTAATGACTTATAATTAGGATACATTTATTGAAACCATACAGGCAGAACATAGCGAATTGCACATTTACTTGGCATCTTGTAATGAAAATAACGTACTGTGTTCAGCAATTAATAAATGATTGATTGATTATATACCTTTTTGGGAAAATTATTGTTGACAAAATCATCAATGATATCTTCCTAAGTGGGTACCTACCCATTCATTCGGAACAGAAATCTTACTAATTCCTGTAGGATTTAACTTTAGGTAAGACAGAAAATGAAATTGCCTCCAAAATCTGCCGATCCAGGCTCAAACCTGAGTTGGTCTGCTGCTAAATCCGCTAATTCCCCCAGTGGTGGTTATCAAGAAAAATAGTCTTCTTGGTCATTACCCAGACTTAACCCTCAGGGGTCACAATGTGGAGTAAACTGTTTTTGCAATATCCAACGAAATTAACAACTTAGAATAGTTCACATAGGTACATGACTTTAAAGATGTGGTGATGTCTTTTGATTCGATACTGAATGATGTTATATACATATGTAGTCGTACCGCGATGTCAATTGATTTGATCTGATGATGATTTTAGAGAGGTTGTGTCTGAAGACTAACCTGGAGTACCTACAGAAGATTGTTGCAGTGGTCCTGTGTTTGGGTCAACACTGATCACAATCGTGTCGAATGGGATAGCCTACTCTGATTTGTTCGTGTTTGTTTCAGGCCACGACTGGGTGTAAGAACTGCATTGTAAGTGTAGCTGTTATTATTCATCATAACCTCTCGTTTACACTGACAATCGTGTCAGTGTAAACGTATTGACTTATATGCATTTATAAGTAGCCGTTTCCACATTTTAACAGCTCAAAATAAGAGACAGCTTTAATAATCGCGAATACCTACAAGTACCTACATAATAGTATTGGTACCTAGGCACTAGGCAGAGTACATGAAGGGTGAGACAAGCCAAAGTTCCTGAACAATTATTGTTTTTAAATTTGAACGAGTAGTTATAATCTCTCTTGCACATCATTAATATTATCGGGATGGAATTATGAATTTGGCGACAAATAGGTATTTTATATAATCCTTGTAGGTAGGTACTTTTGGTTCATTCAGCGGTGGAGCTCATCAGGCTAACTGTTGGTCCGCAGATGCTGGGCAAGGAGGAGAAGGCGATGTTCCGCGTGCACTCGGAGGGCTGCTTCCCGCAGTCGCAGGCGGAGCCGCGGCAGGTGGAGCAGCTGCTGGGCGGCGAGCTGGTGGACGCGCCGCCGCTGCGCCGCCACGTGTACTGCGTGCTGCTCAAGTGCAAGCTCATCGGCAAGGACGGCAAGCTGCACAAGACCGCCGTGCTGGCCAAGATGGCGGCGAGGCCTGACGCCAAGAACGCTACCAAGGTTAGATTTTTACCGTTTCGATGGCATAATTGAATAGACGACCGCTTGTGTGGCTGTTGCTTGCCGTCCAGTCACCTTACTGGTGGATAAACTGTCAAAATAGGATTTGTCTGCAGTATAAAACCAATGGGTGGTAGTAAAAAAATATGCTTAATATAGTGACCTCATAAAATCCGTGACACACTCAACCGTGAACGACTGCTCTCACTTAGCCAAACATAGACCCACATGGCGACATATCGTACGAGCAGCGGTGGCACAAGAACCGACCGAAACATGACCACGACCGCTCTGACAAGAGTGCTACGACTTAGAAGAAGAATATTTTTTTTTTTTCAAATTTCTGGGCGGATGATAAAGTTCATGTAGGTATGGCACGGTCGCTGATCACGAAGAAATTCGTACAATGACCTGTTATTACCTGTCTTTGTCACTCCCGCATAAATTTAATACGTCTCGCTCACACAGTTGCCGGTCACAAGCAGTTCACGGCAACTGTGTGAGCGAGACGTATTAGATTTACGCGGGAGTGACAAAGACAGGTAATAACAGGTCATTGTACGAATTTCTTCGTGATCAGCTACTGTGCCATAGTATACAGCTATCGGACGACTACCTAGTCACTTCCACAGAAATCATTGGTTTTCATCTGGTGTTACTGGGATCGCTCCCAGTCTATTGTACGTTACGTACTCGATAGTAACTTATATTGTTGCTTAGTTTGGGACCATACCCTAATAGTTAGTATCAGATATCGTATGTACAATTGTTTCAGGTTCTGGAGAGCTGCGCAGAGCAGACCGGCGACAGCCCCGAGGACCTGGCATGGAGCCTGTTCCGGTGCGGGTACGACAAGAAGGCGCTGCTGTTCGCCTACATGCCCACCGGCGCCGGCGGCGGCGCGGGCGGCGACGCCGACGCCGACAACAACTCCTAGTAGCTGTGCCCATGCGGCGCTGCGCCGGCCACTATTAGTTTCGTTTTCATTTCACAGATAGCGGCACCAATATTTCAGTCTTGCCAAAATTGTATTTTTTTTGTTTAGATTCGAACAGTTTTTTTGTAAAATGCACTTGTAACAATATTTCAATTTTGTAATTTTCCCCAATATATACATTATTACAAACCTGAGAGTATAATTTTTTAATGACGTCATGGGCGATGTATTCTTCTCGACGCCTCTAAACTTCGCGGCACTACTAAATGAGCGTTGCGACGCTTTAATAGTGACGTCGCGACGCTCTTATAGTGGCGTCGAGACGCTTACATAGTGGCGTCACGACGCTTTAATAGTGGCGTCGCGGCACTTTAATAGTGGCGCCGCGACGCTTTAATAGTGGCGTCGCGACGCTCTTATAGTGGCGTCGCGACGCTCTTATAGTGGCGTCGCGACGCTTATATAGTGGCGTCGTTACACTTTAATAATGGCGTTGTGAAGCTTTAATGGTAGCGTCGCGACGCTATTATAGTGGCGTTGCCATACTCTTATAGTAGCGTCGCGACGCTCTTATAGTGGCGTCGCAATGCTTATATATAGGCGTCGCGACGCTCTTATAGTGGCGTCGAGACGCTTACATAGTGGCGTCACGACACTTTTATAGTGGCGTCGCAACGCCTTAATAGTAACGTCGCGACGCTTTAATAGTGGCATCGCGACACTTTAATAGTGGCGTCGCGGCACTATAATAGTGGCGTCTCGATGTTCTAATAGTGGTGTCTCGATACTTTAAGAGTGGCATCGCGACGCTCTTGTTATGGCGTTGTAACGCTCTTATAGTGGCGTCTCGATGCTTTTATAATGGTTGCGACGCCACCATTAAAGCGTCGTGACGCTACTATGTAAGCGCCACGACGCCACTATAAGAGCGTCGCGACGCCTCCATAAAAGCGTCATACAAACTTTCATCCCCTATTTTATCCCCTTGGGGGTAGAATTAATCAAAATCCTTTCTTAGCGGATGCCTACGTCATAACATCTACCTGCATGCCAAATTTTAGCCCGATCCGTCCAGTGGTTTGGGCTGTGCGTTGATAGATCATTAGATAGATTTGGATCATTCATTGCCGACATGTACACCTCTTAAAGTGCAGGCATGTGTGCAGCCTCAGACCCCAATTTATTGTTCGAATGCCAAACCAAAAATTGTTATATTTAGTGACGAAATTGGTAAGGACATGGGTCATCTCTTAACAAATACATCCAAGGGACATACAGTAATAAATTATTGCCTGGCTGGTCTATCTTACCAGGAAATAATGAATAAAATTTTAAATTATAAGTACTCTCCTAATACAACTTTATTGATTTTAATAGGTGATAGGGGAAATGTGAACAAAAAAATTATAGTTGACTACTATACATGTCTGTCAAATATTAAAGTAGACAATATAATATTGTTTACATTTCCTTATAGTAACAGTTTGCCACAGGTGGAAAATGATATTAGGTATAAGGTTAATCAGACTTTGAATACTTTGGTGTTTCAAAGTAATAATTATTCAGATTGTAATAAATTTCACTTAATTGAAATTAATAATTATTTAAATAATTTTTATCTGACAAAAGGTAATTATTACCTTTCTAATTACTATAAAAGACAGATAGCTGTTTCGCTATTATATCTATTTGACATATCAGCCAAATTTTTGGCTAACAAGGTTGCTTCTATTGATCAACCTAATATAGACAATGCTTCTATTGAGCATTTTGACATTTGTAATAATTTAAATTAGTATGTAAGACAATAGAGACAACCTCTTGCAATAAAGTATTAAAAGTTGTTCATCAGAATTTACAAGGTCTGATGGGCAAAGAGCTGGAACTTGAATTGTTTTTGAACGACAGCAACATAGATATTCTTTGTATTACTGAACACTGGTTAAAAAGCGACCAGCTCATGTTTAATTTTACTAATCATCAGATTGCTAGCTCATTCAGCAGAGTAAATTTAATACGTGGTGGCTCGTTAATAATTACAAAAAAAAGTATTAAATTAAAAGAGCGTAAAGACATTGTGAGCCTATCTGTTGAACGAGTAATTGAAATTTCCTGTATCGAGTTTGAGCAGTTCATTGTTGTATGCGTATATAAGCCACCGTGTTCATCCTATGATGAATTTGAAAAATACTTGGAGGACATTCTTTTTAAAATAGCCAAGTCAAACAAATCAATGATTATCTGTGGAGACTTTAACATTAATTTACTAGAAAATAGTCCTATAATAGATAAATTTAAATTACTTTTTAAATGCTACAATATGTATAATATTTTCTTGGAACCCACTAGGATCACTGCCACAAGTTCTACTTGTATAGATAATATATTTACAAATTTAAAACCACTAGATAAATCAATTATAAATAATTTAGAATCAGATCATTGTGGTCAACTCGCAGTGTTTCCAAGAAAAATGGACAAAGCTCAAAGAAAAAGTGTTAGCTTTGTTCCAATAAATAATAGCCGCCTAGGACTACTGAGAACAAATTTAATACAAAAAGTTCCAGGGTTGCCTACACACAGCGACACAAACATCTCTTATAACTCACTGTTCCATCTTATGACGAATTCAGTAAAATATTTTTACCAAAGACAATATCTGTTGGTAGCAGTGCTAGGCTTAGTGAGTGGGCAACCCCAGGAATCTACAAAAGCAGGCGCAAGTTATATGAACTTTATCATGAAAAAGTCTATAATCATAATCCCATTTTTATAGAATATGTAAAAAAATATTCTAAGTTATTTAAACGAGCCTGTTCCTCTGAAAAATCAATTTATTTGAGAAATAAGATTAAAACATCTGTAAATAAAATTAAAATGACCTGGAACATTATCAACTGTGAAACTGGCAGAAATACAGTACGCGAAAGAGACTTTCATTTAATAGTTAACAACACAGATGTAAAAGCGGATTTGGAAGTAGCGACGGAGTTTGAGAATTTCTTTACCAATATCCCTTTATTAACAACCAAAACTCTAAAATCGTCTTCCACCTCTGCAGAGACCTTACTTAAACAAAGTGTTAATGCATGTGACACAGCTTTTAAATTCACGGCTGTTAATTGTAAAGACATTATAGATAGCTTTAAAAGTTTGGATGTAAAGAAAACGGCAGACCTATGGGGGCTTTCTGTTAAAACCGTTTCTTATATAATAGACATCATTGCACCCAATCTAGTGGCTGTGTTTAATAGCTGTGTAGCATGCGGTGTATTTCCTGAGTTAATGAAGCATAGTAAAGTAATTCCAATATTCAAATCAGGTAGTACCACTGATCCGACAAATTTTCGGCCTATATCGATACTACCAACTTTAAGCAAAATCTTTGAAAAAATTGTTTTGAACCAGTTATTGTGTCATTTTAATAACAATAAGATTTTTCATAAAAATCAGTTTGGGTTCACGAGGAATCGCTCTACTATAGACGCAGGTGTTGAACTAATAAAAACTGTATTCAGTGCCTGGGAGAACTCGCAGGATGCCCTCGGTGTATTCTGCGATTTGTCCAAGGCATTCGACTGCGTCCATCATGAAATACTTGCCAGGAAATTGCACCACTACGGTATCAGGGACAAGGCTCTTGACCTCTTGACTTCATATTTGAGCAATAGAATTCAAAAGGTCAATATTAATGACAAGACATCGCCCGGTTCTGTAGTCTCAATGGGCGTACCGCAGGGTTCGATACTGGGTCCTTTCTTGTTTCTAATATATATAAATGATCTGCCCTACTATGTAGAAAATAGTCACGAAGTTGTGTTGTTTGCTGATGATACTTCTTTATTATTTAAAATTAAAAGACAGCTTTTACATTATGACGATGTGAACAACGCACTCGCTAAAGTTGTAGATTGGTTCAATGTAAATAATCTTCTACTTAATGAGAATAAAACGAAATGTATAAAGTTCTCAACGCCAAATGTGAGACAAGTAGGAACCAATATACGACTAAATGGAGCAGAATTGGACCTTGTGGAGGAAACTGTCTTTCTAGGGATCTCTATAGATGCTAAATTGCAATGGGGTCCTCATATAAAAAAATTGTCGGGTAAACTCAGCAGTGCGGCATATGCTGTTAAAAAAATCAGGCATTTAACCGACGTTGAAACAGCTAGAATTGTTTATTTTAGTTATTTCCATAGCGTTATGTCATATGGCATACTGCTCTGGGGATGCTCTGCTGACTTAAACTCCATTTTTGTTCTGCAGAAAAGAGCTATACGAGCTATTTACAATCTAGCTCCAAGAATCTCCCTCAGAGAAAAATTTAAAGAAATTAATATTCTAACTGTTGTGTCACAATGTATCTATGAAAATCTCATGTACGTAAAAAAAAATGCTAATAATTTTGAGAAAAGGAGCGACGCTCATTCTATTAATACACGGAATAAGCACAAGCTATCCGTACATGTAACTCGTCTCCACAGAATAAGTCATTCTTTTATGGGACAATGTATACGTTTTTACAATAAGCTTCCCAATGAAATCCGAGATTTACCTATCAATAAGTTTAAAACCCTAATTAAAACTAAACTCACTGCAAAGGGTTATTACAAAATCTCGGATTATTTGGATGATAAAACAGCTTGGGACTAAGCAGCTCAAATCTCGACAGTCAATAATAATGTCAAAGCGTAGCGTGTCTTGCCCTACTAGTCCGAATTATTTGTATAATTCTTGATAACATCAAAAGGCAACACACTGGAGCTATTTTAATATTTAAGTACTACCCTTTGTAATTATTGAAAATAAGCAACTGGCGATAAAAAAAAAAAAAAACATGACATGTAAAAAGACAAGCCCGCTGAGTTTCTTGCCGGATCTTCTCAGTCGAGGTCGCGTTCCGATCCGGTTGTAGATATAAGGAAAAAAATATGTACATTGACAATTTGTAAGTGCCCCCGTAGGCCTAAACAAAATAAATGATTTGAATTTGAATTTGAATTTGAATTTGAGATCACTATGTCAGTCAGTCACCTTTGAGTTATATATATTTAGACTAGCTATGCCCCGCGACTTCGTCCGCGTGGAATTTAATTGGCAAAGTTTCATACAAACTTTCATCCCTTATTTTATCCCTTTGGGGGTAGAATTAATCAAAATCCTTTCTTAGCGGATGCCTACGTCATAACATCTACCTACATGCCAGATTTCAGCCCGATCCGTCCAGTGGTTTGGGCTGTGCGTTGATAGATCACTATGTCAGGCAGTCACCTTTGAGTTAAATATATTTAGATTTATAAGTAAGTAGGTACATGTTAAAATGCCTGATGATATTATGTACTTCAGATAATTTAAAACTAATAAAAGTTTCAGTAAAATCCTACTTTTATAATCTATAAATTTTTCATTAAAATCCATAGACGTAGAACGCAGAACGTAGGACCCTGTCCCGTCTTTTCGTTGCCTAAACCGCTTCTGCGTGGCCAGTCTAATGTGCGCATCACTTTACTAAAGTTGATGCAATGTTGGACAATAACCGCTAGTATACTTACCATACTTACTCAACGTTACGATCATTTATTTCTGAACTAACTAGTGAGACAGATATTTTGTTACCGATTCTACGCTCATAGTACATATCAGACAAGTTATTAAATATTCCAAACCATTTTTTATACCGATCCTAAAAAAACAGGGTAGATGTCCAATTACGGTTTAATTTAAATCGGTTTACTTTATTTTTCTTTCTTTCGTAGTCTACATGTAATAAGGATAAAGCAAGGCCCAAAGAACCTGCTGTTAAACACCTTAGCAAGGAAATAGCTTCATCAAACAAGTATTTATAGATAGATCAGTAACAATCATTACACCGCCTGCGCTTATTTAGCAAATATGCCCAGTTTCATTACCATAATGTACCGCGAGGGAGTACGGTAAGTGTTGGCTGCACCGAAGTGTAAATGATATTCGAAACAGCTTTATGATCTCATTGCGGCTGTGGGCGGTGACCCACAAGCGAGAGCCGCACAGCCTCCGCTGCCAGTACGCGAGCGTGCCTTTGCGTGCCCTGTGCTTTCCAAGCATCTTTGATTTCCAAATGTAAATTCGCGCGCTAAAATTATTTATGTCGCATTAGCTCTATGCTTTGATTCGGCAGACATTTTCAATCGCGGGCCATTGTTTTTCTTTGAGGGTAGCTGCAGACGTAGAGTCATTTAATTTCGCGTGTGTGACTCGGTGAGTGCAGTGTTTTATTATAATTATTGTGTATTGTAATGGAAACGATTGGATAGTTGGAAGCCGATGTGTGGACTCCGGGGGAGTGCTCAGGAGGAGGATTTGATACGTAAGTTTTAGGTATTTTGTTTACATTCTCATGTGTATTTTAAGAAGCATTATGTTTTTAGCGTTGTGCTTTTGATAATCGCATGCGGTCGCGAGATCGCTTTGTAAACACTGTTCGGTGATTTGAATTAATAGTAAGACGTAAAATATGGATGGAAATTAACTAAGTTTCAGCCAAGGGAAAATCCTGCTTACAGAGTACCTACCTACCTACTTTGTTATCCTGCCTGCCTGTGAAGGCTTGGCGATAAACAATCCATCAGTGCTGCTGGTTATGTTCTTGAGTGCCTGACTAAGATTATTTTTGTAAATAGTTGTGTGTTGGGTATTTTCCAGATGTATTTATTATATGTACTTACCTACATTCCAGAAAACGGAGAAAAAGTTAAATGTTAGGTAATAGGAAATAGTTCTAACATACAATACCTATATTAATAGTAGAAAATCAATAAAAACCCTAAAGATAGTTTGTTGATTTTAGGTAAATAATGTAATAATATAACCAATTAATATAATATAACAATAAATATAAATATATATCGCATATATTTATCCACCCATCTATTATCGCACTCATAAATGATAAGGTAGGTAGGTAAGTAGCGTAAAGCCTGCGCTGCGTTATAAAAACACAGTACCTAGGTGCCTAAGTAGTAATAATACTATTGTCAGACGAACACACAAACTGTCCCAAACTAAACTAAATAAATAAATAATAATCGCTTGTATTATGGGTACCGTACAATGGTCTGGGGGCGATCCCAGTGACCCCCAGACCAGGGCACATTACGAATAGGCCATTGCCGAAATGTACCCTGACGAGAATCGAACACGCTACCACCCGGTGTAGTGAGCCGAGCGGCCTACGCTCGAACCACTGCGCCAAGCGGTCGTCAAAGTATAGTAAGACTTTACCTGGGTGAAGTGACGATGCTGCATTCAAATGATATCATTGCACTCGACTAAACGACACGACGTAGGTACCTATCGTTCCATCCTACCTAACCTATGCCGCTCTTATACCTGCAGGTACATGAGAGCTAATTTTGATTTTATCAGCGCATAATATCTCTGAGACAAGTAGGTACGATCTGAGGTACCTATGCAGATGTATATTTTAAAATATCAGACCTATCAGACCAGGTTTCTGCCCATTATTAAGTAATATGTAAAGTAGGTAGGCGATAATAACTTTAGGAAGGAATTAGGAATCAATTAAACTGAAGAATATTCCTTCATTTTCTTGTAAACACACGGTGTCTAGAAAATAGCGGAAAAAGCTCTATGCTCTACATATATGAAATAATGTATAAAGACCTCCTTTGAGACATCACAAATAACACGAATATACAGGCTAGTTTACATTCTCTGGGTGGATATATCTCGTTTGTAACAGAAATCCTTGAGCTGCAATAATCGTGAACGTGCCGCGATGGAAAATCATACCCGGCGCATTTGCATAAAAACATCGACTCTAGCTAGAGTGCCCACCGAACGAGTCCAGACGTAGGCTCGTTGGGCGCATTCCTTGCGCATTGTATTTACATTTCACTTGCGAAGGTGAACACTGGTGCTAGAAGCGTAAGCCCCAGTCTATCAGTGAACGTCATAAAGTGAGACTAATGGAATTATTAACATCATGGGCTACGTTATTAGGCACTTCAAGTTCCCGACGAAGCTTTATTTTGTGTATCTCTACCATGTCTGTGAAATTTTAGTAAAAAGTGTGTATACCAAATTTATCCTACTGTTTGGAATGTCTCATCATCCCTTCACCGATTACGTTCATCATTATATCATAATAATAGGTGCCTAACTATTTTAGTAAAATAATATTAGGGATCAACTGATTGTGAGAAAATTTCCCTTCATGAACTGTGTGTATAGTGGGATGTGTGGGCGCAGGGCCGCTGCGGCGCGGCGGCGGCGCGCGGCAGTGCGTTCGCAATAAACCTCCCGCTTATAACTATAAGCCTTATATGGAACCACTTCGACAGTGTATCCGGCCAGTTATCTTAATCGAACCCTTATCTTTTACATCTTGACATAATAATTCCACATGTCTCGGCTTCTTGTGGGTTTAGGTATTCGCAAGATTTACGTTTATACTTCGCAACAATTAACAATTATTGCCGTGTCTGAAGGTATAATGAACATGGTGGTATTACTTTGAGTAGGAATACCTCAATGCCAGTCGTTGAACGCCATTACCTACATACATTAATGAATTAGGTAGCTATATCCATTAAGTTAATGTGGGATGAAATCACCATAACTCTAGTATCTTATGGGTTTCACACTTGCTATGTCCGACGACCTAATCTAACGACTGATATAAGCAGAGGAAGGGTGAGGCGGTGGGATATAAGAAACTTAGAAAAATATACAATACAATTACCATGCATCATATTTGTTCGCTACCAGGTGACAATTAAACCAATCAGTCTCCTACATAAATTGACAATCCCTATTATCGTATCATTTGCAATGCAAATGAAGCCACGTGCAAAAACTTGAGCAACCAATAAAACAAAGCGCATTGTGCAATAGATTCAATACCTATGTGGGAGATAGGGTAATAACCTGTGGTTTTTATGAGTACAGACCTAAAGTCAATTATATGACACCCTCATACTTACTGCTAGTGGGCTGGTTGGTACTGAATGAAGTCATGGATCCAATATTAAGTTGGTAGCTAATTGAGCAGCTGTTATTGAGTCTGGCAATGCTATCTCCTCTTAATACTGACGGTGTAGGTACCTATTTACATTCAACACTTGTGTCCCAACGGTGGCAAGTCAACACTTGTTTCGACCACTAGGATTGCTTCATTTTACTGAGCTAAGGAAAATCATCAGTCCATACATTGTCATTGATTTTACATATAATCATATAACATTATGGACGTCACCTACCCAATTGGTTTAGTTAAATCACATATTGAAATAGAAATACCTATTATGAGGAAAAACTAAGCACGTCTTCATAATGTATATTCACCACGCGTATTAAGTATAACCGCAGAGTTTTTCTCGTTTACCTCATAAGGAAGTTAGCGTGAAGGAGTAAGTTATGGATTGCGCGCCGACATGGACGTAGATATAACTAATTAATATAAGCATTACTATTGACACTAAGAATACATCATACAAATTATTATCCTCCCTTTAGGTTTAGCGTAGGTAGAATTCATGGTATGGAAACTGCCGCTCTACCAATTACTAGTTCTATTGGCGGAAATTGATAGACATGCAAACATAATCTGGATTACCCGGTATTACCCAGGTATCTAGTTATAATAATGTTAAAAGGTTATTAACAAAGATATTTTAGTAAAGTTTCTCGTTATGAAACACTAAGTGTAAATATAATATTCAGGTATTTAGGCGTATCTTGATGAAAGTTCTAGGAAAGTTATTTAATTTCCGGGTGTGCGTTGGAGAGGCAACAAGTTGTTGAAACATAATATCAATAACAAGTGTAGGTTCGTGGCACACGGTCCAGTGTCGACACCAGCTCATTACTCCGCATTAACACATTATATTGTATTAGATTATCGCCCAATCAATCTGTCGTGTTTTTGTTCACTATTATTTATACGAGCCCATATCTGTGTCCGTGAGTCACGGTGTAGTGGGTGCCTCCCACGTGGGCCGCAATAATTATTACATTAAATCTAATAAAAACACGCGTATTCGTCCATAATGTGATGGTAGACACCGCATTATGACTGGATATAGCGAGCGATTTGCGAACAACGCCACGGGCGCACAAATTGATTTTTTTGTAATGATTTAAGGTTGTGTTTTGAGTGACATGATTGAGTATAATAGTAATTTATGTGCGTAATATACGTAAGTATTGATTACTATAGGCCAACTATTAATTAATTTAATAGCTATTATCATATACAGTAATTGTACAATGCTTACCCGTGATAATTATTTATTAGTATAAATATTTCCAACTCTATATATTCTCTATTTTGTAAGATTGACAATTATCAGTTTATAAGTCGGCTTGGTTATTGGCCATTATAATTTGTTTGGGTGGTAAAAACAGTTAATAAAAAAAATATAATATCTTAGCATTGTGTAGGTCAGTGCAATGTTGTTTTCACCGGGTTCACTAGTGAGTTACCGACACCGAAGATGGCGCGCGTCACCCGCCGTAAACCATAACCGGTGGTACAATGCTATCCGCACGAAATGCAATATGCAGGGCTGGCCCCCGCATGCGTCGTGCAAATAAATGCTGAAAATTATAAACCTTTTCTTTGTTTTTGTACTAAGTATATAATCTAGTACTTTTTGATAACTGGGCGAATGCAGGGAAGATTATCTCTTGAAAGTCCTGTAGAGTCATAACACCGCAGCGACTTCGTTAAAAAATTGTTTAACAAAATATTAGTTCCTCGATACAATTAGATCGATACAATTACAAGTGGGTACAATTTAGTACAAATAATTTAAATTAGGCAGTCGCTACCGAGCTTAAGTAGAGCGTCAGAGTAAATTGTATATGTACTATAGCTTGGTACGTCGCAGTGGGCTCTACCAAAAATCTATGCTCTAGTCATGGATACTTTAGGCGTATGGTTTCCGATAAATTGACTCCATCATGCATCACGTGACCATGTCTTATTTTCTTCAATAACGCGATTTTAGTAAACAGTAATAAAAAAAATACATCAACCTTGTGAGGGAAACTGCGTCACCCTCGTCCGCTCAATTCGTAAAATTAAGCAGCTCCAGTCTGAAACATCATTAAGTATTATCATATCGAGCGGCTACTGAGCAAGTGCTAAACGGATTCGGAGAGCCGCGTGTCTCGACCCTAGCCGGCGGAGTATAAGGAAATATCGGCGAGGCCGCGGCTCGCTCGGTCACCAACTAAAATGTATTTATATTTATTGGTTCCTGGTTTCGGTCAGAACCACAAATATGGCCTATATGGCCGCTCGCCAATTCGGCCTATATGGCGTTCTTATCGACGTCCAGCCAATAGCGAGTTGTTTAAATAAATTATTGCGTATTAAAACAATATCAAAACGTCTTTATGGAATCTGGGAATGGGTCAGCTTTAGTGGGTTTCTACAGATATCATATTTCTTTAGCTTGTTTGGTGTTGAATGTCAAGAGACTCTGTGGCGTTCGTGTATATTGTATTTCAATCATTTCCCTTGTCGTTCCCTTTCGTCTATAGTTTCGGTAAAACTTAGTTTAAGTAAGCTGATTTAACTACATATATGTATTTATTTCCTTATTCGTAGTGGATCTTATACAAGTATCGAACAGTCATAATAATAATAAGTGATTAACAAAATATTTTAAATAATTAATTTAAAGTTTGTTATTGATTTTGTTTTTGATCCAATTTGTTGAACTGTCTCCACTTCTTCATGCACTAGGCTGTACTCTGTAGTCGCGGCACTGTATCCTGGCGGTACGTGCGTGTACGTGCTCTCAAACATCGCGGGATGGGTACTTACATTATTGCTGTTATATCTGCGTATAAGGCGAATTCGAGGCGGTGCCGCGTGGGATCCGCTTTTGGCGTCTGCGTGCCATCTCGCCGTGGTTAGTGATGGACAGACTGCCTACATACAGTTCCTACACGCCGGTACTTTGGACGGATTAGGTCTGACGATTATGATGTGACAGCTTAAAAAAAAATAACACAACATTTGTAACTTGTCAGTAAAAACCGTAATAGGGTTAATTGACTCTAAAATGTATATTCGTCGGCTACCCCTTGTGTCCCCATGTGTAAGTTGCGTCACAGATAAGTACCTACCTACATGACCTTTTTTTAGTCTGAGCAGAATATTTAAAAGGTGTTACGCCTTGTCATCCGAGGAGAGGTTCCTCACCCTGTAGTGGGTTGTCGATGATTGACTAATGAATACAAATACAAGCTGAGTAAGGTTTCGATTCGATGAATTTTGAGTTTTAAAGATACTGCAACGTAGAGTACCTATATAATAGAATAAAAAAACTCTTGATTGTACACCAGAAGTTAGGTACACGGACATTACGTTACAACTTGAATAATCTAGTACAGTATCATAATATAGTACAGTCTAGTCCTGTATACATGATCAACATGATGATGTTGATTGTAAGCTTGCTGTTATTTCCCTTGTTTGTTTATTCTTATGGCTGATAGCTTGATAGCTTTATCCGGTCAACTGCCCCCAAATGGACATTCTTACCAAATTTAATGTTTTGATTACCTACTTGATGTTTACAGGTATATTGGAATGTCTCTACCTATGTCAGAGGTTACATAATGGAATAATACAAACGATAGATTGATAAAAAGGGGCGCATTCATAAAATCAGTGCATGCGCTGGATTCTATGAACATAAAGGCCGCCCTAGTTCAAGAACTGCCCCCATTTGAAGCTACCGCCTCGGCCGCTGTCTCCACGTGCACTGAAGCTGAAGTCCGCCTGGTGACAAGTACGCTAATGTTCGTAGTATCGTCACAATAAGTAGGTAGGTCTGCGTTGAAATTTGTCAGTGCATTAGCAGACTGACACCGTTCCAAGAAAGAGTTCAGTACATACGAGTAGGTATTTAAAATCTAGAATGCCGTGGGCGGTTGTCAAACTCCGTGTTATCCTACGGATGCATGCGCATGCGTTGTTTTGATATTTTTACACCCGAATCCTATTTGGGTGCCTCAAGTATTTAGCAGAGTTGTCAATATGTTAATTACCGTTATAAATAGACTGGGGCGAAAAGCCAAACTTTGAGTTGAGTATACATTGTGTGTCTTCGCTCTTATAGACCAATACGCGAAACAGAAAAAACGCTGGCCAAATGTAGTTACGGCCGACCACACATTTAGGGTTTCGAACATTAACATATAAAAATTAAAGCCTTTCCGAAATAGGGCATATAGGTCTTGTGAGCTTAATTTGAAAATAACTTCCTTGATAGATGACCTTTGACCTCGACTTCGTAAGCCGCAATTCCCAATGACTAGGTCGACAGAGCTACGCTTCGCGGGTCTATTACTAGGTTCTGAGCGACCAGTAACCTAACAAGAAGAGAATAACTACCAGTCATGCCATTCGAACTTCACCCAGCCAAGTCGACTAAATGACAACGCCGGAGTACAGAGACAATAAGGCTCCGGCCGGACCCTTCGGGGTTCAGAAATCTAAAAACATTTACCTTTTCATACAACCCAAGCAACAACTATTATCGTAAAAAATTGACCAATTAATATAATCCCTTATCATCGACTTGTCACATAGAATTGACTGCACAGTCGTCACCGCGGCGCGGCGGGCGCGGCGCGGCGGGCGCGTGGAGCCGCGGGACGTGGGTTCGGGGCCCGGCGCGGCACCGGCTAATGTACCCGTCGTGGGCGGACTTTTGACACTATCGATCAATAACAGCCATTGCTATACTTGGTAATGTACCGAATTCAATGGTCCATTGTATATTGTCATGACGCGACCACTTATTGATGAATAATGAGACTTTTCCCACGGTTTTACCTGCTGCGTCAAATTGCTTGATCAGTAGGCTCAACAGAATAGGTTTCATATAATGTTTTGCTATATTACCTACAGGATAAAGATAATCAATATATGTATTTCTTCAAACAAGAGTTTATTATTTCAAACAAGTGCATGCAATATAAGTTAAATTAATTGATATTTAATAGGTACTCGTATATTGGTAGAAACAAATTAGTTATCTACTCATAACAATCAATATAGATGAATTCACACTTTTTATAAATATTATATTTGGGTTACTTTGATTAACTCAATTATTCAAATAATTATTAACAATTTAGTATTTACTTTATTATTTAATTTACTTTTCATTTGATGTTCGTTTCATTTCATGTACTTCAGTGTAAATATTTAAAGTGTTTTTATAAATTGTTTTAAATTATAGCAGTTAGTAGGTACCTACTAAGTGTGTTAAAAATTGATTTAGAGAATCAATATAAAAATAACGTGACTCAAACAAAGTGCAATCACAAAACGGATGTGTATACAATCTCTATTTATCTCTACAACGGACTCTATCATCTATACAAATAAATAAAATTGGAGTGTCTGTTTGTAATATCAGAATAACACCTTTTTACTAAATGCATATCAAAGTACATACGACACGTATAGCAAAAACGCGATTTAAAAAAAAAAATCTGTCTGTCTGTCTGTATGTTTGTTCCGGGTAATTTCCGAAACGGCTGGACCGATTTTGACGGGACTTTCACTGGCAGATAGCTGATGTTATAAGGAGTAACTAAGGCTACTTTAATTTTAGAAAAATAATTAGGGATCCGCGTAAAAAAATAAAAACACATGAAATCGAAGAGTATCTCCGAAACGGCTGGACCGATTTTGACGGGACTTTCACTGGTAGATAGCTGATGTTATAAGCAGTAACTTAGGCTAATTTTATTTTAGAGAAACAAAAAAAAGGGTCGTGTCGCGCTGGCTCAGAACGCGGGAGCGGGCTTTTTTGTTAAGTTAAATTCCACGCGGACGAAGTCGCGGGCTCAGCTAGTCAAATATATAACAACTTCATCTTGCAAGTACCTCATTCTAAAGACATGATCTTTCTCGGTTGTTGCAATTTATTTGATCAGACGCTCGTTATGAAATGACGAAAGCTATTTGTGTAAGTGAGTTGGGCATCTAGTGAAGTGACTCGCGCGCGTCTCGCGGGGGTGTGGGTTACTGCTCGACACGCCTATTGCATGCGCGCGCGCAGTGAAAGGCCCACTCGTAGCGTAACGTATCTATTTAAATTTTTATAGTGCAATCACGGTGTATTACATGAATTTGATGTTATAGTTTACTACTGAGCAAAGTGGAAACTTTTTTTTCCAATCCAACTCCTCCTATTATTTCTTTCGATTCAATTCGTGCGGTTTCCAAGACAATTCAACTTTTCCCCAGGACTCGTCGAGGGTCAAATCTCGACGTCATTATTGGTCGTTAAAACATAATTTCGAACCCCTAGATTAGATTGCTAAGATTGATAAGATTACATGTAAGTAGGTCATCATCATCATCATCATCATCAGCCTATGCTTGTCCACTGCTGGACATAGGCCTCCTCTAATGAGCGCCATAGCGCCCTGTCTTCAGCTTGCCGCATCCAGCATCTGCCTGCAGTCTTTCGCAGATCGTCATCCCACCTGGTCGGAGGGCGTCCTACACTACGCTTGCCGAGTCGAGGTCTCCACTCAAGAACACGTTTACCCCAGCGGTTGTCGGTTCTTCGTGAGATATGGCCAGCCCACTGCCACTTCAGCTTGCTAATTCTTTGAGCTATGTCGATAACTTTGGTTCTCTGTCGGATGTATTCATTGCGAATCCTATCCTTCAGAGAAACTCCGAGCATAGCTCTCTCCATAGCTCGCTGAGCGACCTTAAACTGTTGGACCAGCCCTACCGTGAGTGTCCACGTCTCGGCTCCGTAGGTCATGACGGGTAGGACGCACTGATTGAAAACTTTCGTTTTCAAGCATTGCGGTATGGATGACGAGAAGACTCGACGTAGTTTCCCAAACGCTGCCCAGCCCAGCTGGATCCTCCTCTTGGCCTCCTTCTCAAAATTGTTTTTACCTAACTGCAGAATCTGCCCAAGGTATGTGTACTCGGAAACAATTTCAAGAAGGTGGCCATGTACGACCACCGGTCCTGGATCAATGTGGCCATTGATCATGACTTTGGTTTTATCCAAATTCATGCCAAGACCGATGCGTCGCGAGGCTGAAGCTAGGTCGTCCAGCATCCGGTTCAGCTCCTCCAGCGTCTCTGCCATTAAAACTATGTCATCAGCGAATCGCAGGTGCGAGATGTACTCACCGTTTATGTTAATGCCCTTACCTTTCCAGTCCAGCGTCTTAAACACATCTTCCAGCGCGCTCGTGAACAGTTTCGGGGATATCACATCCCCCTGTCTCACTCCCCTGCGCAGTTGGATGGGTTTAGACTGCTGGCCCTGTACTTGGACACTCATGGTAGCGGCGTCATAGAGACATCTCAACACCCTGATGTAACGATAGTCTACTTGGCATCGCTGTAAGGATTCCAGAACAGCCCAGGTTTCGACAGAGTCAAAGGCCTTCTCATAGTCCACAAAGGCCAGACACAGAGGCTGATTATACTCTTCGGACTTCTGTATAATCTGCCTCACTGTGTGAATGTGGTCTATGGTGCCATATCCTCCGCGAAACCCGGCCTGTTCCGGTGGCTGGAACTCGTCGAGTCTCCTGGCGAGACGATTCGTGACCACTCGTGAGAACAGCTTATAGACGTGGCTCAGGAGTGTGATGGGTCTGTAGTTTTTAAGAAGGGTTTTATCTCCCTTCTTAAAAAAGAGCACAACCAAACTCCCGCTCCACGCCTTTGGAGTTCTCCCACTGTGAAGGACGATGTTAAACAGGTTCCGTAGCTCCTGTATAATAGGGGCTCCTCCTGCCTTCAGAAGCTCTGATGTAATTCCGTCCTCACCGGGGGCTTTTCCATTTTTAAGCTGCCTCAGAGCCAACACGATCTCGTCTTGACTGATGTCCGGCAGTTCGTTGGTATAGTGGCGTGTCAGGGTGGCTCTGGAATCATGGTCGTCCCGTCGAATATGAGGGGCATGTGCAGCGTACAAACGGCCGTAGAAATCCTCTATCTCGGAAGAGATCTCGGGCTTCGACAATACGGTCCTCCCGTCGTGCGTTCTAAGCTTCGTCAGGTGTCTCCTGCCAAGCTGCTGAGTGAATACTTTGGACCCTCGGTTTCGCTCTATCGCCTCTTCAATGAGGCGAGTGTTGGAGCTCCGAAGATCGCGCCGTACCATCTTCGCAATTTGCTTATTCAGGTCTGACCTCTCTGACGAAGTCGCTTGGGTGGTTTCCCGTCTTTTTGTCATCAGCCCGAGAGTCTTATCCGAGAGTTTAGACTTCTTGCCCGTACGTTGCTGTTGGCAGAACTTGATGCCTTCGTCCCTCAGCGTTTCGACCAGATTATGTAGAGTCTCGTCAGTGTCATCAGTGGGTTTCAAGGCAACAAATCTATCCCCGAGAAGCTGCTGAAACTTCTCAGTGCCCGCCATGATTTGAATTGGGTTAGGCCGGAGCGTGGACTTCATCAGACGGTTTCTCTCAAGCTTCAAGTTGATATTCAGAGAGCCTCGGAGAAGACGGTGATCGGATCCGGTATTGAACCTGTTGATCACTGAGACATCTCTGAATATGTGCTTGCTATCCGTCATGATGAAGTCGATCTCATTTTTTGTCACAGTGTCGGGGCTTTGCCATGTCCACTTCCTTTGAGGCTGTTTCTTAAAGAAAGAATTCATTAAGTACAGCTCCTCTTTCTCAAGGAAGTTGACAAGCATTTGCCCCCTGTGATTTCGGACTCCATAACCATGCGGGCCTATTCGAGATTCGTTGCCACTCTGGGTTCCCACCTTGCCGTTAAAGTCCCCCATAACAACGTTGAAGTGAGCCTTAGTGGTGTTGTGTAAGGCTTTGGATATGTCTTCATACATATCCTCCACTTCGGTGCGTAAACCTGAATGACCTTCATACTATACCGTTTGGATAGCCGAAGGATCAGGTACGCTACCCTGGTCGACACACTGGAGATTTCTTGGACGTTGTTAGAGAGGGCCTTATTGACGAGGAAACCTACGCCACCCTGGGATGTTTTATCACCCTCGCGAAAGTAGAGAAGATGGCCCGAGTCTAGGGTTACGGTGTCCTCCCCCTCTCTACGGACTTCACATAACCCCAGAACATGCCATTTAATGTTCTCTAACTCCACTTCCAACTGCGCTAGATGATGGTCAAGCCTCAGAGTGCGTCCGTTAAACGTAGCCAGGGTCAGTTTGTGTAGTGAATGGTAGCCTGGGGTAGCCCGGAGATTCTTAGCACCCCCTGCCCCGCCGTTACCGTGACCGCTACCATGGCCAGGAATAGCGAGGCGGCCGGGAACTAGGGGCCATTTTTTGGCTTGTGTCGTCATTTGTGGGTTATGCCCGTAATCCCCACGCTGGGCATGCGGGTTGGGGATCGCAGTTCAGTTGTGGAGTTGGTCTGCGAGGGGCGCTGCTGCCCGCCCCCCGTGTAAGTAGGTAAATAGTTAATAATAATAATAATATCGCCAGACTGACACACCAACTGTATGGTCCCAAAGTAAGCAACGCTTGTACTATGGGTACCGTACAATGGACTGGGGGCGATCCCAGTGACACCCAGACCTGGGCAAATTACGAAAAGGCCATTTCCGAAATTTGCCCCGGCGGGAATCGAACCCGCAACCTCCATGTGCAGTGAGCCAATAGTGGCCTACGGTCGAACCACTGCGCGAAGCGGTCGTCAAAAATAATATGAATAATATTAATAAAATTATACATCCTTATCACAAAATTTCAGTTAAATTAAGCATAATATCAACAGTGAGTGGAGAAATCGACACAAAACATGATTTAGTAAACTTTCCTTAGCCCATTATAATACTCTTTTGTATTTATTCGTTATTCATAACTGTACATATGCGTCTAATTGAAATAATTGATGCCTAAATGCCGAGTAGGTACCTCCTCCTACCTGGCGGAGAATTGGGTCAGCTGGTGTGATGTGGGCGGCGACCGGCGGCCGGCGACCAGCTGCGACCATGCGACCATAGCCGCCTAGCTGCACTCATTTTAATATTCATTTGATTTGAATAATAACTTTATACAGAAAGCAATTGCGTTTTATAGCAACTGCTTACATGTGAGGCTTATAGCACTTACTTAATCAAGAAACTCTCATATCGAGAAACATTAATGTTAGCGTGTGTGTATGTCAATATTAAGTACATAATAAAGCAAATATAATGTCCATACAATCACATGTAGAAAATAAAGATTTGGGTAATGGACTAGTAGACATGGTAGACGAGTGCGGTAATTGGCAACATTTCAAGATCTAAACTATTTCTCGTAAAAAAATACGTGATTCCGTCAAAATGCGATAAAAAGTTAATCGTAAAAATAGTCTTTGGCTATTTTTCTTCAGTATTATTATGAGTTCATTCCATTTTTAAGTTTTTAAGTCAGTCAGAATATGCTGGCTAGATCACTGTTAGCTAGCTCCCAAGTGAAATTACGAAATAAATACCTGAAAATAATCAGATCTTAAACCCCAAAACTATAGATGATAAAGGCTTCTTCGAAAACATTAAAATAAAAATAGTTATGTATGTCACAGCAATAAAACACACTTTCATAGCTCCGCCCTAACAATGTTCAAGAAAATTGCATATTTTCTGGTCAATTTGTCATATTTACACAGATACTAGTCATTCTCATCGTATCATCGTGAATTTTGAAATAACTTTTAAAAATTAACCTTTATACTCGATATACTTAAGTGACATGTGAAAACGACGTAAAACATATTGCCATGCTGAACATATTTCAGTAAATTCTCAGTGGAACTGACGCACCGGTCAAACGACGAAACCACAGAGAATCTGCGAGCGGAATAACACACATAACACCGACTCCGTGTACGCAATCTGAAACAGACAATGAAATACAGGTGATATAGGAAGCTATGCATAAGGTATTTCAGTCGATAATTAAACGCATTCTGTGAATGTTCACTGTCAGTTCGTCAGTCTCTCTGACGCAACCGTTGATAGCATAGATACAATTATAGCAGATAAACATAACATGATACCCAATAAATTAGGTCAGTTTATCAATCTGCTGCAAAGAGCGGCGTGCATCATGATAAACAGAAACATAGTAAAATGATTATTTAGTTTATGTAGTCATTTTAATAATTACTATCCAATTCGTGGAAACTGAGGAATACCTGACCTGAATATTATGTATAAGCCATACTTACACGTTAGGATTCTCATTTGGGTTTTATTAGATTTAGGTTAAACTAAAATAACTGGTGCGTGCTTATTATCTTAATTTATATTTAAAGTTCGGTCCAATGGAGAACAATGATGGACATATGTGCGACCGGGTTATAGTGTACTGATCAATGGGTTACAGACGTGAGTGTGAGTAGCGATAGGACAGATCATTCGTGATGGCTATGTTTCCGTCAATATTCCTGTGAGAGAATACCATATATGGCAAGCTTGTCGCGGGCAGGTAATGCACCCCGATCAGTGAGCGATTATAACGCAACGGAAGCGGCTGAAATTAGCAGCGCGTCGGACGGACGGGGCCGTGCCGCCGCGCCGCCGCCGGCGCTGGCGACCGGGACGCGCCGAAACTAAATACCCAAAACCGTTTGTGATCGCGCGAGCGGCTGCCAAATATGGCACGAATCTCGGGTTTCGCGAGGCGCGCGCGCCGCGTCGCTGGCAAACCACCAGCCACTGCAAAAACGCTCACTGTTCCCGTCTAAAAACACGTAAAAACGTTTTTATTTCTGTAGCAAGCGGCCTCTAAATTTAGGCCGTATGGAAACCGAAAGTAATACGAGCGATTTTGGTTGCGGCCGCGTTGTCTGTATTTAGATTAGAGCGGCGCGGGCGCAGCTCGCGCGGCGGCCGCGCTCGCCGGCCGCGCGCGACCTCGCGCCCTCGCCGCCATCGCGCCATCCCGCTGCGCGCCGCGCGCTGATAACGCGTGCCCCCGCGCACGCTGCACCGCATTGTGATCTTACCGTGATGCGATATGCGCATGTGACACACAGTTTATCAATGAAAAGTTTCGTGTTTCAAGTGTTCTATTAAAAAGGATTTGGATGTCACAAATGTTGCCCGAGGGCGGAGGTGAATAATATTTTTTTATTGATTTACTTTTAAGAAATATTTTGAGTAATATGTTGTGCTGGTGTTAGACTGATATTCATACGTTTCACACGCATGACATAATTTAACTTATGAATTAATTTAATTTGAAACGCATCTAACTAATTATTATTTCTAAAGGAAAATTAGTTTAGTTTTTCAGTCAATCAATAGGTAAGAAGTAATTAATTTCAGCAGGTTTGTATAAATATTTATCATCTGAATAGTCAGAGAAAACCGAAAGCCATTAAATTTTTTCATGCGTATAAGATAACACAGCACAAACATGTTACTTATTGATGCATGTCGAAACATAGCCGTTTGATAGAGTCAAATATTTTTTAATGATTGAAGTCTCTATTAGTAAGTAGTAAGTAGGCTCTATTATCTAAGTAGGGTAGCGGCGCACCGCACGTTTCGTTATCAGCCGCATGTTTGTTGCGCGGACGTTTTGTTATTGATTCCCGACGCGGTTCCTACCTATCATCAGTAACTACACTATCTACTTGACTATCATGTCAAATTAAGGCGATGAGTAAGATGATGTATCTATTAATGTTATACGTACTTATATCTTATTAAAGTAAATAAATTCTAAATTCCTTACCTACGTACATGATTTCATTTGTTAACTTTTGTAAATTGTAAAAATATTAAGTAGGTACTACAACCGCAGCCGCGTTGTTAACCTGGTCATTATACCTATTGCGGTCACCAATGAACACCAATTCGAATCTCAGTCAAGTGATTCACCATTAGTCAAGTGAACGGTTTACATACCTAGATGTCTGAAAAATCAAAGAAGAATGAGAAACATGGATCTCGTATTTTGGTTTAGTGTCAAAAAAATATTATTTATTACTCAAACTTAAGAGATATCATCTTAAGAAATAAAAGACACCATCTTACGACCACCATCTTGAACGCTATTCTATGAAGCCAGGTATTTGGTTCTGTGGTGAACTGTTGATGAACAAGTGCCTATAAAAATTCAGTAAATTTTTAATATATCAATACAGAAAACCTAGCTCGGCTTCTTTGATATTTCAAGACTGTCTTTGTACTTATCTTCTGTTGCAAAGTGATTCAAAAGTACACTTTCGGATATATTGTAAATGTTAAGTTAAATACGCGGGCTCCGATTTTGTAATAGGTAGGTAACTCATTGTAGAAGTTTAGTGTACATTTCAACACTTCAGTTCAAGCCTGCTATTCTGCAAACTGTGCCGCTGAAGTTTCCTTTCTATTGTCCGTAATATCCTTTTATGAAACGCCTGTGATTGGCGACAGAATCTGTGTCATGTGTACACGTTTAATCAATATCTGTTTGTTCTTGTACTTACCGCAAGAAAGCTTCGACCGTTCTTCGCGGACGATTGCCCTTTTACGGCGAGTGTCAAATTGTCTCTCCGCGGCCTAGCGAAATACTTGTGATTTAGCGTTAGTCACACACCGTTGTACAAATAGTCTTATACAGCACATCGAGGCGCTTTGTGTTATCACTTGTCCGGTTACGGCGCGCCCGAGCCGGCGCGAGGTGATGCTGCGTTGGGTATTCTTTTGTTGTTTGTTTAATGACTATTTTCTTGTTTTCCGATGTACTCACTGGTTTGGTTGCTATAATTGGGTTCTTCAGCCAATTATCATATTCCCTATTAGACATATTGTAGTTAGCTATATCGAGGATTCTTTATTTGGGCGATAGATGTTGCCTCAACTTCTCAAGTATGGCATATCTTTATTAGAAGAACTGCTTTACTTTAAAAGCCGAATAAATTGCGTAGGTACCTATAGATACCTAAATACAAAAACATACTAATAGAATCGAATTCAAATCATTTATTTTGTTTAGGCCTACGGGGGCACTTACAAATTGTCAATTTTACATATTTTTTTCTTATATCGCTAGTATTAAGGTCAAAATAAAGACAAATTGTTATATGTCAGTCAAACTCAATACCAAAACCAACTTATGTACCTACCTATGTTTCATGTTTTTATTGTTGAAATCTTTAAATGTAGGTAAGTACCTACTGAATTAAATTGTTTCATGTTAGGTATTATACCTACCTAGGTAGGTAATCTAACTACAGTATTAAGTATTTAATGAGGTTTGAGCCTTCTACGAGTATTAGAATGAATCATAGGCATAGTCGTTCAATTAGGTACCAAATAATACCTACTTATTACCTACGTGTAATGAGTTTTAAATAAGTCGGTACTACCTAAATACCCAGTTAAAATCGACCATGTCATGTTTATTATACCTACCTATATCAAGTACTTAATAACACAAATTATTATGTTATACGTTTACGTTACGTTACGTTTATTATAATAATAAACGTGCCTATAGCATACTTAATATTATCTGAACCATAAAAGTTACAGATTCTGAATTATGTAAAAGAATACTCCCATATCGGGCCCGTTCGGTATGTTTGGTCAATCGTTACTTTACCAAAACGACGATAAATAACTCCGCAGCAGTCTCCTACGCTCCTCGTGTTATGATTCATTCCCACAACACGACTCCGTGCTCCATAACACCGCATATACCTAATACGGACTCTATTAGCATTCCCTTTATGCCGATATCGAATTAATAGTTAGTTCTGCTCCGTGGGCTCGTCTCGTGTTTTTGAATGCTAAGATAATAAAATACACCCAATGTGTTGTTTCTAATACGCTGTTGAAATGGGATCAGGCAAAATTATTGTAATAGGTGATGTAAGTGACTATTCAGAGACATTGATAGGATTTTATAAACAAAATTATTACTTAGAAACATTTTACTAAGAACTTACGTACAAACAATTTTAAAATGAATCAATTTTACTATTTTCCATACGTGTATTTTATAATAATAACATTTTTCTATTATTAAAATAACAAGATACCTAATTAATGTAAAATACCAATAATTACCGATACATATACCTCTCAAAGTCTGCAAACAAGCATATTACAACCCGCCTCATGTTAAGTAGTTACCATATTCAGTACTAAAGGTGTTGAGAATCAGTCCACATGGGAATCATGTCAAAAATAGCACTCCAAGGTTTTTCAAGGAACAGTCATAATATTAGGTCGTTCCACCACAGTTCCTCATCCTCAGAAGCCCATCACCCATTAGCCCAGTTGCTGACGCGGCACTCGGCACTCGGCACTCGGCGCTCGGCACTCGCTGGCTAGCGGCCAAGCGCCGATGTAAGACACGTAATACCGACGTACTACGGATGCGAGTATTGCAGCTGCGAGTAAACACTCTGCGGTACTTATTGTGGGAATATACGTATTGTAATAAGTACACTTAGAATGCTGTAAAGAAACTCTTTAACATTGCTGAACCTATCTCGGAGAAGCAGCCAGTTAGGGACCGGACGTGGTTAAATTAAGCACTTCGCGATGGTTAAGTGTGCCTGAAAGAGTGGAGTAGGTATTATGGCAACAAGTGATAGTGGACTGAAGCTATCAAATCTTGTGCCTGCATTACACATAGTTGTATCGTCAGTAGTAGGTGTCTACCTGCCTACCTATTTGTTCATAGTGTTTTGAATTAGTGTACTTAAGCTGCTGGCGGTGTTAAAGCTGCTAGCTATGGCAAAAACGCAACTGAAAATTTACAAAAAACTCGCGAATTCCATTAAGGATTTTTTTTAAATATAATAAAGGATATGGGCAGGTATTTTCTATACTTCTTTCTTGGCACTTTTAAAAATGGCTTAATTAATATGTTTTCAAATCTCCGTCGTCGTTTAGATAGGTAGGTAGGTGCAGGGAATAATCTTAATTTATCAGGACCGACGACGTTGGTTAGGAATTCGTTGCCAAAATTGGTTCCTATAGTAGGTAACTCATACGCTGAGATTGAGTGCCAGTTTGAGTTCTATCAACAGAGTATGCCCAAGGGCTTATTTTAACGTAATTATCTATGCCTATGTTGTTACGCATTGTTACGCACATATTCTTTCTTGTGTTGCCTGCTTGGTTGGTGTAGGTCGGTACTTGGTTGTAGCTATCCATACGGTCAGTTTTTAGTGTACACACACACCATAGGTATTTTGTATCCACTGCCTACGCACAGATACTACGTATACTGCTTTATTTTCCTATTAAGTACGTCACAGTGCCCGCAGAATCCACAACAATAGACAAACACATACCTACCTACCTAATAACCAAAGAATTTGTAATAATAATATTACAAATTCTTTGCTAATAACCTATTAAGTAAGTAGATAGGTAACCTACCCACTGAAATATATTTAAAATATTAAATCTCAAAGCATGGGTAGGTATAGCTATAGGACAAAAACTATGCTTAGTGTCTAATATTATAAATGTTCTAATCTTTAGCTACCATACGAAAGAAGTAGGTAGGTACTTACAATTTTTTCCAAGCTTTGTTACGTAGGCTAAAGAATTCCAGTCATTTTGGTGCTCCTCGGTATTACGTTATCCAGATAGCTCACCTAATAAATACCTAATACTGAAACTTGTAAATACCTAATGACGTAAACTAACACGTCGCAATAAACGCACAACATCGCTAAATATATTCTGGGGAACTGCCGAATGCGATGTGACTAATTACGCGGAGATACCTCCCCAAATACAGAGGCCATTTGATCGGCCCGCAGCCCGCAGCGCTGCGCGTGCGCAGGCGAACTCACCGCTATATTTACTCAATGATCTATCTACCTAGCGCACACATATACCAACCTATTACATAATTAGCAAAACAACTCGTTCAGGTTAACCGAGACAATCCTCGCACATCTTGTGGACACAGACTGACACAGGAATGTAGGTAATTTAGGATTACTCGGTTGCCGTACCTATGTAGTAGGTACCGTCACAGACTTTAGTGAGTCGCATTCAATTTTTTTTCTAAATGTAAGTAATATTTTTTCTTACAAACTAGTGAACATAACCATAAGTTCGCAAGTGGACGAAACCTGTTGTTATCTATATTTTTTTAACTCCCGACAAAAAAAGAGGGGTGTTATAAGTTTAACATGTGTCTGTCTGTCTGTGGCATCATAGCGCCCAAGCGGATGAACCGATTTCAATTTTGTTTTTTTTTGTTAAATAGGTATTCTGATCGAGAGTGTTCTTAGCTAGGTTTCATGAAAATCGGTTCAGCCATTTGAAAAATATCAGCTCTTTTATAGATTTAAAAGTCGTCACATCGGAGATTTTCAAAATTATAATTTTTATTTATGTTGTCATAAAATTGTCACAGCTAAATACCTATTAGCAGTATATTTAAATTAAGTTTATCTTAGACTAGCTGTGCCCCCCGACTTCGTCCGCGTAGTATTTAACGTAACAAAAATTTCGGGATTATCGGGATAAAAGTATCCTATATGTTAATCCCGGTTATAAAGTATCTGTGTTCCAAATTTCATCCAAATCCGTTCAGTAGTTTTTGCGTGAAGGAGTAACAAACATACATACATACATCCACACTCACAAACTTTCACATTTATAATATTAGTAGGATAGTAGGATTAGCTAACAGGTCAATTACAAATTAATAACTTTAATAATATAATACGTAGGTATACATGCGCGCTCACTAATATTAACCAGAGTTGCAAAAAATCAGGAAAATTGAAATAAAAAATGATTTTTTTGTTTTATTCATTTTAATCAATGATTTGATGATTAATTCATGATTTTTTTCATATGCTTTTACCATGATTTATTCATGTTTAAAACACTGATTTAAATTGTTTTTTTCGATTTTTATTAGCGGACATTGCGTGGATCGGAACGCATTCTACACAGATCGCGTCTTTGACATTGACACTTGACATCTCGATTGTGTGTTTCTTTCCTTCAGAACTTGTGATTGTACACAAAGTGTCAAAAACCTTTAAATTTAAAAGTGATTTTGGTTATTTTTCTAAGCTATACAGCTTTATTTATTTTATGGACCTGTATTCTTTATTTCCTTATATTAACATGCATGACCTCTGCACCTTCTACCAAGAAAGAATACTACATTGAATTTCCGGATGTGAGGCTGCTAAAATATAGTAGAGTTAAATCCTTAATCCTTAATAATATTATAAATGCGAAAGTAACTCTGTCTGTCTGTCTGTTGCTCTTCCACGGTAAAACTACTGAACTGATTTAAATGAAATTTGATTAACACAGATAGACTAGAGCCGGAGAAAGAACATAGGCTACTTTCTAATGCGAAAAAGGGTTCTAAGGGGTTGAAAGGGGGGGATGAAAAGTTGTGTGGAAGTATGGTCATTTTTAGAGCTAGAAGCTTGAAACTTATTTTTTAGGCTGTTGATTGATCGCCATAAATAAATATGACATTTAAAGTTGAGGGTAAAAGTTTTACCCTCAAGGGTGTAAAATAACAATAGTGTATAGGGGATGAAAGTCTGCATTAAACATAGCTCTTACAAGCCTACCTACCTACTTAAACACTGCAAATATCTCATTAAAGTATATGCATGTGTCTTATTTGTGAAATAATTAAAACTGCTACCATAGTGTTTTTGACTATTCCACACGGATGAAGTGGCGGGCATAGCTAGTGCAAAATATGTAACAAGGAGGTCATAGAGCTAGTGGTAAGAATGAACACACATTATGCAAATTGCAAAAGTATTGAAAATAATACGATATGGCCACCACAATATCAGACAACTCAGGTGATTAAATAAGTGTGTTATATAAGAGCCTGTTTTAAAATCGTCCCAACTTTTATCGACAAAATATGGCGTCATGACAGTTTTTCCTTAGAACATCATATCAATACGCTATATTTATTTGGTTGATAAGTGTTATCTGACAATTCTGATGCAGGCCCTTTATAATATAAAATATTTTAAATAATAAAACGTTTATTTTCTACATGTACTAATAAAATAGCGTCATGTACATGACGCTGTTTTATTTGACTATCAAGTACTGATTAAATCATGTTTAAAACGTTGTTTAAAACATTGATTTAAATCTGGAGGAAAAAATCAATGATTTTTTCCCAAAATGATTAAAACATGTTTTAAACAAGGTGATTAAAATCAAATGATTTTTTTGTAACAACCCTGATATTAACACGTGGGTGGGTGAAATAACAACAAACACCACCAAGTTATTTAAATTAAATTTTATATGTATAAGCATGAACAATACCTATACGAGTACTCAAACAACAAAATCGCCATCCAATAACGATAAATTATAATAATCTAACTAAATACGGCGCGTCGGCAGCCGCCTTAAAAGCCAAAGGTTTTGGATTGCCTTACACAACGGTCAATACATTATGATTCACGCGCAGTTTGTTTTGACTGTATCAACATCAACTGTACGTAATGTGCAGTACGTCGCGGTGCGGATCGCAACACTGCGGGGATTGCCGATCGTAAACTTGCGTACCTATCTACCTACCTATTTCTAGAACTTTTTCAGTTCAATTTGAGCAAGTTTTTCGCGCGATTCCTTCCGAGTGTCTGTTGGCAGCGCGCCACACTTGGTTGATTCATATTGTTGTGTTGGGAGGAGGATTCCTTGTACTCATGAATTTTAGGTTTAATTATGTTTCACTGGCGTACTTTCGATTTTGGATTAGTGAAGATTAATACAACTCGGAAGATATACCTACCCACTTTTATAGAAAGATACTTATACGGTTGAATATCATTATAAAATATTTTACCTAATCTAAACATTTACATTAAGGGTTGAGGAAAAGCAAATCAATTCAATAAACAATAGATATACCTATTTTGATCAGCGTCGGGTTGCCAAGGCATCTTTCAGGCGGCGGCACAACGAATGGCCAGCACAGCCATACACAGGAAATAGTTAACAGTCTTGTAAATGATAGAGTGGATCAACGACTTGCTGCCAAGTAGCGAAAGTGTAAACATTGCGTCAGAACATACCTACTACCGTGTTATAAATGTAGGCAGGTAGGTAAGTACCCTACATGTGGGTATGTTCTACTTCTTAGACTGTCGCCCAATATTGTATCGCAGCCTGCAGCTTCCAGGCAACTTGATTTGTCTAATTTTCGACCTCATGGAGTGACTGGCCGTCTTCTGGCATCCCATCCATACGTACCGGTAAACGAAGCTCAGTTGTCAGAGTTTGCACACCAACATAACAAAACTATTCAGAACAATTGAACAAGCATTTATCGTAAACAGGAATGTCTGCTTCCAATCTGTTAGGTATAGGTAGGAAGGTAGCAAAAAAGGTAGTACCTACCGTATTGGGAAATATAAATAATGAAAACATCTGGATTTGTGGCTAACGATAACACACAAGTTATCTACAAGGAAAAGTTTTGTCCAAAATAAGAATGGAAACTGCGGCCAAAATCATAGTGATTGATTTATTAAGACTGGGTGGTCACCGGCCGTCAGATACTGTTTTGTTTCTGAGTAAGGCGATCGGTCCATTAATTGGCAATCGAAGAGTGATAATTATTCGAGGAATGCTAATTATCTCGCTAATTCCCGCCCACCACTTCACGGGTGTGATGACTACAAATACCGCGCATGTGACTTGCCACCGAGCTATTTCATTTGACGATTCATTGACTGAGGCTAGACGAGATGCAAACATTTTACAAGTACTTACATACTTAATTTTTATGCGTTCTTAGGGTTACGGGTTATTGAGTGCAGTCAGCTAACTGCCGCAGCCTCGAGTCTTTAGATGCATGGTTTTGAGAAATCTTACACGTTTTAAATTAACGGATTCAAGTTTCTGGAACCTCAATCATTTACATAATCAATTGGCAAGGCTGTATCGGGGACAATAGTTTCTCGATCGAGTGTTATATTAACACTTTACTCACAGTGTGAATGGGCGCCATTTATCCGAATGCTCCGTCATATCTACTCACGTTCATAATGATTTGCCTACACGAGATAACTAGTCATAGGTTATTAAAGTGAAGACTATGAGGGTCTGGCTGATGAGTTTTGACAGCTAATGAAAATTACCTACTATTCGCATAAGTAGGAAAAAAATTCAGCGGTTCCTATAACGATATTTTTTTATATATGCTCTTTTTTAGTGGAAACGTGCGGTGTTAAATATTGTATACGAATAATTTCGATTATTTGAATTCATCATGAAATTAAATATTGTAAAGGAGAAGTTATCTTCAAAAGGCAATTCTTTTTCGGTAGTTAAATGTGTTATTTATGCTGGAAGACGTCCGGTCCCGGCACACAAGGCAACGCCACACATAACAGTCCTTCGGAAATTGCATCCACCGTCTCCCTGCGAAGCGCGTACAATCGTTAAATATAGCGGGCAGTTATCTGCCTCTCAACCCTTTCACCCTAGTTCTATTTCACAGGCATCGCTCGTTGCGTTGCGAAATTGGTGCCGTGTTTGATTTCAGTGCGCGGGCGCAGCGCGCCTTTCGCGGCGGGCGGGTATTTCGGGCCGCACGCGCCGCTCGGGTTTCAGGCCTTACCGACACGACACACATTGTATTTAGAAAAGTGATAATGCTTCTAGCAAAGCCCTTAGTTTGCATCATTTAAATAATAATATTCCATAATCTACTTACTTTTATAAACACCTCTAAACTATAATTACAAGAACTAGGAATCGGAGTAAACATTGAATGATTAACGACGTTTACTTACCTTTTTAATGTTTCAGTCTTGTTGTAGTTAGTTATTTGTTTTGACTACTTATTATGTTCGAAAGAAACTTCAATAATTATAAGAAGTTTTCATTTTCCGGCACTCTTGCATCATAACGTCGTCTGAAAAGGGTTTGAATTCAAACTGTGTTTTTTCTTGTTCCAGAAGTAATGCGTCGCGTGGCGTGCGGCGACGTGTGCCCCGCGCCGCCGCCCGCGCAGTCGCCGCACAGCACAAACAACAGGTAAATGTTGTGTAAAAATGTAACTCATAGGTATATATTGTTTGATGGCCTGCCTCTAATGGTGGTCCATAATATTAAATTCAATCACTGCTATACAGTTTCAGTATTGATTCTGCTTCCGTTAGAATAGGTTGTTTATTGTCTGTCATACCTACACTTACGTTCGTATTGTTGTCTGCTGTAACGTCATGAAACTTCCTCGAGCTAAAAAATGATTTTCTTTAATTTCAGGTCATCAGATAACAAGGAGTTACTCCGTCAGCAACTGCTGTCCGCGAGCAAAGAGCGCCTCGCGGAGAAGTGCGAGCCGCCGAAGCAGAAACACGCGCGCAGCCGCCAGAAAAACCGATGGAAGCTCAAGTTCCACCACCAGGCGCTCCCGCAGGAGTACCTCGACCACTACGAGCAGAGCTTGCAGAAGGCGAACGCTAAGCAAACCCAGAAAAAACCGCCTGAGAAACCCAAACCAGAACAGAATTTCGATATCAACAACTTCACCAACGAGACCTTCAAGATCTGGGCTCAAAGACTAGCCGGCATTCAGAATGAGACGGGAACACTGACAGTGCCGCAGGTGTCTTCTGCCCTCAACATGGCCGCCAAGCCCCCGTCCAAGGCCGATGAGAAGAAGAAGAGGAACCCTGCCATAGCGCCCAGTAAAATAGTCACGTACGACGACCTTCCTTACATGGGAGAAATGACGTTAAACAACTCTAAGCCGAGGAGAGGGCGGAAACCGAAGAAAGCCGACATCTGCCATTTGATTTACGAAAATTATGGCACCGTGGTGCCCGGACAGCCGCCCTCCGCGCAGGAGAGACTGAACCAACTCAGCATGGGTCAGTTCAGAAGCCGCGATAATCCGCCGAGCCATCCTAAAACAGACTTGCAGAATAAGATAATCTCAAGTCTATTGGAAAGGAAACTATCTCAAGAGAATAAGAAGAGGTTAGAGTCTCTCTCCCCGCCGCGGTTCAACAGTCCAGACGAGCCGATGCCCGCGGCGCCGGTCACCATCGCTGGGCCGTTACACAGCGACGACGAACCCTTGAACCTGTGCATCAGAGACCTCCACGACTTGAAGATACAAATACAAAAGAAATTCGGTAATATTTACACTTCTCTACCGGATGTTAAGACTGAAGTCGAAGCGGAAATTTCAGAGGAGAGCCCTAAAAGTGAACAGCGGCCCAACGCCATCTCCGTGATACAAAGGAACACGAACCTGGCGCCACACACGGCACGCAGCTCGCCGGAGCCGGCGCGGCCGCCGCCGCCGCGCGCCGCCTCGCCCGCGCTGTCCGAGCCCGCGCGCTGCGCCAGCGCCGACGCCGACGGCGGCAAGCTGCCGGGCTACGTGTACTGGCCCAACGCTGGCATCTACATGCATCCGCTAGCGTTGCAGACGCAGCTGCTCTACTACCAAAGGTTAGCGGCGAACGGGCAGCTGCCCTTCTCCGGCGATGATAACAACCGCAGCCCTTCCACCCCGAACAGCGTGAGCGAGGTCTCGGAGACCTCCTCGACGTTGGACGATAACAAAAACAAATTGGTGCTCAAACAGATATCGGAGTTGTTGGACCCCAAGGTCATCAAACAAGTCGAGGAAGCGAAGAAAAGTCCAGATCAGACTAAAATGAAGAGGGCGTCGCCGAATCCTGCTCAAGGACCTGTGAAAAGGAAAAGATCTGCGATATTTATACCTCCAATACCGACCAAGAGTAGTTCGACCACTCCTACCACCGAAGTCAGTATTTGTAAATTCAAATTTACCGGCGGATCCAAACCTTCGCTGCAAGAGAAAAAGATGCTTTCGGTAGACTCAGGAGGGAATTTCAGGTATTATAGTGGAACTGGGAACAAAGGAAACAAAGGCTACGATTACCTGCAAAGGAATTCAAACGGAGAAATGAGAAATGTGGAGCAGGTGGGAGAAACGTCGACGTCACTGCCAAAAATTGAGGGGCAAAGCACCTCTCTGAGCAAGGAGGACTCGAATAAGAAGAAACGGAAGTCCAGGAAGAGTTTACAGAGAGAGAAGCTGGAGCAGACGTTCAAAGAGAAAGGATTCCTGATACAAACGCAGCAGTTGCAGTCGGCCGAGGGCGCCACCTATTGCAAGTTCAGGCAGCTCAGGAAGTTCACGAGGTATCTGTTCAGGAGTTGGAAGGACTACCTGCCGGGGGAGCTGGAGGAGGGCGCGGGCGCGGCGGGGGCCGAGCCGCCGCCGCCCCCCGCGCCCGGCGCCGCCGCGGGGGGCGGCTGGGGCTGACGCCGCGACTGGGACAGGACGTTACTACAAGGGTCATAGTGTCTAGTGGTGTGCCGTGGGTGTTAACACGGCCGCAGCGAGCGGCCGCATAATGCATTTAATATTCGTCTATAGTGAGATTTTAAAACTATTAATTTATGTTTTCATGATCGCCACTCCGTCCATGAACAATAACTTCGTGCCTTCGCTTAGTGTACATGATTTCTGTTTGTTTTGTATGCCGGGGATACACTAGTGAATGTTTTAGGATCGTGTTTCTGTGACAAGAAAGTATTTAACAATATCGACGTGGGTGGGTTGCGCTCAGATGGGCAATCATCAATGTACTATTTTAAATGAAAACCTTCAGTCACGGTGCATTTATTTATAGATGTCCAGATTGCTCGATTGGCCTAGCCGACCGGGTTAGGCCTTTAGTGGCTGATACAGCTGTAAATGCAATGAAACCTTGGTCAAATCATTATGCAATAAAACCGGGAATTCTTTGTCCGTGACGGCTGCCACGTGATTTCACCCAAGACTACGTAATCGGCTATTAAAGAGCCTCATTTGTATTGAAGATATCAATCAATGACAACATTGACCGTGACGTAGTCTTGGGCCATCGTGTCAAACGAAAGCGCTTAAACTGCGTTCGCTGTTGCGATCAGTCGTCTAGCAACACTATCCGTATCTAGATGCTCAGAGCGATCGTTTTGCTGAAATATATTGTTGACTGTTACAGCTTTACAAGACCGCTATCAATTATTTGTTAACTTAGTTAATTACTAACAAAACTAGTCATGTGACACCTCTAACGTAGCTTTACGTGTTAGAACAATTGGTAAAATGTAAATATATGCAAAGAAAGAGGCATTCTAGTCATTAATGTTAAGTTTTTTTACATCGTTGTTATTAACTTGTGATGTACAGATGTTTAATATGAATAATTTTGTTTTGGTAATTTTATAGAAACAATGTTTTGTATACAATATGAACTTCTTTATTGCAATGAAAAAAAAACACTCGTTGCCATGATTTAAGATACAAGAAAACAAATGCAATCAACAGGAATGTAATTTACATGAAATAAAAAAAACATTTAACTGATTTAATGTGTATGATTTCACAATTATATGGAAGCCCTCGCGATATGAAACTACTTAGAGGTATTCTGCTGTGGAAGTGTTTAAAATGAATCTGTAGCCTGAGTGGGCCAGCCACCACAGGACACGAACAATTCATTCTTCATTTTGCCAATTTCGACTAAATATAGAGTAAATCTCTTTTTTTACCACAGAGCTATTGTAAAGTGTTTATCCATTTCAGGCAACTAAAATATTAGAACACCAGAACAATAATAAAATCTATAACGATGGGTATATCTTCTGCATGATGACAAAGATACATATACTTAATTCTAAATATTACTCTTACACCTATCCCTTCAAAAACCCATCTAAAAATCTTCAACAGCCTTCATACGGTGTACGACTCACAGCATAAAGGCACTGGTTGATAACAACTTCACATAATATAAAAAGTATAGAAAATATCTATTCTATAACAACCACTCCACAACTACACATAGTTATAGTTATAAACTGTACTTAGGAACTAGACATACTGTAGCGCGTTGAGCCACTATTGGACTGAACAAACCATAGAGTTCGACGGGAATGTTGTACGAGGGAATGCCTAATTTTGTAGCGTTTTTGAGCAACTCTATGGTCCACAATTTGGTGCTTTCAGTGTAGGTACATAAGGGGCAAGTATATATTACAGTCATGATATTTTGTGCGATTGATTGCTCGAAACCAGTTTGCGTACAGACTATTTTATCAAATATAAGTACCCGGTTAGAAATATTGTAGTGAGGCTAACGTTCTGACTACACCTCTCCTTGGGACGATCGCAATCGATGATTGCCGGCAGTTTCCACTAATAAATACGGGCTAAAATAGATGATTGACAAGTCGGATCGGACTTTCGAGTGTCGCACAGGGTCAGGGTTGACAAATTACAATATCACAAATCTAAGTAAATGTAAATGCTCCAGTTTGTCCAACTGAGCCCGGACTAAGTTTCTACTGATGCAATCACAACTACGTTAAAACGAAAAGAAGATAGGGACTCTCATCACACTATTGCCTGTTGTTAGGTGTGGAATGAAATGGTATTGTGTTCCCGGGCGGGTGGGTGTAGTTGCCTCGCGGCGGCCCCGCCTACTCCCGCAGCAGCTCCCTGGCGGCGGCGGCGACGTGCGGCGCCGACAGCCCGTACTTGTCCAGCAGCGCTGTAGGCGGGCCCGAGCGCGGCACCTCCCGCACGTACAGATGCTTCACGAGCACGTCGCGCTGCAGCGCCAGCGCCGACAGCACCGCCTCGCCCAGCCCGCCTGCCGACAACACATTACAGATGTTATATATTTCATCGATTCTATTCCGTTAATCTCCCATCCCTATATACCGTGTTATATATGAGGGCCGGCGACGGAGCCGAGCCGGAGCCGACCCATTACACCTTATACGAGTCGAAATTGTTTTTATTCATGTAAGCCAGCAAAACATTTATGAATAGTCAAAATCTACCCCCGGTCCGGAATGCTACCACTGAGAAGATCTGGCAAGAAACTCGATGGTTACTCTTTTAGTAATAATAAATGGGGGACATTCTCAGGAACAGTGCCGGAATGTGAGCAGACAACACCATTATCTAAATAGGTAAATGGTAATAAAATCTCACTCCAATTTAGGTATTTAAATTAGAAAGCTAGTTTACATAAAATCATTGTTTGCAAACTACGAACAAAAAAAAGCTACTAAAAAGAGGTGGTTAAGAAAGTAATTGCATTAGTATGAAGCCTTCTAATGCAGTATTACATTGTTGCACAAAGGGTGAATGTAACTAATTTCGGCCGGAGACGTGGCCAATAGATCGAGGGACAAAATAAGTCTTTCACCCTAGGCAAACACTGTGCTTTTCATTACGAATAAAAGGAAAGTAAAAATAAAAACAGGAATTGGTTAAAGAAATAATACAAGGAAGTATGAACAATACTCTACAACTCGAAAAAAATAAATAAAGATCGGATTGCCGCCTATTTTGTTTTTTTTCCGTTGGCCGGCCAACTTCATTATTTAGCCATTATTTTTCATTTTCATCTTTAAATATATTGCGCAAATCTATGTTACTTTAAAGAAATTGTTGAATCTAAATTATAATTATGTAATTTATAAATATATATTTTTTATGTTATTTCAATTTAACATCGCGCTGTAATTGAGTGACTGTAGAAAAAGTTGGAACATGGTTCCATAGATATGTGAAAATGGAACTAGTTTTTTTTTATAATTTGACAGCTGTCAGTTGAAAGCGATTCTCCCTAGGGCGGAAAAGTATTACCTTCAACCCGCTCCTCAGGCAACTTCAGACCTACTTTCCGAGTATGAGTAATGAAAATAAATGAATTGAGTTTAACAACATTGTCCTTAAGAGGAAAGTGAGTGGACTAATCCCCGCAAGCAGCGCTCGCGCACGGATATGACTTGAAAAGCGGCATCACTCTCATAGTACGCCATAGTAGAGAGAAGAGGGTGAGCAGGCACAGGGCGCTGCGGCTACTGACCGGCCTGGTAGTGGTCCTCCACCACCACGACGCGGCCGCCCGCCGCCGCCGCGTGCCGCCGCAGCGCCGCCTCGTCCAGCGGCTTGATGGTGAACGGGTCCAGCACGCGCGCCGAGATGCCTGCCATCACACCACACACATTACACAACTGTTCTATTGGACACGGAACACATATCGTATACCCCGAAGAGGCGGACAGATTCTGCCGAAGGTATTTTGGACTTAACGTAATGTAAGAAGGGGTTTGAACTATACCAAAGTTTGACAACCACTTGGCGCAGTGGTGCGAGCGTAGGATGCTCGGGTCACTGTACATGGTGGTTGAGGGTCGAATCCTCGCCGGGGCAAATATCAGAAATGGCCTTTTCGTAATTTACTCAGGTCGGGGTGTCACTGGGATCGCCCCCAGTCCATGAGACTGATAACGTATAGTACAAGCGTTGCTTAGTTTGAGCTCATACTGTAGCTGTCTCAGTCTGGCAATATTTATTTGCTAATACTAACTGGTCCCATAAAGGCAGTCATCCTATCACAAAGAGTTTGCCGACCAGTCAGAGGAAGGCTGCATTTAGACGTCAGTCGGGCTTATAGGGCAGAAGGCGGGGTGGTGGTGGTGGTGGGAGGATGGGTCACGCCGGGAGGAGGGTACCTTCCGCCTGCAGCGTGTCGGCGGCGGCCAGCGCCTCGTGCAGCGTGACGCCGCCGCCCACCAGCAGCACGCGGTCCGCGCTCGACTGCCGCACTACCTTGGCGCTGCCCACCTGCACACCACACGAACCACGTCAGAACCACACCAAAGTATAAACACGGCCATAAAAACACAATAAAAACCCGAGGTAACTATTGAACCGAAGAATTATAACGCTAAGATGACACAATATATATTTTTTCATTACTCATACTCGGAAAGTAGGTCGGAAGTTGCCTGAGGAGCGGGTTGAAAGTAATACTTTTCCGCCCTAGGGAGAATCGCTTGCAACTGAAAGCTGTCAAATTATTAAACAAAACTAGTTCCATTTTCACATTTCTATGGAACCATGTCCCAACTTTTTCTACAGTCACTCAATTACAGCGCGATGTAAAATTTAAATAACATAAAGTTAAGTATTAATTAAAGAATATATATTTTTAAATGACTTCATTATAATTTAGTTTCAACAATTTCTTTAAAATAACATACATTTGTGCAAAATATTTAAAGATGAACATGAAAAATAATGGCTAAATAATGAAGTTGGCCGGCCAACGAAAAAAAACAAAATAGGCGGCAAACAGATTTTTTTTTTCGAGTTGTAGAGTATTGTTCATACTTCCTTTTATTATTTATTTAGCCAATTCCTGTTTTTATTTTTACTTTCCTCCCTCCTTCTACTCCTTTTACCTTCCTTCCTTGTATTCGTAATGAAAAGCACAGTCTTTCACCCGAGGATACTTTCATCCCTAGGATAACAATGTACTATCACGCAAGTTTATAAATAGTACATTGTTACATGAGTGGTGAAAGTTACTTATTTTGTCACGAGACGGGGTTTGGCGCCCGAGCGTAGCGAGGGCGCTAATAGTTCGAGGGACAAAATAAGTCTTTCACCCGAGGTAAACACTGTGCTTTTCATTACGAATACAAGGAAAATAAAAATAAAAACAGGACTTGGCTAAAGAAATAATACAAGGAAGTATAAACAATACTCTACAACTCGGAAAAAAAAAATCTGATTGCCGCCTATTTTGTTTTTTTTTTCGTTGGCCGGCCAACTTCATTATTTAGCCATTATTTTTCACTTTCATCTTTAAATATTTTTCCCAAATCTATGTTATTTTAAAGAAATTGTTGAAACTAAATTATAATTAAGTCATTTAAAAAAATATATTCTTGAATTAATACTTAACTTTATGTTATTTCAATTTTACATCGTGCTGTAATTGAGTGATTGTAGAAAAAGTTTGAACATGGTTCCATAGAAATGTGAAAATGGAACTAGTTTTTTTTTATAATTTGACAGCTGTCAGTTGAAAGCGAAACTCCCGGGCCTGAAAAGTATTACTTTCAACCCGCTTCTCAGGCAACTTCAGACCTACTTTCAGAGTATGAGTAATGAAAAACAATATTTCATATTATAATCCTCTGCTAAGAATGTTAATAAATCTAAATGAAAAGTACATGGTGAGTAAATGGAAACGACTGTTTAAACTACAAAAGAGCTGATCATTTTCAAATGGCTCAACCGATTTTCATGAAATATAACTAAGAACATTCTTGATCAGAATAAAAAAACAACTGAATTAAAATCGGTTCAACTACCGCTTGGGCGCTACGATGCCACCGACAGACACACATGTTAAACTTATAACACCCCTTTTCTTCGGGGTTTAAAAACTACAATAGCATAAATATTTTGGGTAATACATCCGTTAAATTTGTAATAATGTTAATGTACGTGAAGCGGGCACTGACCTTGAACACCTCGTCGTTGGGGTAGAGGATGGCGGTGTTGGGGCGCGACGTGCGGATGTAGCAGATGCCCTTCGTGTTGGCGGCCAGCTCCACCGCGCGCTCCGTGGACACCGCGTCGCTGCAACACAACACACCGCTGCTATACCACCATTTATACATCTCACACTATTTGTACACTATTTAAATAATTATAATTGAGCCCTATTGACGCCTAACTCCTGGGCACGGGCCTCCCCTCACTACGAGGGGGATTCAGGCCATAATTCCCCACGCTGGCCCAGGGCGGGTTGGCGGATTTCACATGTCTTTCGGAAATCGGTTAGATCTTCTAAGACATGCAGGTTTCCTCACGATGTTCGCCTTCACCGTAAGAAAGAGATCAACATAAATATATAAGTTATGATTCGCACATAGATTTCTAATAATCCGGAGGTGCGAGCCGGGGTTTGAACCCGAGACCTGGTGCCCGCAAGACACGTGCTCAACCAATCGGCTATCACTGCTTTTAACGTTATTCAAAGACAAAGAATATTGCGTAAGGATACACGATGCGAGTAAGGAATCGATATAGAGATTATGAAATAAAATATCGACCCTGATTAAGAACCGACAATTGAGCAGTTATGGCAACTATCTGTTTCACTCCGCAAAGGGTTCCCATAGATAGAACATATTATAATGATAGTGTGTGGTGCACTGACGAGGGGTAGAACACGGTGGCGGTGGGCACGGCGCGGAAGAGCGCGAGGTCCTCCAGCCCCATCTGCGAGGGCCCGTCCTCGCCGATGCTGACGCCGCAGTGGGACCCCACCAGGTTGATGTTGGACTGGCTGATGGCGCCCATGCGGATCTGCACGCAACCCACGACACACACTTATACACACATTACTATTTCCTATTACTTATTTAGTGACAATGGTGTTGCCCGCTCATATATTTTATGCTGTTCCTGAGAATGTACACCATCTTTAATTCATTCAAAAGAGTAACCATTGAGTTTCTTGCCGGATCTTCTCAGTGGAAGCGGCATTCCGAACCGGAGGTAGATTCTGACTATTCATAAATGCTTTGTTGGCTTACGTGAATAAAAACAATTTTGAGTTTGAGTTTGACCAGCTCGGAGAGCCAGAGGTGACGACCTCGTAACCAGGACGATCCAGATTCAGTCTCCATCCAGCTATTGACGCGAGGTTTTAAATCATTTAAAGGGCCTAATAGATGTAATATACCTTCCATTTTTAGTAATTTAGTTAAAAAATCAACTTTGTGAACTTGTGACGAGTATTCTTTAGTAATTAGAAGCATGTGTGAGTGCTACTGCCCACATCGGCCGACATCGGTCGCGTGAGTACGACACACAAGTCGCTCTGGCACTTGTCTTTGTATAACGCGTCATGTAGGATGCGTTATCTCATATGAGGCAAGTGCTTTTAGAAGGATAGAACTCCGACAACTTATGGTTTTAAAAAACCTTAAACAATAATTGGTCCACTTAGTCGAGCAGTTCAAGTGTATTTGTTCTTAAAGTTGTCAGATCTATTCCAATAATTAAATTATAGCTATTAGAGCATTTCATATAGCAGTAATGAGAGAGTGTGAGGGGTGTGCGAGACACATAACAGTATAACGGGCTATGCATGCTGTTTTTATAGCCTAAGTATATACTCATGTCGTATACTACTGTGTCTATCTTGTTGGACTCAATAAACGTTTAAATGTTAGTGACCTGGTCGAAGGTGCGCGTGAAGAAGGCGGCGAAGGTGGAGACGAAGGCGATGGTGCGGTCGCGACACGCGGCGCCGGTCGCCACGCCCACCAGGTTCTGCTCCGCGATGAAGCACTCGATGTACCTGCACGCACACACACACACGCACCGTCAGTCACCGGCCCCAAACAAACCGTAGCAAGTACAAAGTACAAAGTTAATAATCCAATTTTTTAAACACTACCAAGCGTTCGATCGCATGTTATCAGCCAATCGCAATTCAGTCTCTAGTAGAATACCAAATATTTGCACAAGCGTTTGAAAGCTAACTAGCGTTCAATCGCTCGCGTTTGCTTTTCTATTGCGATTGAAGTAGCTAGCGTAATAAGGGCCCTGCTGAAGCTCGCTCAAGTTGAGTATTGACCCTTATTTCTAGGCTTTAACAGCGAAATATCAAATTATTTTGATACATTATTTTGTTTCCGAGCCCCAAGCACGTAATATTTGCTTTAGCGTAGCGCTAACAGAAGCATGTGACGTCAGTCTTACGTCACAAACTTCATAAATAGGATTTACAGTGACAGTAGCTCCCGCTAGGCACCCTGAACGACGGAGGTCGATAATAATCCATGCTGAGACAAAACAATCCATCCAGTGATCTCAGTACTTTTGTTATTACATCAAAATTTAAATAACATTACATAATAATAACTATTTCAGCATCATACCTGATTATCTCTATAGGTATAATGCTTGACTCTACAACAATAACTTCAAATAAATTCTCACCTGTCCGGGTACGCGTTGCGCAACTTGTCACTGAATGTAGAGTTCTTGGTGTCGCCGTCCAAGGCAATCACACTGATGGCAAAATAAAGATTATTAATTACACAATAGAATACAAAGAATAGTAGTGTAATTATTAACAACAAGTAGATAGTTGTGTGAGTGCTACTGCCCACATCGGCCGACATCGGCCGCGTGAGTACGACACACAAGTCGCTCTGGCACTTGGCTGGGTATGACGTGTTATTGAACACATCATTTAATATTATACCAAGTGCTACATACAAATAATAAATACCCTCAAATACCATTCTAAGAGTGGTCCCTTTTCACCTGTAATTCAGGATAATTTTATGGTCAAACTTTTTTGTCCGAATTATGCATAACTATGTTGAAGACGATCGAACAGTAAATGCAAGACAATATAACTAATAATAATTTAGCCCTTTTGACATCCCACTCCTGGGCGCGGCTCTCCCCTAATACAAGGGTGTTTCAAGTCATAATCCATCACACTGGGCCCAGTGCGGGTTTGCAAATTTCACTTGTATTTCGAAAATTGGTTAGATTTTCTAAGACATTCAGGTTTCATATGAAATTCATATGAAATTATGATTCGCACATAGATTTCGATAAACTCAGAGGTACGACCTGGGGTTTGAACCCAAGACCTTGTACACGTCTATCATTGCTGCAAGACAGTTCATAGTTGACAAAAGGGGGCAACTTCGATCGTAGATGTCCCAGGGGGGAGGGGTGAGAGCGCAGATATAGATTTACAAAGATAACGCAAGTATCACGATTTGTATTGAAACCAAGCGTGCCGAATTTTTAACACCTACTGTGACGTCACAAGTGACGGGAAATCCAAACCGATTCAAAGACACCGATGCCGCCGATGCCCCTCCGCCCGCTACGATTCTCTCGAGAGATTATCTCGCTCATACTCATATTTTTTATATCTGTAGTCGTGCGGACTGCAAGGTAGCGGCGACCAACCTCGACGCTCGGTCGGGGTTTCACACGCGAAGTAGATGTATTTGCGTTATCTATGTAAATGCATATCCGTGGGGGAGAGTCTGACCGCATGTTGGTGTCGGCGATCTTCTTGAGCGCGGTGCCGTACGCGAGCCGCGTGGCGACCAGCTCGGCGGGTCCGTAGGCGGGCGGCGCCGACAGCGTGACGTCACCGATGTGCACGGCGGGCGCCTCCGCCAGCGGCGGCTTCGGCTTCAGGCTCGCAGACTTGTTCTTGATCAGGGATTGCAGGTGCTGGGGGGAGACACGCATTACTGTGGATGTCGGAAGCGACTAAGGGTCCATCTAATAGTATTTTTCACTACTCATACTCGGAAAGTAGGTCACAAGTTGCCCGAGGAGCGGGTTGAACTTTTCAGCCCTAGGGAGAATTGCTTTCAACTGACAGCTGTCAAATTATTACAAATAAACTAGTCCTATTTTCACATTACTATTGAACCAAGCCGGCCAACAGAAAAAAAACAAAATAGGCGGCAATCCGATCTTCGTTTGTTTTTTCGAGTTGTAGAGTATTGTTCATACTTCCTTGTATTATTTATTTAGCTAATTCCTGTTTTTACTTTCCCTGTATTCATAATGAAAAGCACAGTGTTTACCTCGGGTGAAAGACTTATTTTGTCCCTCGAACTATTGGTCTCGATCTCGAAGTTACCTTCATCCCTAGGGTAACAGTGTACTATTAAAGTGTTCAACTTGGCTTACTAAAAGACAAAAGAAAACTGCACAAGAAACTGAAATATCTGAAGGCAAATGTTAAAATAAAGTCAATATTCACCTTGATAACCTTGTCCCCGTCAGCGCCGAGCGCCTTCCCGTGCCAGTTCTCCAGGTCCTCGATGCCAGGGAAGTTCTTGCCCTTGAAGGTCTTGGCGACGATGGCGGTGGGCTTGCCGGCGGTCGAAGAGGCCTCATCAAAGGCCTTCACCAGCTCGGAGACGTCGTGGCCGTCCACCACCAGGGAGTGGAAGCCGAAGGACTTGAGGCGAGCGTTGTACACTTCCATCTACAAGAGATTATGGTTTGTTAACATTTATAACCAGGAGCCTATATTTGCATTATTTGACGAACGCTTGGCGCAGTGGTTCGAGCGTAGACCGCTCGGTTCACTGCACCAAGTATATTATACAAGCGTTACTTAGTTTGGGACCATACAATTGGGTGTGTTTGTCTGGCGATATTTATTTATTTCATACTCGTATCTTCTCGTAGTAGTGGCGCTGTATCATCTGCGAAATGTGAATGGAGTATTGATACACGATGTCCACATAGAATGTGTATATCTCATAAAAGCTTGGTTATGGTATTTTTACTAGAAAATAATTAAGGAAACTTATCATTAAGTGGTTCTGATATTACAAAGTAATCATGTATTGTAATAAACAATATTAATGTAGAGGGCCCGTGATATCACCCGACACAATAATGCGTCGTTTGGGCACGAGCCCGCTCCAATGTCGCACTACTTGGTCACCGCACCGCGCAATATACACAGCATGGCTCGAATCGTGTGCAGACAACTTGTCATTTATAGTTATGCAAATATAAATTAAGACTACCATACATATGTATTGTTCAACATAGATGTATAAAATATTCCATTGTCTAGGGTAGATGTAGAACCTATAGGTAGTGTGGCATCTTTCAAGCTACCATACCCTAGCATTATTTATGACATTACTTGGGTTGCAATGTAATTTTTCCCCCTTGCCAATGTTGGAATGTATTACATAAGATGCACAAGAAATTATCTGAGTTTGGTATTTTTATATTATTTATGCTAGAATCTAGCAGCAGTTTCTAACAATCTAGCAGCTAGATTGTTATGAAACAATAGGTGAAGCACTAGTAGGTTGTATCTCAAACAGATTCTCAAAGCAATTTATCACTTTAATAAGCCCTAGCCCTAGTTTAATGATAGCAGTTTGCTGTCTTTACAATGCAGGATCTTGATCTTGCACAAATTGTGTGTAAACACACCACTTTTGGCGCCGATTCTAAGTGTAAATGAGTAGTGACCTGGTGCTGCAGAGAGGTGGGCTCGGACTGGCCCAGGCGGTTCACGTCGAAGATCACCACCAGGTTGTCTAGCTTGTAGTGGCTGGCGAAGTGAAGAGACTCCCAGATGCTGCCCTCCGCGGCCTCGCCGTCGCCCACCAGGCAGTACACCCTGGACGCAATGGAAAATAACATAATCGCTGTCGGTTTGAAACTAATCTTAATCTCTCTAGGGGTGTAGACAATAAAAAGAGATCCCGTATTTTCGAAATTTGTCCTAGCCTATACAATTGTTTACATACCTAGTGTGCAGTACCTACCTATAATACAAGGGTTGCTTGGCTCAGTGTGGTGAGGATTTAAGGAAGTTAAATCGTATTATTCTACGCGGTTAAATAGTCGATAATTGGATATCCTCGTATCAGCGCGCAAAACGTAAATTCCGAGCATTGTTTTAATGCCCCGTGGTAATGATCTAGTTGACGTCAGCATTCACACAATGGATTTATCATTTTAACCTTTACCTGTAGGCATATTTATATTACAGTTCCAACAACACTAATAAGGCTTAATTGTCTTATGCCTGTCTCCGACTTATTATTTACTGTTTGGTTTTGAAACATACGTCAGCATACTTATTATTTACACGTCTTCCTGCATCGCGTGTGACGTCATTGGTCTACCTCATCATGGACAGTCCCTAGAACCTTCTTCCCTAACGACAATCGTTTTTGCAAGCTATAAGCGCCGCCTACATGAGTGTATCTGTATAAGTACCCATCTGCTTATTACTCCAGGAATAAGAGGCATGAAAGTTTACCTGTATGGTGCCTGATCGAAGTACTTCCCGACGTAGGCCATACCGGCGGCCACGGCCAGGCCCTGGCCCAGCGAGCCGGTGCCCACGTCCACGAAGTTCAGTCTGGGCGTGGGGTGGCCCTCGAGGTCAGAGTCCAGCTTGCGCAGGTTCTTCAGGTCGTCCAACGGAAAAAGGCCGGCCTCGGCCCACGCCGCGTACAGGATGGGAGCGGCATGGCCCTGGTAGGGAGGATACATGTCAATGAGGCTCTAACACTCGCCCAATGTTTAAGGCCTGAAAGCAAACGTTGGCGAACCTCACAGTTATTTGAAAAGCGTCGGAACTTACAAAGTACATTGTTACGTTTTTTGCAAAGCTGAAAGAAATTAATACATAGTAGATGCTACCTTGGACAGAATGAACCGGTCGGCGGAAGGGTCCCTGGGCGCGGAGATCTTGTACCGCATCGTGTGGAAGAACAGCACCGACATGATCTCCGCCATCGAGGAACATGACGTCGGGTGGCTGCAAGCAAGACACACGACTGTAAGCCTTATCCACATAGACACAAGGTATTTAGTGTATTCGGTAGTTGGCAGTCCATACTATTTCCGCCGAAACGCATGATTGTTAAGAAGCGAGACCTCCTGGGGTGGCTTGTATAAAAATACTTAATATGTTTTGACTTAATACGTAGGTATGCATGCATAAGTACTTAAATGATTGACGGGTCATTAGACCAACGCATTACTGCTTTAAAAATAAAACAGCTTGCCCCATATGAGAAATAATATGAGAAACATAAAGAAAAAAGTACTAGAAGCGTCAATAGCCTAGTGGTTAGAGGGGCCGTCCTCGTAGCTGAGAGGTTCCGGGTTCGATCCCCATCCTAGCCATTAAACTATTGACGTGACCCCACTCCTAGCACAAGCATTAGCTTAGTTGGAGGGGCTCAAGGGAATACTAGTAATGTGATAATCACACATGGCTAGTAATCTTATTTAAAAAAAAAACTATATAAGAACTTCAGTAGGTATAATAAAACAAATCTAATATAATGACTTGTCATCATAAGTACTGAAATGCAACCTTCACTGATTGACTACGATATGTTATCGATATGACGTTATCGCAATGACACGATGACTCGGTTTTCGGGAATCTACATCTACAACACAGAACAGAGATTATATTATTTGATCTACAACCAGATTGCATCGGCAATCGGCATCCGTTATCAACATAACACGGCATCGGATATCGGTATCGGCAAGTGGCATCGATGCCTGGCATCATTATTGTAAAGACGCCCATATCTATTGCGGAAGATCGCGAGGTGTAGCAGCAGAGGAAGTAGGGTTCTTTCCAGCAGTTTTTATATCAAAGCGAATGTGTGAATGCTACTGCCCACGTGCGGCACATCGCCGCCGCGAGTACGACAAACACTTGACTTGCTATAGCATGCTGACTGTACACACAAACTATATCAAGATTGTGAGTAAAGTAAGTCATCATGCTGAATCAACTGCGGATTTTTTGATCACTTGGCCAAATTACAACAGGATGAGTAGATACTAAATCAATATTTATATATACCTAGGTACAGGTATTGATTCACGATTTACCTCCTAACCAGAAAAACAGTTTTTCTGAACCACATCATTACATATGGTATAGAAATGAAAAATCAAACTTAAGTAGGAAAAAATTGGCCAAGCGCGTGTCGTAGCACGCACAATGTAAGGTTTCGTAGCCATTTCAATAATGATATGTTATTTTTGGCTAACTAGTTTTATAGATTATCATAAAAATGTGAGCAGTGTCGGAATTTATAACGTAAATTTTGATTAAATCTTTAAGAGTAAAAAACTCGCAAACGGAATTCCTGGTAATAAAATGTTATATGGGAACACATTCTTGAAAAGGTATTTTCAAATGAAATGGCATTTGAAAAGACCTTTTCAAGAATACTCCACATGACGGAGTTTCCTAAAAAATTTACTTCTTTCCATGTTCCATACATCGAAAAAATATTTTTTTCTACATTTTATATTTTTGGAAGTGAGATCTATTCTTAAGGTATATCTGTACCAAAATTCGTCAACTTCCAACAAAATCTGCAGAAGTTATGGTACTGGGACTGGCTAGGACGGACTGGATGATCTTAGAAGGGTTTCTCTTAGGGACTACTGAACCCTAAAAAAGTGTAGAACTACTATGAGTACCTAACTTACATTTCTATTTTTTTTTCTTAAATTAGTATTTTTAATTATATACCATACATGCTTGCAATATCAATGGTGTTGCCCGCAAGTTGTCAACCTGAAGGGGAGGGAAAGAGGGACTGGGCTTACAGCTCTCTCACTAATAACACACAACAAACAGAGCTGGCATATCAAAAACAAAGTGCATTTAATGGCACAAGGCCTCAGAAGTGTAACAATAATAATAAAAAATTGACCCTAGAGCAAGTATTCATTTTCATTTTGACAACCGCTGGGTGCAGTGGTTCAAGCATAGGCGGCTCGTCTGGCTTGGTCTGGGTGTCATTGGGATCACCCCCAGTCCATTGTATGCTACCCACAGTGCTTAGTTTGGGACCGTACAGTTGGTGTGTCAGTCTGCCAATTTTTTATTTATTTAATTGTAATAAGAAAAACCAGATGTAACAGAAATATTTAAATAAGCAGGTACTTATCTCACTAATTAATTAAGAAATCAACCTCTATATGACTTTACCCCACAATGTGCAGCCTTGACAGCACATATCAGGTGACCCCTCAACTATTAAGCAATCATTTAAAAGATTAATAAAAAGTATAAATTTTATTATTAAGTTCTATTACGGTCTGTGAAATGTTACAATGTATGTAACCTACATACTTATCAGGGCGTGAAATAATAAATTACTAAAGCATGTGCTGTCTAAATACCTGTTTATATCAAAAAGTAAAATATAATTGTTGTTTTGATAAAATAAATTTATTATATAAAATGCATTTATTGAGATTTGGCATTCTAAATTGAGGTTGAATTTAGTATTTCAACATTTTTAGAATTATGAACTCCAAGATAAAAGCAAGTAGTGCTAAAGGTAAAAGTTACTTAGTTAAAAGTAAATAATTAAACTTTAAATAAATAAATAACCTTTACCCATGTTATGTAATGTATAGGTTGTTGGCTATAGAATCAAAACATAAATGTTGACAATTATAACTTTTTACAGAAAACACTTTAAATAAGATTTTAACAAGTTGTAATTCCTAAATATACAATTTAGCTTCGTCACGCCGTGTAAACATGCCATGATGTCATGGAAACTCAATGGACTCAGCATGAGATATGCATAATAACTACCACAAACAATACAATCGATATTAGATGGTGAGATTTCACTGCTAATAACCTTGGAGATTAGTTGTGATATCGAATGCGCCGGTCACGTGGAAGCGGCATAACCTCAAAATATTAAATTCAACAAATATACTAAGCAAATAAGGTAAAAATCCATCGGTATAGTAAACTACGGCGTCTGTGAGTACGATGGAGTAAACATCAGACAGGAAATCGGGACCGAATTTAAAACTTTTGCCAAAATCAGCATTGGAAGTATTGTATGATTTTACCATTTTTAACGCTCTAACTAGAAAGGTGGTGTTGAAGTGCATAGATAAAAAATATGTAATTTTTCGTGTTTCAATCTTCTAAGTTTTTGACTTGTATTTTAACCTTCATTAGTCCTTCCATGAAGCGGTAAAATGTGCAAAGGTTATCCACTCACCCCGATTTCGATGCATTTGTGGCGACGATGCTGTCGATCCTCAGTTTGTTGGCGATGTCTTTAAGTGCATCGATGTCAACGTTCTTGTCGCCTTTCATTTTGGATATGTTTCTTGAACTTATTTTATAAAATAAAGAAGCAACACGTTGTTTCGCGACCTGTCGCTAGTCCGCCGCCGGATTCAATGATTGCTGATGATGACAGACGAACAGACAAATCTATTTATATTCTCATAAGTCATTGCACCAATGACAATTGTGGCAAGCAAATTGACAGATAGACAAAATAAAATGACAACGACAGGCTTCGTCATTGTGACACACACAATGCAAATAACAACAGACTAACAACACAGTATCCGTCATTTCTAAACTTGCTGAAAACCAAGAAGATTAAATATAAAACAGCTGCGGGTTCGATTCCCGCCAGGTCAAATTTAGTAAATGGCCTTTTCGTAATTTGCCCAGGTGTGGGTGGCACTGGGATCACCCCTAGTCTATTGTACGATACCCATAGTACAAGCGTTGTATTGGTTAGTTTAGGACCATAAAGTTGGTGTGTCTGGGCTGGCACACACGTCTGGCAATATTTATTTAAAACTTATATATGTGTGGGTCTTAGACGGTGGCGCAATGAAGTTTTAATTATGCACCTGAGATCAAGAAGATTATATTATGTAGGGTATTCACAGTTGATGGACGGTTACCGATATCGGAAACGACACCATCCATCCTTTTACAAATTATAAGAATAAAAATATCATTTTATTTAGCGCCATCTGTAAGCACTAGTACGAATCTTTTATAGTTGACGTTTGCGTTTATAAGCCTTTTTTTCCTTCGAGCAAACATAAGCGCAGAATTATAGATGGCATTCGATTTCAAGAAAAGTAGATACTTTTCGTACTTACCTATCTTGCGTCTTTAGTTTTGTACCTCAGATCTTTTACTTGCGCACTTTGTGTTAAGTACATGCTAATTGTTAAAACAATGAAATAAAAGGATCATTCCCACAGATCTAATAGAAATAATATTGTTGTCCAAATGCGCTGCTGTGTGATAGACAAAAGTGACTGTCGCCCAGTCGCGATCTCACTTAAATTGGGTGACTAACTATAAATGCTACCGCTACGGCGACTACCAATGCCGAGCAGACGTAGTGATTCGAGCGTAGGTTCACTGCACCGAGTGATTTCGCCATTTCGGGTTCGATTCCCGCTGGGACAAATTTCGGAAATTACTTCTTCGTTAAGTATTTGCTCTGGTCTAGGTTTAACTGGAACCACCCCCAGTTCGTGGTACGGTAGCCACAGTAGGTAAGTGAAAATGAAAATGAAAAATTATTTATTTATCTCGAAGTCTACATGTTTACAAAATATTTTTAATTCGTTTTCAAATGATGTCCGTAGACTAAAGAATCAAAAAATAAATTATGAAAGCGTACCTACTACTTAACTTGCGACCCTAAACTAAGCATAGCCTGTACTGTATCGTAAGGGCCAAAACAAGTATAAGCGGTACTTAGTCTTCGACCAAAAAGTCTGGCAATGACCTAAGATAAAGCGTTGTCGTCATTAGAGTTAGAGAGTAGTGCAACGCCCATGTAAAAGTGTCGCGACGCTGTTTTAGTTCCTAGCTTCGCTTCGCTACTAAGATAGGCAACGTGCACATAATATAAAAGCGTTGGAGGGAAAAAAATGCAAACGTCTCTGGTCGCAATATATACTTACGACTCTGGTTAAAAAGCAAAGATATCGATAACAACATTCGTATTAGAAGGCACTTGGACATTGTTTGAGCAATATCATCGGAACGACGCTATCAAATGCGTGTCATATTGAATTGATTCCGTACGAAATGCGACGCGTCGGACATCATACAACAAAATCACCTCGATTCACACTCCCCTTAGACTATAACACAAGGAAATAAGGTTCATATTCTACTGCACGAGTACCATAAGCTGGTCATAACAAATCCAAAACTCATGCTGCAGAGGAATTCATTCGTGATACGCTGGAGTTAGGTTTATTTTGGTATGAATTAGGTGTAGTGTATAAATTGGGAGAGGTGTACTTACGATAAAATGGGGGGCTATTCTAAATCGCGCTGACGTATCATAGTCGGACCTTTGTTCACCTGATACTGTTAGTATCACGAGGATAAGACCCGTTAATTAATTCGCTACTCATCCTGAAATTCTTCCGATTAATTTTGATGTTTTGGGTAATAGTGGTGTACCATTCGTGTGGAGCATTATTTTGTGATAAATTACGGGGGATAAGGTTATCTATTCAAGTTTATGACAAAGAACAGTGGCACGGCCGATGTCTAGATTGTTGTGGAGATATTAAACATAGATTTATTTTACACGTTTTGCATTTTACTTTGAATTCACTGGGAACTGCCGAATTAATACGCTCTACCATTGAGATTGTGAGCTTATAGATAAACTAAATACTGAGCTTCAAAAGGAGACTGTGGAAGGCGAATAAAGAACACTGCAAACTTACCTATCCACCTACTACCTAACAAAAAATTACCACACAATCTCCAACATTCTTTCCATCGCTCACGTTCGCCCTTTGCCAGGTCACACACGATACGCCAGTACGCCAGTACGGCAATACGCCAGTACGCGGACACAACGATACGCCGCCGGATAAATAAATATAAAAACAATAAAACTGTTGTCTATCGCTGGCGGAATGGCCGCGCTGGGCACTCGCCCGGTAGGGGTACCATGATGGAGTAAATAAGAGTTTTAATTATTTATTGAAGATAAATCTTGATTTACCTGACAGGTCACCAGCCTCTTATTTAAAAAATCTTGTATGGATTACATAATCATTATGAGTGCAAACTATTGAAATTTGTTTACAAGAACTAACGTTTCAGTTGTAGCTATAGGTACAAGTGAAAAGGGATCTATATGACTGATTTTCCTTCGTCTTTTTGTAATACCCTAGTCCAGAGAACTAATAAAAATAGTATTCAACAGTTTTTTACATTTGTGTTTTGTTGACTGCTCACTTCAGTCAGTGGATGTCGTAACCGTTTTCAACTTAGTAATAGTGTTTATAACCAAACCGGGATTGCTATTGTGGTGTTGTGTGTATCTGTTCTATCATAATGAATATCCAAGATTTTCAACAGTTTCTGGTGCATCTACCGCGGGGCATCGCGACCGCGGTGTGAGGGCGAGGGCCGCGGGCAGGGGGGAGAGCGGAGGGTGGGATGTTCTGTTTTCAAATTCAATTGGCCGGTGTCCCGGGGCGATCTTTCTCCGCGCGATTCCGAATTGAATATCAATATAACTGTCATAGATGGAATTATGTGGACACGTCCAAAGAAATATTAATTGTTTTGATGGGGCTGTTGAGGATAGCACACGGAGCAACATACGTGAGTAGTAAAGTAGGTGCGGAGTTATTAATGCGCTATGTCGGAACTAATTAATCGAACTCAACACTGCAAGCGAACTTGAAAACTACATGCTTATGTACAACACGGTGTAGGACATGCGCGAAACGACATCTCAAGACCGCACTCACGTATGGTCTCAAATTAAAGATCGATTATTAAACACGTAAGTACGTGTGACATATACTAAAGATATTAATGGTGTCGTCCTAAATACTGTTGCTGATCCTATCTAACGAAGAAAATATTGCTGTAGATTATGGATCCACGAAAACTCACCGACCTTAAACTACTTTGCCAATAAGTTGAGTAAAATCACACCATTATTATGCCATTGATTGGAATTTCTAGTAATAAATGTAATAGTGGAATATCCACAATATTTCTCCATAAGCATCGGATCAGCGTAAATAAACGTTCGGAAAATTGTAAAAGGGCGAACTTCTTGCAAGTGGGTATGTATCGTGACGGCTGGGAATATCCGGCCGCGGCCACTAGCGCCATTGTCGCCGGCCGCGGCGCCGCGGGGACCTACTCACGATTCAATCTCCACTTTGATTCGGACTAATGTTTCTTGTAGGGGCTTTGATGTTTCGGATGGTATTTTCCTAGTTGTACAATAAATGTTTAGTCAGATAATGGCATCTTTAACAAAAAACAGCTATGTAGTTGGAATTTGATCTTGTTTATAGGAAGTGCACCTACCTGAATTTAAAACTTGGGATTTGCGGCCGTACCATCCTTTTCTCGAAGCAGTTCAGGCTATTTTCGACCCCCTTATAACTTCGTTGTGGATAAAATTAGAAGCCTAAATTTTCAGTAACCAAGCAGGCATTGTATAAACACGGTATATTTCAGATGTCATTTGAACCAGCAGTTTAAGAATTATATATAACTCGTCAATATGTCTTAATTTTGTCACTCATTGACTGACTGTCTGACTGACTCACTGACTGACCGATCATCAAATCTCTAAGGCACTTCTAGCAGACATATAAGCTTCAAATTTAGAATACAATTAGTGTTTAGTGTATAAATCAAGGAAAAACTAAAATATTTTGTAATTTCGGTCCAGTTATCTAGATACATCAAGTGCATACATAACTTTGTAATCCTATATAAATGTACCTATAGGATATAGGATTAATACAAAGTTATTTACATTTGCAGTTAGTGAATCAGTAGTCCCTACTTAAGGGACCTTCTGTCTTAAGTTATTACGTAATTAGCTAACCTAACAACATCTTATGGTGACCATCCTACTAATAATATAAATGTGAAAGTTTGTGAGTGTGGATGTATGTATGTATGTATGTTTGTTACTCCTTCACGCAAAAACTACTGAACGGATTTGGATGAAATATCAATATAAACAATCTTGTCTGGATTAAATAAAATAGATTGACTTGGCAATCGCACTAAACAATCTTATTCAATATAATTTGTATGATATGTATTACTTGTGAGATACATTGTGGGCAAGCTACCTGGGCACACCGGGTAGCCTTCAGGAAGTCTTCAGTGACATCAAGAAGCTGGGGAACTTCCTGGCTGAGCTTGGATGGCTGGAGTGACCGGCTCACCACCCTCCAACACACAAACCAGGCGCAACAGTCGTCGATTTGTGGAAACTGCCCGCAGAAGAAGAAGAAGAGATACATTGTGTTTTCATGCGATGGCCAAGTCAATCTATATTATTGGAAACATAAGAGATTTATAATATTTATATGGTCACTATAAAATGGCGTTAGGTTAGCTAATCACCTACCTAATACCTTAAGACAGAAGGTCCCTTAAGTAACTTGGTATTATGGATCTCACAACTTTTTACGGTAGAAGAACTGAGTTGCGAGACTTGTTTTTTTTACAAGTTTTGTGTTTAATGCCATTCCTAGTGAAATTACTGTATACATAAATATACTTTTACAACAACTTTGTTAAGTTACTAAACGAATACATCAAACTGCTGATGAAAATTATAACATCGATCATGGGATAACACCCGCTAACACAATTAAGTGTTGTCACGCCACGCAATTGCGTGCGGATCGCGTGCGGGTCGCGTGCGGGCCGCGTGCGGGCCGCGCGTGACGCGTGCGTCGGCGGCCGCGGGAAGGGTTGACATTGTAAACAGTGTGACATCATGTCGTGGGATATTAAACGGTTGTTTTGATGTTAGATAACGAAGATGGTGAGCAGTTACTGTGTGGTATTAATGAACCAATTCATTGGGGTTCTCAATATGACAAGGCAAAATAAACATGTTTGGAAGGACGATATTCTGACTCAACGGCAACTAAAATTAACTAATTATTTTAATAAATACCACTTTTACTATTAACTACAGGTGATTAAAAATTCTGAAATAATCATTCATGTACTGAATATACAGTTGCTGATAATTAAGTAGATAGGTATGTGTACGTACGTAAATATCATATTTTTTGTTACAGGCCTATATGAATACTTGTCACCACTGCCGTGTTGCAATCTAAGAACACATACTTTAGTCCAGAAAACAATGTATCTAAGCTGTATCAGCGAGTACTTATAATATACTTTTTCCAAATTCTATGACCTGGGCCCTAACCACGCTAGCTACTCAAATCGTAATAGAAAAGCAAACGCTCGCGATTACGTTTCAAACGCTCCGCATTTGACGTTTTGCTGACACGAGCTTCACGATTTTTACTGACATTGATATGGTATGGTATGGTATTTGAGTTGCTAGCGTGGTTAGGGCCCAGGTTCTAGTCATCAAAAACCCCAAATACTTATTAAGTATTTCACACTTTGAAACATCCTCCAGTTTTAAGGACTCTGCTGCTTCATTCTGCCGTAACAACACGTGGCCTACTGCGGCCTGCCCAGCTGTGTGGCGACCCGTACTGCCACCCGATCCTCCCCGATATGTCCGTCTCTCGCTCATCATTTCACTATCAATAACAGCCGCTTCTTTGTACAACCATGTGGGAAAGTGTTTAGGTAGGTACTTATTAAAAATAATTAATATCGCCAGATAAATATCAGACGATTGTATAAAGCAGTGATAAGCCTATTGGTTATGCACGCGTCTTGCGGGCACTAGGTCCTGGATTCAAACCCTGACTCGCACCTCCGGGTTTTTCGAAATCGATGTGCGAATCATAATTTCTATAATATAATTATCACTTGCTTACGGCGAAGGAAAACATCGTGAGGAAACCTGCATATCTTAGAAAATTTAACTAATTTTCGAAAGACATGTGAAATCCGCCAACCCGCACTGGGCCAGCGTGGTGGATTACGGCCCGAATCCCCCTCGTAGTGAGGGGAGGCCCGTGCCCAGGAGTGGGACGTCAGAAGGGCTACATTATTATTGTATAATGCAGATACATCACGAGCCGCAGTACGCGTAGCTTGTTTTGGGACCATTCAGTTGGTGTGTGTGTTGCGATAATTCATTTATGTATAACTAGTTTCTAGCCCGCGACTTCGTCCGCGTAGACTTAAGTGAAGTATTCTATGTGTTCATCCAGGTTATACACTATCTGTGTTCCAAATTTTTCCGTTCAGTAGATTTTGCGTGAAAGAGTAACAAACATACATCCACGCTCACAAACTTTCGCATTTATAATATTGGTAGGATTACTTACAACCTCATAAAAGGTTTGATTACAGAACAATGGGATGTTAGTTTTATGATAAGAATAGGGTAAGCAGAACTCATCTGTTGCGCTATAAGTACATTTTCTATATTTCCATAGGTTTGTAGCCTATTTACATAAAGATCCAGTATCCAGGTAATTTTCGAGTTCGGTACCTGAGGATTATAATTTATACATTGGCAGTTCTATGCTTATTAATAGGTACCTATGCTAACAAGTAACAGCATATTACAAATAAATACCAAATAATATTTTTAATTTTCAGCCAAAAAATGTTTTTTTCGCGATTGTACTGAAATATTATTCAAATAAGTAGTGAACTGGAAATAGTGATGGGGTGTTACACTTGTCAAGAGCCTCCACCATGGCACAGGGGGATGGGGGCAAAAACTTACGGCAAGTTATAACAACTCCGCTGAAGATGGCTGAAGAAACTTTGGTAGCATTAACTGGCCTTACGAGGTCGTTTAATTTATTACATGTGCTCATTGTTTATCTATTTTGTAAGTAGTTCGTTGATATAGGTGTACTTAGAATTCACTGCTGGGCCCACCCTTAAGTACTTATAGAAGTTTCAATCCGTAATTTTTAAAGTAAGTAGGTACCAATAAAACAAGCATAGTGTTTGTCTCAGTGTCGAAGTGGGACCGCCGCGGACCACACGCATCAGGTGCAAAGGGTGTAAAGTTTTTATATCTCTAATAGAACCCCTTATGCCACCATCGTATGCGGGATCTCATAAGATTATGATATTAAACTTTTGCCATGAATACAATAAAATGCAACTTTTGGGCTCATATTAAGGCTAGCATATTATAAAGTTTCATAAGACAATCATTTAAATGCTTATCTGCCTTTAAACTGTCGGTACGTTCCATGAAATGTTATTAGAATTTTTTATAAGATGCAGGTTTATTTTCAAGGCAGTATTTCAGGCATCAGCCTATTGCCACGGTACCGGCCACACAAGCACACAACCGGCATGCAAGCACTTATAATGAAGAATGAAGTTAATGAAGATACCGACGCTCATGAGCTTGATAATATCGATCCAATCGACATTGAGCCATCAAAGCTAGACGAGGAACCTGTAGATTCCAGTGGGGAATATGAAGATGCAACGACTGATGCGATGCCCGCAGCCGAGGGAGAGGCAGAGCGTAGGATGTCCCTCGGAAATCGTAGTAACCATAAGGCCCTAACTAGATATTGTAGGGCTTGTATAGTGGCCTATAGTGCGTGTTAGTGAACTTCACAGGAGTAGCAGCAGGTTTCTTAGCGATATTTATATTTGTCATTCAGCAAGATTCTTGATTTATTAATGTTCTTGATTTACTCTGTGATTTATCATTGTCTGTTCTAGTGAAATGAAAATTTGATTAAGTAATAGCTGAAATCCCAAAAAAACAGAAATCCGAGTGAGGCTACCTCCTGTTACTAGGCGAGTGTTAGTGAATTAGCCATTAGCCATTAGCCATATCCAGGACAGGGCCCTCCCCTCAACGCGAGGGGAAATCAGGCCATAATCTACAACTCTGGCCCAGCGCGAGCTGGCGGCTTTCAAATGTCTTTCGAAAATCGGTTAGATGTTATAAGGTATGCAGGTTTCCTCAAAATATTTTCCTACATTGTAAGCAAGAAATTAATCATACATTTCTAAAATTCCAGACGCGCGAGCCCGGGTTTTGAACCTAGAACCTAGGTGTATGCGAGACGCATGCTCAACCAATCGGCTGTCACTGCTATTTAATAAACTATTAATTACCTTAACAAATAAGAGTCTTGTAATTGTAACATTTGTATACACAGTTGGTTGTGTGTGAGTGGTTATAAGATGAAGCGTGAGGTCTGGCAACACAAATAAGTACAGGTGCGGAATTAACCTCGGTCCGGTTGTTTCGGGTTACGAGCCCGCCGTTACCCCGCGTTATGGCTTGTATTATTATAACTTTTACATGGATGCTGTACTATATGCTGGATGAGATAGAGCAGTATCGCAGATGAGATGGACTACATTATTATTAAAAGGAAATTGATTAAATAACTAATTCATATACCTACATACCGACATACATAAATTAATTTATTGAACAGAGATCAATAAATGTCACCACGAGCATTATATTCTTGAATCGGGATAGACATTCCAAACAGATGGACAAATTTCGGAACATCCTCTTTTCATCTACACCCGGCCCCGCAGAGACGCCGTTTCTTTCAATTTATACTAACATATTATCATGTTGTTTAATCAAGCAGTCACAAGAACATTTGGAATGTATGAACCATCAACAAAGTTGACGCTTGATCAATTTTTAACACTTCTCGCTGGCAGGCAGTAGTCATAGGATGCCTCGCCCAATATGTTGTTGTCCAATGAGACGAAGAGTTTCCGATGACACAAAAGCCCTTTTTTTAGAAAGCCATTTGTTTTTATGACCATGCTAGTCGCATGTGGCTGCTGGTCACTGCATACAAAATGAAACCTAAAGGTGATCAAGCGTCGAGTTTGTTGATTGTACGTATCTACGTATCTAGAAAGCGCACATCTCTCCCGATGACGCTTCCAGCAGCTCCTAACCGCAACTGATCGACGTACACAAGGTTATAAGTTACAGAGGTCTGATATTTATTCGTACGGTTCGATTGTAGTTTTATGTGCGGCCATAAATGGCGTTATTGGCGCACATTTGAATAATACGACCACGCCCGCGCGTTACTTGTTACCCGCAAAAATATTTACTTTAACCAGAAAGATATATAATATAAGTAAGTAGCTACATGTTAAGGTAGAAAAGTAAGTAGATGGGCAATAAAAATAGAAATACTTTAAGTACCTGAGTAACGAGGCTTCACCTACGTGAAACACAATAAGTCTATTTAAAATCAACAGCTGATTTGATTTGATAAAGTCAACACAATCCTAGAGTCAACAGTTCAGTTTTGAAATTAGATTTTTATTAGATTAGGCTGCTCACTCCCTCCACGGTTACTTCTGTCAGTCAGGATCTACGTCGTTGTGTAATAATTCGGTGACGATTTTAATGATGGTCTTAAAACAATCGAGTTTAAAAAAAAATTGCAGTGACGCACTTACAGCGTGGGGCGGTTACTTTAAAACTGGCCTTATAGAGTAGATGGAAATGAATGATTTAATATTTACTTGAGGTATTTGATATTACCAGAAAAGTATTTGCAGCACAATAAAGCAATAACTAACCCAAATAGAGGGTAATCCACCACAAACTACATATTTTCCCATTAAACAAACACGAGCCCGACGCCAGGTGAGCCGAACACCTAAACCATTCCTATATTTATATTTATTCCTCTTTATGTTATTTTGTTTTCTTTTATAGCGCGCGCGAGTGTTGCCATATTTAAATTTTATACGCCTTAATGTTGCCACACACGCTACTCCTTGCAATCTCATACCTATAACGTGGCAAAGTTTATTTTTCTACTGTAATCTTATACTCTGACCTCTATTTATTGTTCAACAAGGTTGGTATTCTAGTTTAGAGTACGTAAATGTATGGTGGTATTATGTGCAGATGCTGGGAAATAGAAGCGATTTGGGAGCAATGTTTTTATTTAGAACGAGGCCGTTTGAATGTGGAAGGTAGTATGGCCAGTTCTTAGTTGAGTTTTCTAATTTGTTTTTCGGATAAAATTTTCATTTTACTTTAAATGGCCTGGAGATGTTTCGAAGTTAGATTATGAGCACGTTGAATCAATATTATTTAATACTAGCTGTGCCCACGGACTTCGTCCGCGTAGTATTTAACGTAACAAAAATTTCGGGATTATCGGGATAAAAAGTATCCTATATGTTAATCCCGGTTATAAACTATCTGTGTTCGAAATTTCATTCAAATCCGTTCAGTAGTTTTTGCGTGAAGGAGTAACAAACATACATACATACATACATCCACACTCACAAACTTTCACATTTATAATATTAGTAGGATATTAAATTTTTATTTTCCGATTTTTCGTTTAGAATGACATAGTTGAAATAAATACCTAAAAATGTTAAAAAATATAACACAGTCAAATTCAGTTACCTTCATCAAACGTATGAAGAATGCATAAGTATCTCACATTATTATTTAATTCTCACTTGATAGGAACTTTTGCAATACCTTACATTGACCATCGGGTCAATGTAAGGTATTACGAAATTAATGAAAGAAAAAGTGTAACGCAGTTTACTATTTTACACATTTTCTTTTTTACAAAGCCACAAAATAAAGACAGTCTCGCCTTATACATGCTCTCCCTACTTAAACAGGATGTTTGATATTTCTACCTGTATGTTTTGATTTCTACTGCCTAGGGGTGCCCCAACCACCCTAGAACACGAAATCAAAGGAACACAAACACGCGCTATGTAGAGTACTTACATGTAGCGTTTGACAACCCTGCGGGATGTTTTTGAACTTAGTTTTGTCAATTGAGAGGTTTTCGTTTGATGAGATTAAATGTTGAATTATGTAATAGGTTATTTAGGCCGCAGCGCCTGCGGGCTATTATTTTGAATTGGAAAGAGAAGACAATGCCACAGTGAGATATAGATATTGTTAATGATAAATCATGTTTCTCTATATTACTGGGAGAGGCCTCTGTAGACGTCTACCAACTATAGGACGGGTTCTCTGTTGATACTTAACAATCTACTCAATAAAATAACTCGTAAGTCATTTTAATTTAATTTCTCCGCTCCAATAACATTAAAAACTTAATCCAGCTTCAGCTATAATTCACATTCATTTCGCGCCTGCTTATCGACATAAAAATTTATTACTACTGGCAACACAGAGAAAAATTAAATATCGAATTCCAACCGCCCTTTAAACGTCATAAATCCAGAGCCGATATAATGCTCAAGAAAATCATTCGCAGTCGCGGCCTTAGATTTTATATTAAAAAGCATTACTTTACCAATAGCAAATCTTATACAGGAACATACACGATTATTTCTTTTAAACTCTACCGATCAAAACTAAACTATAATTCTTTAATTGTAGAGTCTATTTTTCTTTGTATCAGAAGCAAGGAGGTTGAATCTTAAAGAGGTTCGATTCGTAGAGAATTCTTTTAATAAGTCGGGATGATTTACGCGACGCCAAGAGCACACGGCGCGCCTCCCCCCTAATTAGAGTGGGGAAAAAATTCACAGCGCGCACCTTCCATGACGATTGTCACGGCAGGATAACAGCCGAGTGTAATTAGCGTTTGAAGATCGCAGGGATTTACACTTTATTTCGTGCATATTAAGCACGTACCTTAGAATATTCTTTGTTTCATCAGTTAGTTACAGTAAGTACCTCATATTTATTTCTAAAATCTTAGTATGATGTGTTGTAGCTATCGGTCCGTATAGTTGTGTATTATGTGAATACTAGGTATCTACCTACCTACCTACCACTTATTGTTATAGAAGAGTCTACACCATATAATTATTTGTATAGTTACCAATAAATGGTACTTTCTTCTCACCAATTTTTTTATTTTTATGTTAGTCAAGAAAATGTTTCAATTAAAATCGTTTTGTTTAAGAACCGCAGGTCACTGGAAGAATTATATTTAAAATGATTCGTGCTTTGATTTGGAATAAATTGTAACTCCAATCGAAACCATTATTTTCATGTACAGGCAGTTTTTTATTTCTTTCCATTTTTGATTAAGTGGGCATTTAACTAAATATATTCTAGTAAATTTGTAGGTATTATGAATTAAAAATAAACCTCCGCACTTTGCCCACAGTGAACCTATGAATTATATATCCTAAATCAGACATATGCAGTCTCAGATTATAATTAAATTGTTATGTTTTTGGAGTAGCTAGAAACCTAAAGTTTCACATAACCGAGTACCTACCATGAAAAATAAATTGCCCTATCTTCCTATGCTTGCTTGCTACTCTTTCTAACAATTCAATCTAGAATAAGTTAAGTAATCATCCTGTATAAATCCAGCCCTCATCGATTCAAGCATATTTTCATAAATGCAAACATTCAAAAAGAATTTCCTTCGAAAGCTCATAAATATTTGCCACTTTTACTACCCTCATTCAATATCTGCTAGCCGAAAACAAATGTTGAAGTCGAGCAAGATAAGGTTGAAGATTCTCTGTGGGATAAACTCATAAGCGCTTTTTAAAACTGATCACAAAGAGGACAGATTAAAGATTAATCCGAATATCCAATAAATATCCGAATGGATTCGTTCTGGAATTGGAATCGAAGAATTGGAACTTATTCCAATTCCATTTCGTAGATGAAGTGGTTTTTTACTTTGCTATGAGTTAGTGCGCTTGGTGTGATAGGTGAGGGTTATTTTTTAATTGTTTATCACGCTAATGAAAAAGGATTAGTTTCTTTAGTTTCTCTTAATTTTGATAATGGCTTTTCTAATTTCTTGTTCACTATAGGTATGGTAGAGGACTGAGGTATATTGTGTGTAGGTTTTTAACTGCCTGAGATGAAAGATCTGAAGAAATTACATTTCTAAGTAATGTGTGTAATTTATTTATGATTCAACTGTTTACGACAAAATTAGTATTTGATACACTCCTTTTACTACAAGCACCTTTACATTTCATTTACCCAATAAAAGGCTATGTGAACATGGCGTATGGACTGGTATGTCACAGGAAAAAAACATCTTCACTCAGACAAGCCGATGGAAGAAATCCAAGGCGGCCGGGGGCACATGGGTCTAAGACATGAGATATAAATTAGGAGTGTGTTAACCGCGGCGCGGCGCCGACTAGTCGCGCGGTCGCGCTCGCGTAAATCGCAATTTGTCGTGAACGTCCGCTATGGAAGATCGACGGGTTAGATGGTGGTAGAGTAAGGTAATGAATAGATAGAGATATCAGGAGAATGTAAAAGACAAGGGTTGGTCAGAGCAGAGACTTCCCAAATAGTTGAACACGTGAACGACCACTTTACAACAGGATAACAGCTGTATACGTGAAGAGGTAAGAGTCCATCGGAGCGAACATCGTACATTATTGAAAACTGTATGAAATAAATAATTGTTTCATATATTTCCCTAGAATGGCTGTCAGTTCTTACTTCGGACATTTTGAGATAAAATATAGTGCAGTATTCAAGTCAACATGGTAAAAATACACGAATAAAATATATTGAAAGTATCATTGCTAATTCTATGCAAGTTCCTAGCTCTACACGATTGGCTTTTAACACTGAGCACTTCCGTTTGTGTCACGTTACAATATTTGCTAATTTACCCCCTCCCCACACTCCCTGCTCCCCTCCCCCCGACTCCCCGTATCACGTGAGGCGCAGAGCAAATAGCATAAGTGTATTTTTGGCACTAGCCACCGTAGAGTAATGGGATTTCGATGTGATTTCTTATTGAACTCAACCTTTGCTAAAAAATTCTCAATTGTTTTTGCGTATGCTAAGTATGTTTTGTATTTTCTAACCTTTTTATAATTTATATAAGTAAGGTTCAGCTTTCAGTCTACTGTGATTGGGCTGAAACCATGGAGTGTCTTGACTTCCTCCATAGGAACAATATTTCTAAAGAGAAGTAAAATAGAGAAGACTTCTTAAAACTGCATACGACTCGACTTGACTTCTAACAAGGACTAAGCAATACAGAGTAATAAGACACTTGTCAACTAGCTACATCTCAGTGCATACAGTGCACACAGTGCTTTAATTCCATCCTTCCATTCCATTCCTCTTTGGTAAGACATGTGTTAGATAATGTATATTTAAGATTATTTCGTGAGTTCATTTTACAAGATTTTTTTGAATTCTGTAATCCATTAAGTTTACCTACTTAAAATGTAACTAAAAATTATTTTAAATTTAATCTGATTTTATGAAAAGCTTTTGGGTAACTTTAAAGTTTTCAAAAAATTGAAAACGGTTATTTAGGGGCACTTATAATTGACATTTTGGAACGCGATTTCGACTGAGAAAGAGAAGATCCGGCAAGAGACTCAGCGGTTTTGACGTTTTTACAGTTTTTTTCAAAGTGTCAATTGCTTTTAATCAGTATTAAGTGCAGTTACCGAATTAGTCAAATTTATCTAAGTAATTTCATGTAACCAACAATGATATAATAGTACATTGTTACATGAGTGGTGAAAGTTACCGCTAATAGTTCCCTCGAACTATTAGCGCCCTCGCTACGCTTGGGCGCCTAACCCCGTCTCGGGGCAAAATAAGTCTTTCACCCGAGGTAAACACTGTGCTTTTCATTACGAATACAAGGAAAATAAAAATAAAAACAGGAATTGGCTAAATAAATAATACAAGGAAGTATAAACAATACTCTACAACTCGAAAAAAAAAATCGGATTGCCGCCTATTTTGTTCTTTTTTTCGTTGGCTGGCCAACTTCATTATTAAGCCATTATTTTTCATTTTCATCTTTAAATATTTTGCCCAAATCTATGTTATTTTAAAGAAATTGTTGAAACTAAATTATAATTAAGTCATTTAAAAAAAAAATCTTGAATTAATACTTAACTTTATGTTATTTCAATTTTACATCGTGCTGTAATTGAGTGACTGTAGAAAAAGTTTGAACATGGTTCCATAGAAATGTGAAAATGGAACTAGTTTTTTTTATAATTTGACAGCTGTCAGTTGAAAGCGAAACTTCCGGGCCTGAAAAGTATTACTTTCAACCCGCTTCTCAGGCAACTTCAGACTTACTTTCAGAGTATGAGTAATGAAAAGTATTTTTCTATATATATTAAACTAGTTCCATTTTCACATTTCTATGGAACCATGTTCAAACTTTTTCTACAGTCACTCAATTACAGCACGATGTAAAATTGAAATAACATAAAGTTAAGTATTAATTCCAGAAGATTTTTTTTTAATTACTTAATTATAATTTAGTTTCAACAATTTCTTTAAAATAACATAGATTTCGGCAAAATATTTAAAGATGAAAATGAAAAATAATGGCTAAATAATGAAGTTGGCCGGTCAACGAAAAAAAAAAACAAAATAGGCGGCAATCCGATTTTTTTTTCGAGTTGTAGAGTATTGTTTATACTTCCTTGTATTATTTCTTTAGCCAATTTCTGTTTTTATTTTCCTTGTATTCTTAATGAAAAGCACAGTGTTTACCTCGGGTGAAATACTTATTTTGTCCCTCGAACTATTAGCGCCCTAGCTAAGCTCGGGCGCCAAACCCCGTCTCGGGACAAAATAAGTATTTCACCCGAGGTAAACACTGTGCTTTTCATTACGAATACAAGGAAAATAAAAACAGGAATTGGCTAAAGAAATAATACAAGGAAGTATAAACTTTCACCACTCATGTAACAATGTACTATTACCCTTTAACATACTACTATTGATGAAAGATATAAGACCTGTTCAGTCCTAAGCTTACACTAGGATACCCACTAACGTAACAAAAGGATAAGGTTGTCAATTTATCTGGTTTATTTCCTACCCCTAAAAGTTTAACTAATTAACACAAAACCGTCTTTATTCCTTTCGAAAACAACATTAGGGTTGTTAGCCAAATTGAATTTATTCGCACGATGTCCCGACACCGGGTAAGTGTCGGTTAATGGCGCGAGATTTAGCGCTGCGGTCGGCTGACACTCGACACTAATGTACAGACATTTATGTGTATTTATGGGGATATAGTTAAGGAAAATACTTACATAGATTTTTATTTTTAGAGGTTTTTGCGGAAGATATATTTAATTTTATTTGAGATTTATTTGAATATTTTGGTATTTATGCTACTAATTTCGTTTAACAGATCAAATTCCTGTATACTTCCAGTTTATTTCTAAATTTATTAATAATATTAGTTTTGAGTACTAATTCATAAATAATTTGCATTGAAATATATATACTATGATACTTTTCGGTACATTACTAGTAATTCTAGCAACCGGTTAAAACTGTAGCCGGACTTTAACTGTAGCTAACGCTAAAACAATAGCCACTTATTATTGAGTTGAGAACAGTTAAAATTACAGCTGGACATTAGAACAGGATGGGCCAGGGCCCGGCTAATGTTCGCAGTAGTTCCCACTGGCCACTGGCAGCTAATGGCTAGGGGTGGAGGTCTACGGAGTTCATGATGGACCTATAGCTCTACTCGTACCAAAAGCTTATTGAAGTCACTGGACGCTAGCGTGAACGTAAACTATTTATATATCGGATTGATTATTGACTAATGAGTATAAAGCGTAAAGTAAGATACATGTGAGTTGGTAGTATCGCTTGCACCTCTAAAGGAATATTTCCAGTATAAGCTGATTTCTCTTCATCACGGTGGTAATAATACACAGAGCTCAGCTTATGCTGGCAATGTTCTCTGAGCTGTGCAGCCGGCCGTACATTTCTGTTATTACATTTGCAGGTATTAGTAAATTGATCTCAAATCCGAGAGTGGACTTGGAAATGTTGTTATATTGTCAACCCAGTTGATTCCAATTTTAAATTACGCCTCAACTGCGTGCTCAAGTTTTAAGTGAACAATACCTAGGTATACGAAGTCCGGACATGATTAGCAGCTTTTCAGTAAACGCTCAAGGACAATTTATATGAACCTTGTTTAATTATTATCAATTCTTCATCGATGCACATGTTATTACCGTGGTCGAGGCCACCAAGATATTACAATAGGTGGTTTTAATAGTTTTCATAACAACAATTGTCATTAATTGCTTTTCTAATTAAACGCTAGTTGGTCATCCCTACAGTTCATCTTATTTGGAGCGGTTGATGCGCCCGCTGCCTGGGCAGGGGCTATTAGCAGCAGTCGGCCGCCATTAGCCGGTCATACCGGATTCCAGAAGTTACGCACTTGACACTGAGTTAATGCAGCGCGGTGGACTCCACAGGGCTTGCTTAATTACTTGTTGATAGTTCTGATCTGGCGCAGGCTGATAAGAACATGTACCTACAGCGTCAATTATGGTATATAACGGGTAGATTATTATAGATAGCGTGATAGAGATAATCTACAGGGCGTTTCATAAAGCCGTATTAAAAGGGGGTAAGGATAAACATTTGATCAAAATTATAAAATGATTGTTATATTTTGTATTCTCTCGCCAAATTTAAATTATTGTAATAATATGTCTAGTTGGTACCCACCACAGATATAGATTTACATAGATAACGCAAGTATCACGATTTGTATTGAAACCAAGCGTGCCGAATTTTTAACACCTACTGTGACGTCATTAGTGATGGGGAATCCAAACCGATTTAAAGACACCGATGCCGCCGATGCCCCTCCGCCCGCTACGATTCTCTCGAGTGATTATCTCGCTCATACTCAAATTTTTAGGGTGCCGGACCTTACAAGGAAAAACCGGAACCCTTATAGGATCACTTTGTTGTCCGTCTGTCTGTCAAGACCTTTTTTCTCAGAAACGGGTAGAGTTATCAAGTTGAAATTAATACCAAATATCAAATGCTATGGTCCCTTGTAGGTGTAAAAAATTAGGCTTCTAAGTCAACGCAATCAAAAGATACGGTGATTTATGTCACATATTTTGATACTTTTCGCAAATTCACTTATCAATACAAAGGAATCAACGCACAGCCCAAACCGCTGGTGTTAGAGTCATGAAATTTTGACAGTAAGTACCTTATATACCGCAAGTATCCACTAAGAAAGGATTTTGGAAAATTCCACCCCTAAGTGCATAAAATAGGGGGTGAAAGTTTGTATGGGGTAAAAAAATTAAATGAACCTAGAGACATGAAAATAAGTATTGAGGCTACTTTTACAAATAAAAAATATTAATTTCAGCGTTTTGTAAAATTCCACCCCTAAGTGTGTAAAATAAGGGTTTGTATTGTAGTTTGTTTTCAGTTTGGTTGCAGTTTGTATTCGGTTCCCGAATTTGTTTAAGCATTTTTGGGAACTATTTATTATTAAAATATCTTGCCGGTATTGATATTGGAATCCAGGAATGGAAACATTATCTAAAATCATAGTAAAATGTTGTACGGAACCCTCAGGGCGCGAGTTCTACTCGCACTTGTCCGGTTTTTTTATATCTGTAGTCGCGCGGACTGTAAGTTAGCGGCGACAAACCTTGACGCTTGGTCGGCGTTTCGTACACGCGAAGTACATGCATTTGCGTTATCTATGTAAATCTATATCTGTGGTACCCACTATGCAAATTTTAACAACACATTTATGATATTGGCGACTGATTCATTTCTCAATAAAACCGTTTAAATGATGCTCAACGAAATGCCCAAATTTTATTATAGCTGGCTGGACTAATAAATTATAACATAACCCATTAACTACAACGTTTAACACGGAAACAAAACAACTTGAAGAAAACAATAATACAGGTAAATTTTATCGATAAATTATAAACAATTGTTTTTGGGAAACTTTTTTAATCGGAACCGGGGGTTGTTGACTATTTGTTGGGTAGGGTTGCGGGTGGGGGGATGTGTGGGGTGCATGGGGGGGGGGGGTGCGACAATTTATCGTTTTTAATTCAGGTGGTGGCGATACAGTGGCTGGCAATCACTCGATACACCATCAAATAAATGTTTAGCTATTTGGACGTAGGGTTGGAAAACGGATTAAAGAAAATATATCGATATAATACATTGTTCTTCAAGTTATATTCACTATGTTTATTAATTATACGCCTGAATCCCTCTCGTAGTGAGGGGAGGCCCGTAAATAGGTCACAAAATAGTTACTTCTCATTTCCAAAATCAAATGTTTTCTAAGAAATATCATTTCCAAGCTATTTTCCTTTATCACAATCAAATGGTAAACAGGTATTTGATCCGAAACTCATTCGAAATAATAAATCCCTGAACAATCAGAGGTGTCAATGGGTTGAAAAAGAAAAGAACACTCTGTCTTTATTTTAAGAAAAAGTAAACCAAAATTTCCATTTACTTTTAAAAGTATTATATTTTCTGATGAAAAGTATATAAATGTATGACATCGATAATTTTAAAGGTCCTTTCCTGCCCTAACTTCAACTACCGTTCGTGAACTCGGCAAGTTTTCCAATAGATGGCGGCACCTGCGACAACATGTTTATCGCACTCGACTAGAAGCGAGCCCCGTACATACTCGCACCTGCAATATCGGATCACGCTATTAATTAACAACCGAAATCGGCCAACAACGTTCGTAAATACGTGCGATTGAAAATTTTCTTTTCTCGTTAAGTTATTAATTACTCAAGTTATTTGTAAGTTGGCCAGTTTGGATATTAAAACGTCAACATACTTGATGGTCCTACAATTTTGAGTTTTTGTATTCGGAAATCATAAAGTTACATTAGTATAACCTTATTAGTGAGCCCGCTCAACTCTTAACGAGATGGTGGGATTCGAATCTGAGAACGCTAGCTGGTCAACTCCTTCGAAAATGCAAAGGCACTTACTAATTGTCAATCAACAAACCAACACTATATTTTATTCCTTGACACTTAATAACACTATAATGACACAGCATCCTAAATAATTGAATTATCCATTTCATTACATTTCTGTTTACAAAACTAAAACTAAATCGTGTGTTATAATTACATTTAGCAACAATAGGCTGGGTCCCGGCACTTTTAACCGGAGCTGGGGATCGGGGAACCCTAAATAATCGAATTACGGAACCCTTCGAGGGGTGTGAAGGGTGATTTAATTTTAGTTTGTTTAGTGTTTGCAAATATGATTGATTTCGAGCATTTTTGTTGATTAAAAGTGGATGGGGTCGGTTGAGATGAGTGCGTGCTGGTCAATTGGTTGGAAACACGTTGGAAATATTGACTGGTATTATAATAATTATTGTTTTGAAAAAGGACCTGTAGAGATAAGTAGCCGTTAAATAATTTAAGTGGTAAGTACTTACCTTGAAGGTAAGGAAGGGTCATTATGTCCAGTATTTTTTTCACTCTATCTAGCATTTAAGGAATGTCTCAAAATATATTCCTAGATAAAGTTTTAATAGGAATTACGTAATTATTGGTAGTAGACTGAAAATACTGCTCATATTATATATAATAGGTACTTAGTATACTTACCTACCTACGTTTTTATTTTTTATTACAATTATTGTATAAGATTGTTTTTTTTTTAGATTGAGTATGTCAGATTTTCATGCGCTAGTTTAATGTTCAGGATGTCAGAATCTCCATAGAGATACTATGACACCAAGTAGGTACTTGGCTAATACCTGTTGAAATCTTAAAGAAACATTTTATAATTGTTATTATTTAATTATTAGTTTAAATTAATTTAATGGTGGCCCTATGTGTTCAGAAATCATAAAATATTCTCACAAAACATAAACCGCACCCGTGCATACAAATAACTAAATATGAACGTAAATACTGAAAGTTTCAGTGCAGCATCGTCACGTCCGGTCCGTGTCGACTCTGAAAATCGTCTGAACGCAACAAAAACACGTGGGTCTCTTCTATGACTGAAGGGCGGGGCTTCAGAAAGCGGGCAGCCAATCACGGGATAGAATACATAGTTTGTCTTGCTCTCGTAGTGTTGTGTCTCGTTCTAATAAGTAGATTACAGTAGTCGATGTTTCATATCTGAAGTGAGATTTTTTAATGGCCATTTAAAGTTGGCGAATATGGTATAGTCCGTGTGTGTTTAAATGTTGCCAAATTGAATGTGAGTGTGCCAATAATGGAATATAGAGATTTTTGTTTGAATTATATGGCTCGGTTTTTTTCAGTAAAATTCGAAATTATATTTTTTTATGAATGCAAATCAAATGATTAGTTGTTACTGTTGTTGTTGTTGTTGTTGGTGTGACTGTTTAATCGGTTTTAAAAATTAAATTTTAAATAATTCTAAAATAACCTTACAGGTTATTGTGAAGCCTCTACAACTCTCATACAAATATACATAAATCCTAAATGGCGTGTTTGTAGCATAAATATTTAACATAATAAATATCGTATTATAATATATTGTTATTAATTTATATCCCACTATTAATAAATATAAAAAACACGGCATTATCGACTCTATTCCAAGTTGTTACAGTATAAATTTACAAGTTGTTGGTGGATAAAGGCGACATAATAAGCGGATGATAAAAGACCGCCAAAGAAAAGGTGTTGGGCTAATTGACGGCGGTGAATAGGTTGGCCAGGATTTAGGGGAAATGGGATGGGGTCCAACTTGCAGCGGGAGAGGTGAATTTGATTTAAAAAAGTATTGTTTTATATGCTATTCCTCCATTGTTATGAGTTTTTGTAATATATATTAATTCACTACGAACAAATATAATTCTAGACGGATGGCTAGAGATGCCTATTCAAATATGCCAATATTCACTGAAATAGTGAACATGAATAAATTTGGTGGGTTTATAAGGTGGTTTCAATTAAATCATGGTAATATTCACTAGTTTATTGTTACGTTTTTTCAAGACTGGTTCTATGGTTCTACAAATATTTTAGCTTAGGTACAGGAAGACTGAAAGCCATTTTATTCTGACCCATAATTGGGTAGGTTGAAGAAATAATTAACGAACGGACTTAAATAATTGTTTATTTAATTAGTTAGATTTTAAAGTTCTGATTTTATCATATCCCCGCCCGCACTGACACCGCACCCGTCCATCCTGTTCTTTCCCGCCGTAACGTCACATCCGGTGTACTCAAAGCGTTCCTGCGACGCCGCGGGGGGACCGGCATTGTGACCGTGACTTGATACTGACGCTGTTACCGAGTTATATTACAGATGCTTATCATCTTTAGTGACTGGACTTGTTGATTGCTATCTCGTTGAGATTTGAGGGTAGTATTGTCTGAGGTAAGATTGCGGGTAGTTGTAAGATGACGGTTGGATTTGAATAATTATATTGCAATCAAAAAGTCATTGAAATACCTATAGGTGAGTTTGCGAACTAATATTAAGTTTTATGATTTGAATATGGAACCCAATTAATTCACTCTACTAAAATTCATAACAAAGTAGATAATATTAATTAAAATTAATTTAAAATATCTAGTATATAATATTTATGTTCACTAATATAAACACACAAAATAATAATTCACAAGTGGTTAGGTAGGTAACACAAAAAAAAATAAAAAAAAATATTGTTCTTGTCACTGAACTGATTGCCGCTCAAACAAATAGGTATCTACGGAACCGCGATCTCTTACAAAATAAACTCAATGGAATTTTAATTCAACAGGATGTTTAAGTAAATTTATTTATAAATTAATAGTTTATATCGAGTTTAAAGCTGTTTATTGTTATAAAATGTCATTAGCCGCCATTTTATTGGGGATGCAGTTTTAATACCCTATTTTTATTTCCACTAGCGCGGAGTTAATGCTTCGTGTTAGGGGATTTGGGAAATGGCTTTAAAAACTATTGTGGTTTTTGTGTTTCTGTTCAATGGGTGTGGATAGAGTCTTTCCAATATGCCTCTGCAACAAAGGTATCATGCCGTAATTAGGTATATATAGAGCCAATCACTGTGACTGATTTCTACTGTAAGTGTATTTCTTACAAAGTGTCGAATAAGTCTTAAAAAAGCTAAAGTGAATCCTGAATCCACCATAGCTTTGTTTGGTTCTCAAAGCTCTTACTGAAAGATATTTCATACTGATTGTATTAACTTAATAACAGGTATGTAGGTATGCCTAATGTAAAACGTGTTTCGAAACGGTGGTTGCCTATTACCTAATGGACAAAAACATTTTCTGTTAGTTATAAAGGTTCTTATCCCTTCGACCAGGTGGGATGACGATCTGCGAAAGACTGCAGGCAGATGCTGGATGCGGCAAGCTGAAGACATTATGGCGCTCAGATTATTGACTCTATAATTTAGCAGTATCTAATAAAAATACTCAGGTTGTGACCTTTTAGAAGAAGACATTCTGTTTATCTCCATTCAAAGTATCGACTCTAGTGTATAATTTCTCAAGCGACACGCAATTAATCACAATTAATATCTGCAAATGAGTGGAACATTACGAAGGTGCAACAATAGCGCGACCCTCAGCAGATGTCCGACGTAATGCCCGGGGTGTTTTATTTCCTTAACAAATCGAGTGGCATTCGCACGGCGGTGTCAATTAATATAATATTTGTCACATAAATTACCCGAGATCCTTCCGGGGTTGCTGTTCGAACGCGCAAACCTTATTATTCGAAGCACAATAGTTTTCAGTGCCGGGCGAGCGAGGGGAGCGCCGCGCGGAGAGGGGGACACCCGCAAAAACTGCACCCGACTTAATTATAAAGAGACAAGAAGCGCCATTAAATACCGATTCGTTAAATCTACGCTCTCGTGTTAACACCACTCATTGCTTCTCTCTATCCGACATACGAATATAAGAAAGAGACAGACGTACTTTCGACGTGACAGCCTCGTTAAGGGGCGGCGTCCACGATATAAGGTTTAGATTGACTGGGCGTTCTCTATTCAACGTATTTTTTTCTGTTTGCGCTCGGCGAGAGCTCGAGAGCTTTTCATTTGGTGTCGGGTCGCGCACGCGGGCACTCGTACGCATATCGGGACTATTCGAAATTCGAACTGCAAGTGGCAATGACCGAGTGACGTTTTGACTTTTTAAAATTGGACTGTGTATTCGAAGTGAACCTTGATGAATATGTCGGAGCTTCGTGGTTCGCCGCCTCTGTCGAGGGGTGCTTTGGAGAACGGTTTTGGGGCTCCACTGGCGGCGTTGAGTTCGTTGGCGGAGGCCGCTCCTCCGGCGCCGAACCCTCACGGGATCGACCACATCCTGTCGAGGCCGACGGTGGGCACCAACATGGGGGCGGGGCTGCTGACGCCGCGGCTGTCGCTGGCGGCGGCGGCGGCCGGCATGGCGCACTACCTGCAGCACAAGCCGCTCTACTGGCCCGGCTTCCAGGGGCTGGTCTCTAATCCCATGGCATGGAGGGAACGACTGCAGTCAAGTGAGTATTCATACTCAAGTTTTTGAGAAGTGATTTTGTAGGCAAAAGTAGCACAGATTTAAATATTAATATAGGCAGTAGAGCGACTGGTTGTACGCTTAGATATTTCCTGATATTGGTGATCCTTTTGTTTTTCGTAATCATCTACGATAACAGTTTTTTATCTTAAATGTTACCCACCCACTATTTACAGAAGATACTTTCTATTCACGAGAAATTATCGTTATAGTTAAATTGGATTCCATATAAAAGACATCAACGCGCTACGAACATTTTTGAATTGATGAATGATTGTTCTTAATTATATATTAAGTGCTCATATTATTTAGTTTATTTTAATATCATCATATGTAGTGTCATAAATTAAAAAAATGTGTTTCAAACATACTTTAAGAGGTATTGCACATGCCTATAGCCTAAATTGTATATCTGAAATAATACCTATGATACAATAATATATAATTAAGTATGCACCTATCTCTATAGGTACCTAATTAACTCCAAGCATTATCAATTTAGTGCCACTGAAAATCTAAATTAAACCGTTGTTATATTTCTAAATCAATTCAATCAACACTAACACAATTAACTCTACAACTTAAACAATAACATAACATTACCCACTTACAACAATAACATACCCCACTTCCGGTTTATGCGCTTCCGTCGGTCGACACATCCGGCGCCCGTCGGGCGGGCTCTAGTTTATAGCCCTAGGGCTGTTTGCGGGCCGTTTCAGCGCATTACACCTTGTATCACGTACCACGCGCCCTTCAAAGGGTTTAGGGGTAAGAGTCCTTCGACTGAAGTTTAATACGATATGACTTTCCTTAGGGGACGTCCTAAAAAGACATGGATGAACTGCGTGAAAGAGGGTATGAGCGAAAAGGGAGTGAGTGCAGAGATGACGGATGATAGGCTTGAATGGAAGAAAAGAACGTGCTGCGCCGACCCCACCTAGTGTGGGATAAGGGCAAGGAAATGATGATGACTTTCCTTAATAATGTTGTTAGTAATTGATATTTTAAAGTAAGCCTGCGGGCAGTTTCTAACTTTAACGACGCAGTGAGGATGCATTTCTTTACGTATAAAATATCATTAACGTCTTTATGTTTGTTTTATAAATAATTTAGATGACATTTAATAGAAAACAATATTATTTACTGGACAGTCCTAACGCATAGGTAGAAGCAAAATTTTTATATACAATGAATTTTGTGCAATTTTTTAGGCACCTGTAATATAAGTCGAGGTGCTAGGCGTGCTAAGTTGATTATTTTATTCGTTGGTCACTCAATAACATAAGAGTTGGCAGAGAGTGGTTGGTTCGAGGCCCGGTTTGTCTCTACATTACATTAAAATTAGGCGACGCTACGCAAAAATCAATTTTATGTTTTTTTCTGAAGGTAATATTAGAACAGACGTGTTAGTACAGTTATATACTGTTATGTAAATATTGATAACTCAGTACAATATTTTTTTCCGAAATTTATTTATGAATTGATGGTAGGAAATTAGTAAAGGTTTTTATTTTTCGCTACAGAAGTGTGTATAATATCTACCTTACTATTCATGAATTTCCATTTTATTATGTATTTATATTTAAGGAAGGTTTAGGAAATATTCCTATAATTTATTACGAGTAGCTACAAATTAGTGTCATGTCCGTTAAACTGTATACTACCTACCTGTTGTAGATTTATCGGTTCTAACTGCCAATCCCTTTACTATCATTATTAATATTCCCGTGTTTATTCAAATATTCATTCATACATCATAATTATAGCGACACGTACACAAGATTAGTTTCATCGCGTTCGTAAATTCAATATTATAAGGAAAACTAATTGCCGTCAGTTTGTTTTGATCTCTCACTCTAATATTGTCGTTGTAAATTACATAATAGAGCTTAATGAGGGAAACGATGACTTATGGCCATTTATCAAAATTGAATTTGAAAATATACCTAAGCGTTTTATGAGAAAGTCTGTTATTTTTAAACGCGACTGAACTTAGAGATGTAGCTAGGCTAGGCTGTTTACTTTTATCATTCCACTTAATTTCATTTTTGAAGTATGTAGAACTGGCTACGCCGGTATGTACCAACTATTTTACGGATGTATGCATTTCAACAAACGAAACACGCATCCGTGGCCATACGCACAACTGTAATTTGTTTTCACATTCAATTAACTTCAGACGTAGAATTCTTCCTCACAACAGCCTTTGCCTAGCATACCCTAGGCGAATCCAGTCAGATCGAATCGTATCATCGCATTGTATAGTCTTTTTGCGAGTCAGTTTGACGCATATTTGTGATAGTTGATAGGCAATGAATCCCTATCATGCAAAATCACAATAATTAATCAAACGAGCAATATTGTCTAATTAATTCAATCGTGCACAGTATCGCGAGTTATTCCATCCGATAGCAGCAATCTATGCGGAGCTATCAAGCGGAGCGACGCCGCTAATCTCAGCACTTGAGATTTCCACGTATGTCGCTATAAACTGACGCAAATGTTCGTAGCAAATTAATATATAGAGTTCAAAGTTGAGTTCAAAGATTGAAAGCGGCCATAACTTGATTAGAGCCAAAATTACAATAAGTTTGTTGATTCATTATTTTCAGTAAATTACGACTAAGAGTTCCTTTAGTAACAATTAGAACGTGGGCTCTATAATGTTATATCCGGCTCTGTTCATAATGATTTGACAAAAATCACCTGTTAGCTAAATTTTTTAGTCAATAGACAATTTTTTTGAAGATAACTGTTATTTGTCTGGAGACGTTTTATTTTGTTCTACTGCAATAAAATTGAACGAAATCACGATATACGAGTATTGAGTAGTAAAAGTACAGTCACTTCGATATATTAATAAAAATATATCGCGAGACATCGCCGGATATGTTTGACACAATAGAAATTGACACAGCACTTAGCTGTCGCAACCGGTAATTAAATTGATTCACTTGACGAAATACCATAATATCGCGACATGATATCGCTTTTATTAAAACACACAAAATATAATCACATATAATGTTATTACGCCGCCACGGCTCACGATAGATTTTAATAAAAACCGTTCTATACACATTGATAGTCATGGGTTGAGCTTATTAAACGATATAAAAGATAACATAATACAGGTATCACTTATCTGCACGATAACTGATCAAGTAATAATGTGTAATGTCAAGTATTTATTGGGAAAAATTCGTTGAGTGAGTAACCAATTACTTTTGTTTGACAACTCGTATCATTAATGTACACATTATAATCATAGAATATACAATATAATTAAATTGTAGGTCGATCGGTTTATCGGTTTTTATTAAATGTCATGTCAAAATATGATGTCCGTAGTATACCTACCTACGCGAATGCGCGAATTTGTTGCGTCGACTGTACTTAACAGAGCGTAAAGCGATTGAATCGGATTCAACTTCAAAATAAACAAAGAACAGCCATAGTACACAGTATACAATATAACTTAGTTAATTGTGGTTAAATGTTTGCTTTTCTATTTGTTTTTAAAGTTTTATGATTTGCATTATGTTCCTACTAGCTGTGCCCACCAACTTCGTCCCCGTAGTATTTAACAAAAAAATCGGGATTATCCGGATGAAAAGTATCCTATGTGTTAATCCCGGTTATAAACTATCTGTGTTCCAAATTTCATCCAAATCCGTTCTGTAATTTTTGCCTGAAAGAGTAACAACTCCACACTCACAAACTTTCGCAATTATAATATTAGTAGGATTTGGCTATAACATAATACCTACACATTCTTGATGGGTAACACATGAACTTAAATTATTGGACTAAATACATGGCCAATAGAAAATGCAAGCCCCCAAAAGAAAACTTTCAGCACAAGCCACTCATTTCATAAAAACTATCCAACGCTACGACCACACTCCACCGGTCTAACTATTTCGCCAAAAAATACAAAAAGCTTCATATTTCCACTATGGTAACCGAGGACAAATTGAACTGGGCATCACAAAACGTGAATTTTAATTCAGCGCCACATATGCTCGGTTTGGGGGGTGCCGGGGGTCGGGGGCGGGAGGCTCGGGGGTCACTGGGGGAGTGTGTAATTAAAAAAACGTGTGGCAGTTCATTCGTGCGCGCCCAGTGTGACCGCACCGTAACGCGCCGTGTGCCCCCGCCCTAACTAATTAATAATTTCCCCAATTGTTGTTTGGGATTTTAATAATAATCTCTTAATGTTTTTACGTGTTTAGTTACGTGCGAGGGGTAATTGGGTGCGTATGGACAAGTATTTTAGGGATGCAGTGTTATTGAGAATACAGACTTTTGTTTGGACTATGAGACTCGTAGCCCGGCGACGGTAACCTTATAGTGTAAAAATATATTATAGGAGAAAAATAGGTACAATTCTTACGCGTTTATTAAAATCAAATACAAATTTTAAATAGATGGGGTTAATTTGATATTGCGTGGTTTTCACTGGCGCTGACCCGAATTTTGCTTGTATGGACGTAAGATATTTTACCAAAAACCTCACAAAACGGAAATATTCCTGTATTGCTCAAACATTTCGAACATGAGAAGAACAGCAATACAGTGGACCCCCGGTAATCCGACATGTCTATTATTATTGTTTTTTTCTTTTTTGGCAAATTTCGCTAATGTACTTAGATAATGCATGATTGAACAGGTTACAACTTGTACGCGCCACCACTATGGTACTCGACGGGTAGGTATTGTTTTGATTCTGATTGGTTAGTTTCAAAAAAATCGATATACATCATGAAGTATCTTATATTGGATCTGTAATTTGTCGGATTACAAGGTACTCTTTTGTAAAAAAATCTGGACTATAGGGGGTCCTTAGGCAGTACTCTATAATCCGACAAATTCGATAGTCCGACACTGCCCTGCAAAACGTTTGTCGGATTACCGCGGGTCTACTGTATTGAAGTTTAGCTAAGGCTATTATTGTCATCAATATGTTAAAAACAAAAGATGCTGCTAATTAAATAATCATTACCTGATATTAAGCCTTGTAAGCTACAAAGTAACAATAAATTAACGGTATAATTAAAATGATTAATTACGACTCCTAATTAAAAAACGGACGAAGCTAATTTGTATTTTATATACTTAATCTCACTTAATTAAAGCCAGAACTTCTCAAATGCGCTGTGGGATTAGAACATTTATAATAGCACATGGATATGGATGTGAAAGCCTTTGTTATCGTTGATTTTTATTTCGGTACCTAATTACCTACATTACATTTAGGTACTTAATGGCCACTGATTGCTTACTTGGTGCTCTTTACTCAACATCATAGACAAAATTCTGTGCATTGTTATTTAATTTAAAACTCAAGCTGGACCCCAGACTAAACTAACTAACCTACAATATAAAAGGGTTAATTTCCTGTTAGTAGAATGGAAGATCTTCAAGTCATCTCATTCTTTCTTATACTCTAGCCTCGAGAAGAAAATAGACAGAGCGACTAAATCCCCAATAAAGCCACACCTTTCCTTAACAATTGAAAAGGCCAACCGAGCCGGTGTCGGCAGCGATTCACTAATAATGACATAGCGACATAAACCGGCCGGGGTAATTATACGCGGCCGACATAAACCGGCGCAATCTCGCCCGGCCTAATGAAATTAAATTAAGAAATAACATAATTCCGCCCGCGGAGGCTCACACCGCACATTTTCGCGTTTAGACTCCCCCTCGCCTCGCTCCACTCCCCTTATAGGCAGGGCTGCCAAAGGTCGGTGTTGTAACTTGTCACATATATCTACTAAACATCTGATTACACCTAGGTTAGTGTTGATTTTCATTAATTTAATTTCCACCCCATGCCAGTCCCTTAGTATGAGGCATCATGGGACTGGCTCTGTGCTTAGAGTTTTTAAATTTTAAATATCGCCACACTGACACACCAACTGCATGGTCCCAAACTAAGCAAAGCTTTATTTTGTGGATAACGGTGCTGGTTGTGTAATTACTCCTTATTTGTTACTACATCGTGTATACTTAAGCTTATTATGCAATTGTTTGTTGTCCTGAATAAATAATAAAAAAAAAAATGTACTATCGGTACCGTACAGTGAACTGGGGGCGATCCCAGTGACACCCAGACCTGGGCAAATAACGAAAAGGCCATATCCGAAATTTGCCCCGGCGGGAATAGAACCCGCAACCACCATGTGTAGTGAGCCGAGCGGCCTACGCTCGAAACACTGCGCCAGCCTGTCGTAAAGAAAAAAAAATCGTAGGTCATATCCTTTAATAGTAATTGGCACCTGGGCTCAAGTACCTTACCAATGATCACCACCTAAGGCATCCGTTATATATGACTATTAGGTATTTACTAGCATACACTCCGTGTATCAGCCCTGCGCCTCCCGCAGCGGCGGCTCGCGGGGGGTGTCGTGTCCCCCCTGCGGCCTCCATCTTTGTTTTTCGCGATGAGGTGACGGTTATTATGCGACGCCGATGTATTATGTTGTTATGGTCACGATATAATAGAGGTCTTTGTCTATGACTATTTTAGGTAAATGTTTGTTAGAAGTAGGTTCTTTAAGTATGAGTTATTTCAATGAATATCAGTACAATATATTATATAGGTATGTAACCCACTATTTATCTCGAAAAAAACATTGAAGCAACACGTTTCCTAATAATTAGTCGTGATAGAGGAAACACTCTCGTTGCCTTTATCTGAAGTTTTTCTCAGGTTTACAAGATTGATTGATAGCATAGAATATTTCACAAAATAGGCGTATAAAACCTAAAATAAACCTTGCAAGATGATATTACATACATACTGTATTGAATAACATCACTAGGTACCCACTGAATGTATTTAGGGTATAACAGAAACAAAATACGTCGTAGCATTTTAATAATGCGCTACGAGCTTTGATACGGCCGTTACACGCTACACAGACGCTACGAACAACTGTCGCTACAAATATTCGTAGACATAAGATTGTGCGCACACTATCTGTCTGGGTTGTGATTTTAATAAATAGCATTTTAAAGTCTTATAATAAATAAATTTAAACAAGCAACAAAATATATTAAAGCTAATATTGTTATTTTTACTACTAGCGATAAAATTGTAGCTTACGGCCCACCAAAATTCTTGGCTAATTCTATGTCAAGTAACAAACGATAAGATATACATATTATGCAATCAACCATGAGCCTCTAATAAAGTACCTACTGTGTAATATGTATTTGAGTTTGTTCGTATACAAACTAAATTGACTATTGTCCTTTATGTCATCCACTTAATACTATGAGATGGAACTATAAGAAAAAAAAATCTGGCAACAACCAACAGTCTGTGTTCCTTAACTTCTTTGCTGTCTACCCAACCTACTGTAGAACGAATTTTGGCGGTAGTATTTTAAATGAGTAATCTCACCTTAATGAGTCGCAAAATCGCAAGTCGCAACTCTACGCCACTGCTTACGGCCGTTATCTATCGCACAGGTGTGGCGTATGTCGGTGCGCGTTCCCGCGATATCGCCGTATCATCGCTTGTTCGACACGAGCCATTCTTGTCGCGCGATTATTGCTCTCCTTACGAACGCGCGTGCCATGAATGCTGAGCTTGACGTCATTGGTGTGAGGAAGTCGTTGAAGCTGTTTGTTGTTTTATTTTATTAGGGTAGTTGTTCTTGTGAGGAGGTAGTGTAGTTTAGGAGCAAGAAAATTGGACTATAATAACAATAAGCCCTCATATCAAGCTAGGTATTGGTTAATATACCTTAATTATTTGTTTATATGGGTATTTCTATATTGATCCTTATACCGTTCATTGTTGATCACAGTTCGCATAACAAGTGGTTCTGACCATGATTAAGATGTCTGTTGAGGTGGGATAGATCTGCCTATGTATAAAAATATTTAGGAAATAGAAATAACCTTTATCTAAGGTTTACGAAACAGGCCCTCAGTTACAAAATGATATCAAGTTATAATGTCGTCATTCCCAGCAGCCGTAATCAAAGTAACAGTCGCACAACTAAACACATGCGAACAAAACGACGCACGGCGACAACTTAGCGAACATAAACCCAACTTGCAACTACTCAAGTAAAGTAACAAGCCTACAATTAAAACATCCCGGAAAACTTGGCGCTTCTATCCCTTGTAGAGCACGGGGAATTTTACCGCGGTAAATATCACCCCGTCCCCGGGTGGGGTGAATGAGCGCAGAATTTATTTGTAGATGATGGAGCACAGATTTCGTGCGGTACCTACAATGTTTGAGCTCGCGTCTCGTTGTTGCAAATTAGTTTGAGTTTGATTGTGTGTATTATTCGTGTGTTTGCACGTTTGTACATCTGCGATAAGCGCTTTAGTGTTTCATTATGTAGTATGATAGATGAAAACTTGTAAATACTTATAAAATGTGAATCTGCAAGGGTGTTCAATTTTTTTGAATCTTAATTTTGCGACTCGAAACTATCTTCTTTAGGTAATTTGAAGAACAAACAGTGTTATAGTTATGAAATTTGTGTATTACAGTTATGAAATCATTGAATACTAGTCGTGTTTATCGCGTGTTTAACTTTATAATAATATCGCAAATCTATACCGTATTTTTACTCAATTCCAGGGTTCTGCAAAATGAGATTGGTCTATATTCTCTACTAATTAACGAATTTTATTCAATCGTATAACATACAACTATAAACAAATTAATTCTTATTTCTCGACAATAAGTATATTTCTTATTCATTTGAATAATTACTGCAATAGGCAATTATCCCAAAAATACTCCATGTTATACGCAAATACATCACTGTGAACAGTGCCCGCAAAAAGGCTCTTGTCCCGAGTCCCAAGGAGCCTGATCCGCGCACGTTAACAGCGAGGCCCCCGTTCGCTCATCGTTAGTCCCCTACAAATTGAGACACGGCCGTTAGCGGGGGCGAGGGGCGGGGCAGGGACGGGCCAGGGCTGGCCGGCTCGCACACGAACTGCGCGGAGCTGCAGGAGGCAACTGTCATAGAATGCATACATACATACAACCAAAGAATTTGTAATAATATTACAAACTAGCTGAGCCCGCGACTTCGTCCGCGTGGAATTTAGCTTAACTGCTCCCGCTCCCGCGTTCTGAACCCGCGCGACAGGACCCATTGGTTTTTTTTTCTAAAATAAAAGTAGCGTAAGTTACTGCTTATAACATCAGATATCTGCCAGTGAAAGTCCCGTCAAAATCGGTCCAGCCGTTTCGGAGATTACACGGAACAAATACACAGACAGACGGACAAAAAAAATTTAAATCGCGTTTTTGTTGTAAGTATCGTACGTATGTACTTTCATATGTATTTACTGAAATGGTGTTATTTTAATATTACAAACAGACACTCCAATTTTATTTGTATAGTATAGATTATTTGCATACGACACTTCGAAGTACCGTTTGGAGAGTCAGATAATGTAACTCGGGTAACTCATCACAGCAAAAAAGTGTTGATATCCTTGAATGGAAAATGATGAATACATAGAGTCCCTTGCCATTTCTTCTCCATACGAATGCCACTCACCTACCCAGTCTCTATTGGACTCCTCTCTTGTGCAATTTTCGACGAACTCTCGAATTCTGCTTTCTGAAGATGAAAATCACTGTTCTGTATGTTTTTCTTCTAATTTATTACCAGGGTATTTGCAACGGATGTCCAGATGACTGTTTTTTCTCTAGTGACACTTGTATGCCATTATGAGCAACATTGTAGAGAATTGAAAAACTTTGAACTCTACCTTAGTTGGAAGAGTTAGAACGGTTAGCCATATACATGCCATTGAATTAAGTTTTAAGTATAAAGAAGGCGTTTTCACTCCATTGTCTTGTCAGCCCTAGTGGGTGGTACCCTCAAGTGAAGGGGTAGCGTGGGTTGCGGCTGCGGTTACCCTCCCCGCGCACCTTGCCCCACACCCCCGCGGCCTGTGCGTAAAACTGCACGGATTTGGGACGGTAATTGTGTATTTTGTTATAATTGTTATGCGTTGTGTTCCACGCGTCGTAGATGAAGGGCGCTAAGGCGCAAGATGGGTTTGGATGGAGTGTTGTTGGTTTTATTGGTGTTGTATTTTGGTAGTTATTTTGTTGACAATAAGATACATTATAGAGGTAAGTACACGGATATCTTCTTAATGCGAGGTAGATAGTGGTCATAGTCCAGCAGTGTGTCACCATTTAGCAAATGATGATTGATGTTATGAATTATAAACTTAACACAAATGAAAATAACTTTATGCAGATATTAAAACAAGTACTCGCCGATAATTTGTTTATTCTTCGGATTGATGTGATCGGGGCCGTGGCCGAAGCAAAAGTGAGCTCTTAAGAACAAACACGCGGTCACCCACTTTTGCTTTTACAATGTTGCCACTTCAAAAAATACACAGATACTAAAAATAATTCCATTAAGAATCGATTACTATAAATCGATTAACAATTGACAAATAAAGGTAGGTATAATTACTACTCACATCAAACTATACATTGCAATATAATGTAATTATATCGATATATCTAACATTCGGCCATTCTGACCAAAACAAGTTTGTCCTCAAACTGAGCAATAGGCAAGTAGTTTTCTGGTTAATTCATTATACGCAACCAGTCTCTCATTATCTCTTACTTGATGTCAATAAATGTTTCTTGTAATATCTGCAGTGGCTCTCATAGCGCTGTCAACAAGCCTATACAACTGCAAGACTCCACAGTGATACCAACTCTTCAGATGAGTGCCTTTATCGCTAATAACTGGCAAGCTTATCTGTGGTTGACTCCATCACCGCCCAGTCTAGAGCTTTACCAGTCATGTGACCACGCAATTTTACCAATCTCCAAATACTATTCCAACAGTACTAACTAAATTGTCTGCAGTTGGCCTCATTATCATGTAGTCAAGGGCTTATTTAGCCGCACGGCTACCTGACCATGCCAACCTACCAGACACCAATACTAGCAATACTAATAACATATATCTGCAGTTGGTCTCATCACCATTAAGTCAAGGGCTTATCCAGCCTCGAGACTTCCTGGTCGTACCAATCCTACCAGACTCACAACGTTATTTTATCATTTGCGGTTGACCCCATCACTGCTAAGTCGAGGATTCACCCAATCCAAGACTCCACTGTCGTGTCAATCCGCCAAGTACCACCACAGTAATTACTAATAATTCTGTCTGCAGATGACCTCATCGCCGCTAAGTCAAGGACTTACTTATCCACATGACTTCTTCGACTGTGTCATCCTACCAGACTCATCATTTAGTCACGTAGCCAACTGATCATCACCATTCAATAAATCATTTCATCTGGTTTTTTTTCAGTATACATTAAGTACAAGTAGACTTTAATATTGTTTAAAATATTAAAACATAAATAACAATACACTTAAAAATTCAGAAAAATCATCGAATAAACTAAAACATATTGCTGCGTTTGACATAATACTGATTCAACATTATGATCCTCATATTTAATTATTACAAAATATCTTAATTTATATATATAGAATATAATGATAACAATAATTAATATACCTGGAGAAAACTAAAACATGTTTTCCTTAATTAAATCTTATCAAATCAATCTCATGTTAGATTCATCATCTGATGTATCACTATCTTTATTAGCTATAGTGATCCAAGGCTGTATACGATCCGCCGACCACACATTCGAATATTTACCTCTAGTAATTTGAGACCCCGGGATGCTGGATACTTCATAGCGGTCGTTTCCTAATACTTTGCTAATCCTAAATGGACCAGTATACTTTGGAAGTAGCTTACGACTCTTTCCATCATTAGATGGTATTGCTTTCAAAATCTTAACTAGATCGCCTTCCGAGTAAATTTTCGCGGTCTTCCTAGTCTTATTAAATTTTATTCGTTGTTCGGCTTGATCGTTTTCAATATGTGCATTAATTTCTGATCTTATAGCTTCTACTGGTTTATCATTTTGTCTAGTTTGTATAATAGTATCACCTAATATCCCTTCACCACGATTAAGGGGACGCTTATAGAATAAAGCTTCAGCTGGGGTTTTTCCTATTCCCTTGTTAAGTGTGTTATTAAGACCCCATTGGATTTTCCCTAAGCCTTGATCCCATTTATTATCGTCTACCTGACCAGAATAAGCCCTAAGTGCATCCAATATGGTACGGTTATAGCGCTCCACCTGTCCGTTGGCCCTAGGGGCAGACACCGCATTCAGTACGTGCCGAATTTCAGATTCGGTGCAAAATCTCTTAAATTCTCCAGAAGTGAAACAAGAGCCTCGATCCGTAATGATTCGATATGGATGACCAAAAGTATAACATACATCCTTAAGTGCTCTAATTGTGGGTTGAGTCTTGGTATTACGTAACGCTTCGATAATACAAAATTTTGTGTATCCATCAATTATAACTAAAACATATTGGTGTCCCTGAGTGCTCTTCACGAATGGACCCAAGTGGTCCGCATGGACAGTATGAAATGGAACATCAATCTTCGGAATGCTATGTAAAAAACCCTCTTTGGGCCCTGCCGGCTCCTTACCAAATGCGCAGTGCAAGCATGATTTTACGTATTTAGTGATAAACTTATTCATCTTTGGAAACCAAAAATCTCTTTTTATTTTCTCTAATGTCTTTTCCACTGAAAAGTGACCTATGTCATCGTGGTTGCGTTGACATATTTGCCATCTGGCGCTTTTCGGTACCACCCATTTTAGATATTCTCCTTGTTTGCGATATAGTCTATTATTTTTTATGAGAAAATTCTGTTTGATATCTACAACCTCTTTATATTTAGGATCTTCTAAAGCTGATCGTATGTGTTTTATTTTGGGATCCGCTAATTGTAAACTAAGCAACCAGTCATCTTGCGAAATTAGCATAACGCGAGAGAGATGTTCATGTTTGTCACTATCATCAGAACAAGGAAGCGGGTTCCTGCTAAGTGCATCTACGTGTTGCATTGACGTCCCAGGCCTGTACTCAATTGAGCAGTCATATTCCTGTAACGCTATCCACCATCGTGCTACTCTGGGTAATAGGTCTCGTTTCGTAAAGGTAGATCGTAAAGCGCTGCAATCAGTTATAATTGTAAAGTGCTTCCCTAACAAATAAACTCTAAAGCGATTTAACGAGGTGATGACAGCTAGAGTCTCCAATTCGTAAGCATGTAATTTTCCTTCATCTATCGTAGTTTTGCGGCTAAAATATGCAACCGGTTGTAGTTTTGCGCCTACAGTTTCCTTTTGAAGTAGTATGCCACCTAAACCAATCTTCGAGGCATCACAGTGCAGTTCAGTTATGTAGTGTGGGTTATATAATGCCAAAATAGGCCGTTGAATGAGTTTGTCTTTAAGACGTTGGAATGCTTCTTTCTGTCTCAGTCCCCATTCCCACGGAATGTCTTTACGCGTTAGGTCAGTCAGGGGTCGCGCGATCACCGCAAAATTTTGGATAAATTTCCTGAAATAGCTTGCTAAGCCTACGAATTGTCGCACCTCGTGAACATTTTTTGGTTCTGGAAAGGATCGCACTGCCTCAATTTTTCCCGGACCTGGTCTAACTCCTTCCGCTGATATTTCAAAACCGAGATAGCCTATCACCGTATCAAAAAAACGACATTTCTTAATGTTTAATGTAAATCCCGCGTCTCTTATCAATAAAAAGGTTTTTTCTAATTTATGTATACACTCATCAAATGTAGCGCCTGAAATCAACAAGTCATCCATATATGCTATAGCGCATTGTTCTTGCGCCTTACCAAGCATTCTGTTCACAGTCCGTTGAAAGACTGCCGGACAATTTGCTAACCCAAACGGAGCTCTCTTAAACTGATACAGCCCATCGGGTGTAATGAACGCCGTTAAATGCTTACAGCTATCTTTAATTGGGATTTGATAGTATCCGCTAGACATATCTAGGCTCACGAAAAACTTGTTTCCACTTAGTTGGTCCAATTGGTCATCGATACGAGGTAATGGATAGAGATCCTTAACGGTCTTCCTATTGAGCGCTCTATAATCAATACATAGTCGGTAACCACCGGTTTTCTTTGAAACTAACAGAACAGGACTCGCGTATGCTGAATCTGACTCCTCTACTATATCATTTTCTTGAAGTTCCTTAACCATGCTACGTACAATCTCCTTTTCGGCATAACTCAAACGACACGGGCGGTACACTATAGGTGTATCATCAGCTAACTTAATATCTAATTCATTAATAGCTGTACATCCTAGTTCTGTTAAATTAAGAGCAAAACAGTCGCGATACTTTTCGATTAAAGTGAACACAGAATCTTGTTGAGCAACAGTCAAGTCTTTATTTACGTTAATATCACTTTTACTAATGGGATCTAGCAAATTTGTTTTATAGCAGTTAAAATTATCTTGGCATGGTGAGTAAATATGTGTATAATCAGAAGAAGCAGGATGTGCTCTAATAACCAAAAAATCTTTTACAAAAAATAGGGGTTGACTTAGACCGTGAACATTTATAACTAATATTTTACATTTGCCATTTATGATTTTATAAATCCCTTCTTGTATAATATATTCTGTGTTTCCTGTACAACGATAACTACCTTTAATATAAATGTCGGTATCTTTATGATCTATAGAGTAACATTCTAATAAGTCTATATTGCGAATTTCAGAGTCAGATGCGACATACAGCTCGCATTTGTTACGCGTTAAATTATCAATGTCTATTTTCGGTAACTCTGAATTAACAATTCGAGCAAATATGTTTAATGAGTTCTCAGTTTTCGTGATTATTATTTCGGGTAATTCTGTGAAATTCTGACCTACTAAAATAGGTTTATGAAGGTGGTTGTTTTCAACAACGTATGCTATAATGTCAGCCTCAACTGAATCGATACGTAACCGGAATGAAGATTTACCTAATAATGGTACACTTACATTTGCAACACCACGTATGGATGGAAGACAATCCGTGGCTATTATTAATCCTAACTTGTTAGCAGTCTCCTGCGTTATGAGTGTACAATCACTACCCAGATCAATAAAGGATTCAATTTCGTGCATATTATTAATGATAGCCTTTTTATGGTATTTCAGGTTAGTAGGGGTGGCGCTATTTACTAGTAAAACTTTCTTTTCGCTATTTTTATTAGTATTACTATTTTTACGGAAACACTGGATACTCGTATGTCCAATCCGTTTACATTCGTCACATTTGATAAGCGGCTTGGGGCATTGTTGTGCTTTATGCCCTTTTTCTTTGCAATTATAACACATAAGAGAAAATGGTCTTTGAATAATCTGAGAACCGATTGTACGACACTGAGAAGCACTGTGTCCACTTTTGTCACATTTATTGCACATTAGATTACTTGTGGGTCTACTTTTATTCAAATTTAGGCATCTAGCACTGTCTTTTTGCTCCTTACAAACGTCCTTTAAATATTTAAGCAGATCTTCGGTTTCAGTAAAACGCCCTGAAGATGCACTTGCATGAATAGTCCTGTCATCAATGCCGTGAATAATGCAATCTACCGCTCTTTTTCCGGAAATACCGCACGCATTTAATAAAATAATTTTGTCGTAATAATACTCATCTAAACTTTCTCCTAATTTCAGACGACGCTCAATCATTTCCGTTAAAATGACACCGTAATTTGTTTCACTGGGAAAAGCCTTACGCAAGAGTGTTTGCCATTGTTCCCAATTGTGCGAAATAGACGTTTGACCTTGATACCACTTTTTAGCGTTACCTACTAGTTTTGGAAGTGCGTAATGCATAATTTGCATTTCGTTCCAACGATATATTTTCGCACATTCAGTAACTTTGGCTAACCATAGATCAATTCGGTGGTTCTTCATTGATGGATCGAATTCGGGTATCATATTAATATTTATATTCATAGGCGATGGCACATCAGGTCTAACAAGAGATTGTAATAGCCGTGAAAAATCAATAGGGTTTATTAAGATATTAGGGGTAGCAGAAGTGCAGTACTCACTTGATGTCCCAGGTTGTGGCAGCACTGATGTATCAGGTTGTGGCGGCACTGATGTCCCAGGTTGTGGCAGCACTGATGTATCAGGTTGTGGCGGCACGGATGTCCCAGGTTGTGGCAGCACTGATGTGTCAGGTTGTGGCCGCACTGATTGCCCAGGTTCGTTGGCACAGGGGATGCTCGTTGCCGCCCGCGCGTCCGTCGCTATTGTGGCGGCTGGTGTAGAAACTAACTGCTGTTCCATGCAACTTGTAGGGTAGTTTTCTTCTACTTCAAACACTTCCGTCGCCGACACGGTGGTGTTTTTAGTTCGTCCAGTTGCAGATTCTCTTGTATATACACGAGGATTTAGTCTATGGTCATTAACATCACTCAATGATTCTTCCGATGAATAATATCTTCGTATTTTTTTTCGCTTAACCACACGTTGGGTTTGTGGGTGGTCTAAGCGTACTCGCTTACGACCCATTATATTTTGATTTCTTTAGGTCGATCCCACTTCTGATATAAACTTAACACAAATGAAAATAACTTTATGCAGATATTAAAACAAGTACTCGCCGATAATTTGTTTATTCTTCGGATTGATGTGATCGGGGCCGTGGCCGAAGCAAAAGTGAGCTCTTAAGGTGAAGGCGCCTGTCTAGCCCGCGAAATTCAAATTTTTCGAGTATTTTTATAGTTTATCCAAAATCTGAAAACATTTAAGACAACATTTTGTGATTTGCGACGAACACAGTATGCAGTGCATTTATTAATACGTTTATTTTACTCTAAATATTATCACGGTGGATATGATACTAGTTAATCACTAAATATACAAAAATTGCCAGATTATCTGGATAGCTGTCGTTCTTGAAATGTTTGAGGGTAAGTTGGATATATTAATAAATGCACTGCACACGGTCTTTGTCGCGAATTACAAAATGTGCCTTTTATTATTGTCATATTTTGAAAAAAATCAAAAAAACCTCAAAAAATTTGAACTTCGCGGGCTAGATGGGCGCTTTAGCCTTAAGAACAAACACGCGGTCACCCACTTTTGCTTTTACAATGTTGCCACTTCAAAAAATACACAGATACTAAAAATAATTCCATTAAGAATCGATTACTATAAATCGATTAACAATTGACAAATAAAGGTAGGTATAATTACTACTCACATCAAACTATACATTGCAATATAATGTAATTATATCGATATATCTAACAGAATGTAAATCACATATGGACCCCAGATGTGGGTGTTGGAAATCAATGCACTGCAATTCACAGTCTACATCAATATACTTAAATGGATAGGAGCAATATCTCCCCTTTATTTTTTGCCTTAAAATATTCGTCTAAATCAAAAACCCGGAACGCGAACTAGCCCAAAGTTATTCAGCAAGTGCGGTCAGCACGCGACGCGGCACAATATTAACGCTGAACTGCATAATGCATGACGTGCCGCAGCGGGCGCGGCGGAGCAGGCGCGGCGGAGCGGGCGCAGCGGGCTCAGCGTGGCAATATGTCGCGCGGCAAAAACTGCGGACCACACCGATATTGCTGTTCGGTTATAGTTGCCTAAAAGTTCTTCATGTTGTTTAAGCGTTTTTTGATGACTCTACTATTTTGAGCTAGTCGTATCTCCAATGGAACGATAGTTTTACTGCATGATCACTTTTGAAGTCATTTTGACTCGGACTTGCTTCAATTGAAAGAAATAAAGGTTTATGGGTAGCAAGCAAGGCTTTGATTTATCATAAATAATACTTGCCAATCATAATAATACCCCGTTTCGTTGCCTAAGTCGTACGAAGTGTACGGAAACGAAATATCCAAGCGTCATTCAGTGTAACTTATCCTCAGTTTAGGTATACACGAAACAAAATTACGTTCTAACCAATAGAGTACAAACACCCATAATGCAGAACAAACGAACATACTTACATACCAAACATATGCAGCATTCGCCCACCAAGAACAATGGTATTCACACTTTAATAGGTTGTAATAGAGTCTACGTTGGATTGCACACACTTAAAATGGAGTGGATGTCGGACAGTGTTAATAACGACTGTAATACTTAAGTGGTAAGGTTGATATTAGTTCGTTTTAGTTGTTTTGATAAGGTTCGGTATCGTATTTGTACTGGGCTCATTGTGAGACTTAGCCGCGGAAAATATACTATTATCATGGACTAAACCAAATGGTTTATTACTAAAAGGAAATATTGTTAGGCACAATCACCTTAATTACTTCCTACTCCTATTTTTTGTTTGGATAAATGCGTAAGGGAATGGATTTGCCGATTTCATTTGCAGATCCCAGAACAGTACCTACCTTCATGTTAATTTCCTTTAAATTTGTTGTCTAACTACATTATATTTTTGCATACCTAGATTTTAAAATAAATGGAAAAGGTTCGTTGTAAAAAATCTTTCTCCACAAAATGATGACTGGATGAATATCGAGAACCTAATATCGGCGCGAAAAGCGTTTAGGTTTATTTCTATAAAAACAATAAAAAAATAAAGTAGATATTGATATTCATCCCGGGGCGTCCCTGGTGACGTCACACGCCACCCTGCCCCTCCCCCTCTACACTCCCCTCGTCCCTCGGGGGACACTCGCGACATAAAACGCGTATTCAATTCTGACGTACATAATATTTTTTATTGTACAGTCAGCGTCTAAACAATGTGTTTATATTCAATGCGAACCTTTCGCGTGATATTATCGTTGTCTTGGCCTGAAGACAGGATATTATTGCTAGTATTGAAGGACGCTACTAGCTACACTTACAATACTATCTACTAGTGTCATGTTTTATATCGTCCGGTGATTTGCATTTTCTTAATATACCTGTATATTATGTTTTTACAAAACGTAATTATCAAAATAAATGTAACCCTCAAAAATACAGTTTCCTACACACAAAATATTTAGTTCATCATAGTTTAATCAGCTTGATCGAATTAGTGAACGCAATGTAATGCAATTAAAACAGCATCCGTCCTGTCCGCGTGCCGCTAACTAATGATCATATTATCGTCGTGTGATAAACTGATAATAGTAGTATTTTCACATTCAAAATACGAGGACATTTATTGAAATACAATTTAAGTTCTGAAACAATGATAATAATTTTATTGACTTTTTATATGCGAACGCCTGACGCTCCCGCTGCCGTCATGACGTCGTTTTCATCATTATTTCCATTCCTCCCCCACGAGACGGGTTTGGCGTCGTCAACTGTACTCGTCGCTTCATCAAAACAATTTTATGTCAGTACTCAGTATACATAGGGTATACCCACAGATATAGATGTACATAGATAACGCAAGTATCACGATTTGTATTGAAACCAAGCGTGCCGATTTTTAACACTTTCTGTGACGTCATTAGTGATGGGATATCCAAACCGCTTCAAAGACACCGATGCCGCCGATGCCCCTCCGCCCGCTACGATTCCCTCGAGTGATTATCACGCTCATACTCATATTTTTATATCTGTAGTCGCGAGGACTGTAAGTTATCGGCGACCAACCTCGACGCTTGGTCGGGTTTTTGGACACGCTTAGTACATACATTTGCGTTATTTATGTAATAGTACATTGTTACGCGAGTGATGAAAGTGACTTATTTAGTTCCGAGACGCTTTTCATTACGAATACAAGGAAAGTAAAAATAAAAACAGGAATTGGCTAAATAAATAATACAAGGAAGTATGAACAATACTCTACTACTCGAAAAAAAAAATTAAGATCTGCCTGCCAACTTCATTAATTAACCATTATTTTTCATATTCATCTTTAAATATTTTGCCCAAATCTATGTTATTTTAAAGAAATTGTTGAAACTAAAATTATAATGAAGTCATTTAAAAATAGTAGTATACATATATTCTTTAATTAATACTTAACTTTATGTTATTTCAATTTTATATCGTGCTGTAATTGAGTGACTGTAGAAAAAGTTTGAACATGGTTCCATAGAAATGTGAAAATGGAACTAGTTTTTTCTTTATAATTTGACAGCTGTCAGTTGAAAGCGATTCTCCCGGGCCGGAAAAGTATTACTTTCAACCCGCTCCTCAGGCAACTTCAGACCTACTTATAGAGTATGAGTAATGAAAAATATATATTTGTGGGTATACCTCATTAGGTAGCTGTTAGGCTAGCTGTAGGTGGCTGCTGGTCACTGCATAAAAAATGCAATCTTGTAGTTATAATCAATTGAATTTATATTTATTGGCTTCTTCAAGTATTTATCGAAGATTTTTCACAATATATTCCTATGAAAAGGGTAACATTACTTAAAATATTAAATGTATCAAACGGCAAGACATATTGTAATGATACAGTATTAATATTCATAACGTATGTGGAAGGTGGCTTATTTATGGGATCACCACACGAACTAGCAAGAGTTATTACTATTTATTATTTGCATATTGTGTTGAATTATTTACAATATTGTTGGGAAAAGGTAATGTATCTATTTGGCAGGCTGTAGGCATTCAGATGAAACTAGCTTAGTTACTTATTTAAATTGAGAGTATTTCGGTCAAACATTTTCTCCAGGAGGGATGGAACGCTTGAGCCAATAAAATAAACTGAGTGAAAGCATCTGCGCAAAAACACGAATTTATTATTATTTTAATTATATATATTTTTTTAAATCTATATTACTTGCAGTGACAGTTTATTACTAGTGTTCCCGTTAAACACTCCCGCTAAGCTTGTGTTAGGAGGGGGCTCACGTCAATAGTTGAATGGCCAGGATGGGGATCGAACTCAGAAACTCTCAGTTACGAGAGCGGCCCATCCAGCCACTAGGCTATTGACGCCTAATCAAAAACATTCTCCAATATTGATATATTTCTATTGATTTCATAAAAGAGGACATTCAGACCTGATCCTGCATGTTTTTTTAAATGGACCCACCACCTTTATCATACCCTTCCGTTATTTTATAGGCATGTACTTAATATTGATGAATCGTCAAAAGGTCTGATAAACCCTTGGAAGATTAAAACTCATTCACACCTTTGGATCTACCTCTCAACAGATAAAGTCGGGGCTATAACAGAAAGAGGCTGTTGCCATGCATGTAATTTCACCTCCGTATCTCTTTTTTGAGGGGTTAATCCAACAATTTTGACCACCTTTTACGTTCAGAACAAATGTACTGCAACAATCTAATAGTTCACCTGACCCAGTCTCCTTGTTCCCAGTGAGCAACGGCGCGCTAAGCGCTTGCGCAGCGCAGGCCGGCGGCATGGACAAGGACGGCAAGAAGAAACACACGCGGCCTACATTCAGCGGGCAGCAGATCTTCGCGCTGGAGAAGACCTTCGAGCAGACCAAGTACCTGGCGGGCCCGGAGCGGGCGAAGCTGGCGTACGCGCTGGGCATGACCGAGTCACAGGTTAAGGTAAGCTGATTCATTGATTGTTTGTGTGTCTAAAGTTAAATTACAGCTATAAAGGTCATTGCTCTATGACTTTGAACCTAATCTATTATATTTGTATCTAAAAGTGACCTGTTAATTTTCTCGTCTAATAACAAGTTCGACTTTAGCTTCCTCAGTAACTTAAGGTAGAGCACGGTTCAACTGACTGTGACATTAATTGTCTGTGAAGCAGACAACCAGTGTTAGTTTGGGAACATTGTTTTCAGGAACTAAGTAGATGCAAGTATTCCCAGTTTTGTAGAGCACTTTTAAATTCAGTAAATGACTAATCGTTACAACGCACTGTTACCAATCTACAAACAAATTGTATTACAACTGTTTTATTAAAAGTCAAATTTACATTAAACTGAGGGCCAATATCCTTCAGCTGATTTCATCTTCCTTGCAGTAGTTTTCTCGTAAATATATTTGATAGATTACTCCTAAATACAACTTTGAAACAGTTTTCCGTTCAGTGTTCATGATCCAAACATAATTCATCAATTAACCCTGTTAGTTTATACGAATGATTGATGCCTAAATTAAATTCTGACGACTGAGGACCAGAAGGCTATTGGATGGCATCGTGGATTGCTACCGCAGCGTTTTTTGTCCACAGCTGGGTCAAAATAAATTAATATCACACACAATTAAACGGCTAGACCAGTCGACAGTGACGAGTAGGGTAAAAGCACCAATGCGCGGCACTCGCACCGCTCTGTAATCCGATTACACAGATTGAAAAGTCAATCACTTTGGCCGGTCGCGCTGCGCGGCGCGGCGCGGCGCAATCAAACGCCACGCTCTATTACTGGGGATTAAATACGGGCGACATGTGGACGTATCGACTTTGTTTTGTTTTATTGTGATATACACTCCGCGTCATTTAATACCGTGATTCACAGTTCCAATACTTCCAATAGTGAGGACTAACTCGTTTTATGATTTTGCTGATACCATATTTTGTTTAGTATCTATGTAACTAACCATACCATAGTGTAAAACATACTCTCTGCCTATAATATTGAGTAAATAGACATAACTCCTTTACCTAAACAGTATTCTGATAATAATGGTAAGTAAAGCTTGGAGATCAATGTAATTCCATCGTCATCAACAGCAATAAACAAAAATTTACGATAGACAAATTACTTACTTCACAAACTCATCTCCCTTCCTACCGTACAGTCATCTAAACACGTAATACTAAAGGATCTTTCAATTAAACCAAACACATAAAATAGGCGTAAAAAGGCGCAGTTTTATATCGAACTAATTAGGGTGTGACAGTGGGGCCGCGGGGCTAAACGGCCGCTAACGCGAGGGGCCTGCCCCTGCCGCGGGGGCCGGCGACAGTGGTGCCCCCTGCCCGCGCTGCGGTCACGCGTGCTTAGCGAGACTTGGCTAAAACTTTATTGAAGTGAGGCCTTTAGCTGTGTTTGCACAGTAGTACATTGTGGATAATTAAATCTTTACCGAGTCGTTAAACCACCTTTTGTAGTATCCAGCAGAAGGAAAATGATGTTGGAAATTATAAATGAAACAATATAGGTCTTTACAGTACCAATTATCTTATTATGACGTGGAGAAGGACATCCCTACATTTAAATATGTTTTTTTACAAACAGAATGAGCTAGTTTATTTATTACGTTGGTATGTTGATAAGTCCGTCTCTTGTCGTGTCGATTTCTTGTGGACAAGCCAACAATCCAACAATCTTCTGCCATAGGTACCTCTCTTGTCTATTCAACTCTTCTTCATTATGTAGATACATTTACCTACTTAAAATACTCTGCTGCGTATCAAATTACATATTCTCTAAACTTTTAATAGCGATTGAAAATGATCACGACGGTCATTTGAATGTCTGATGGAACTATCTCAAATCTTTCTTTACTGATATTTTATTCGAATCCAAGCGTATAATAGTGCGTTACGAACCATTCGACTACTGTTAAGTAGTCAACGAGTATTCAAAAGTAATTTTGTTAATACTAATATTGGGATTATATTAATCGTACTGAGGTTAGTATGGCTTGCAGTTAGACGTCATTTCTCCTCTATATAATACTAGCGACCCGCCCCGGCTTCGCACATATAAACATACATATAAACCTTCCTTTTGAATCACTCTATGTATAAAAAAAACTGCATAAAAAATCGTTGCGTAGTTTTAAAGATTTAAGCATACATAGGGGCATACAGACAGCGGGAAGCGACTTTGTTTTATACTATGTACTTAATGGTAATGATATATCGAATATTTTATACCCTTAAGAATTAATTTAATATGTTGCTTGTGCCTGTGTTTCGGTTTGTAATCTACGTTTGTAACACTCACTCCCAGAGCAAGAGAGTTACGATGTTGTCACCGCCTCCCTATTGTCTCCATCAAAATAATACCGTAATCGTATAGACAGCTAATCATAAAAGATCATTGTAATAACAATGAAACTTCTTAGAGCAAGTCATTGCATCTCAAGTTAAACCTACCCCTGCAAGCGTTAAGGGAGGGGCAAAATTATATTATACTAAGTGATACTCGCTATTAGGGGATGCGATGCGCAGTATGGAGTGTCGTAAATCAGTTAAATTATACGGTTATTTATAAACAGTTACTATTATTATGTTATTTTATTAAACGAAGATAATGTATAAATATATCCAAGGTTTAAAGTTACTTACTAGAATAATATAATGTTCTGTTCACTACACAGCATGGCTAAGAGTTGTCGAACGAAATGAGGCGAAAACAATGAGATTAATGGATGCAGTACATCGCGTGGAAAGACTTGTGAAATTGTTATTGTTTGCTAACGCAGTGCGCAATGTGAAGTGATGTTGCAGATATTGACGTCACTATGGTATGATTACAATTTGGGCATGATAATTATAATCTTAAAAAATAATATTTAATAATTCTCATGTGTACCAACCAGGATTCAAAAAGCTTCTTTAATACTAAAACCACAGAGCATGAAACTCTTTATTTAAAAGGAAGTGGGGTAAATGTGACATATTCTCGTCACTAAACTATTCCATATCCACTAAAGTTAGACCCCATTACTTTGTATAAGCTATTTAACTTTATCGACACAAAAGACCAACAATCCTTTACAATACTAAATACGCATCATGATACCCATTCATTCACAAATTGGGCTCAAAAGGCACCAAGGGTTCGAAAACAACATAATATTTACAATTCCAACGCTCAATTTTGAACCTTATTGTTGTTTATTAAGGATGATATCTGTGGTAAATGTGTGGTGATTTCAATTCCCCTACATGGGTGTCATAGCTCATTTGGCATTCGATAAAATTAATCTATAGGGAAGATTAACATCGCAGAGGGTACAGTATTTACACATGTGCGACGCACCGGCGCGCGGCGCATTCAGAATGCGTAATGCAATTATTTCTGACTGACGATCCGTTTATTCAATAACTATATTTCATAGTTTTAATGTCGTTTAATTGTGCTCTTTATTTAGTTAATGAGCCTGGCTTTTATTTTGTGAGTTACCCAATTAATAAAATACTAAGTAAATTGAATAAATATGAATTATTGAACGAAGTTAATCACGAAATATGTCAGATAAGAAAATTATTTTCTATTCACTTATACAAAATTACAGCGTAATTCTTATCTCAATATTCTTAAACATTAAAATTAAATAAATGCAAAGTTTTAATGGCCATCAAGCATCTTAATATGAGTAATAAGACCAAATTCACATATTTCATAACACAAATTAGTCATTCTAAACAGCAATGAATGAATCACCTTTAACAGAAAGATGTCCAATAAATTTTAAATTTTACGATCGTTTGGAACTTAGGTTTAAAAAAATTTAATGATGAGGAAAATTTATTAGAGGTGATACGATAGCAGCTTTCTTTTTTTTTCAGATCATTATGTTTTCTAGTTTATTGTTAGTTAATAATAACGTTATCTTAGTACGTATCAATAGATAACAAAATATTAATAATTTCTAATAAATAATTTCTAATTAATTATACTTTAGTCCATAACTTAAGTGTCGAAACGTACGATTTTGGACTGTGCTTAATTTGAACCTTGTGAAACTACAATAATTACGATCAAAAATAAGCAAATTAACTCTCCCTTTTATACAGCTACAATACAGCTGCTACTAAAAATACTCACCTAATCTCATAATCCGCGCCTCGGTCCGACTGTAGCTGTATAAGCGTTAAACTTTACAACTATGATATATTATAGTAATGAGGCCCTTACCACCATAACTCCCCGCGCTCATGCAAATCACTGTTTCGTTATCATTCCTTTTATGGCCGCTGTAAACCATTGAATTAGTTGTGACGCGACTTCGTTAAATTCCCACAACGTTTAGATAAATTTTATTGCGGGCTATCTGTGTTTTTAAATATTTTTATGGGAATGATATGGTGATGTGTGCAATAGAATTTTGCGCATTCTGCATGCCAATTATAGAGCAATATAATAATTTTCGGGAGCAAAATGATTTTAAATTATGTCCATAATTGGTGTTGTCACCCTACGTTTTGGAATATTCACAGATTAGTATTTTGATTTGAATATTGGCAAATGTCATTACATTGAAAAAAAGTTTGACCACTATACAGGGTGTACACCCTCGTTCAGTACGATCGAGATAGGTCGGTATCCACAAGTTTGGAACTATTAAAGTCCAATAGCGAAAGTCCAGTTATTTGTACTAAATAACCAGGATCTCTCCTTTCTTATATTATTAGTGAAATAATCAGCTTACTGCAATGTGAAAAACCTGCCCCGAAACATGACATGCTCACATTCGCCACCCGACACATACTTAATAAAATCCATTCCGTTTATAATGACGTGTGGCGACAGTGGCGGCCTAATGACGTCAGATAAGATAAACGACGCTTTAAAGTCATGTAGATGAGCATCGACGGGACCGAGCGGCTGAGCAGGGGACTGAGCATATTAAATTAGTTTGATGGATGGCAACATAATTCAATATTAATGTTTTGATAAAACACCACTTTAATCGCGGAACGTTTAATGGTATTTTTTGTGAATTTAAAATTAAGTTTTTTCCTAATCGGTATTTGATTCAATCGTGTCGATGCGGGGGTTAAAAGCGCTGAGTGAGCGGTTTAAAATGTTGATTGCAGAATATTTAATGTTTGATTAAGCTATATAAAATCTCTACCTACTGAGGTAATATAGGTATAATTTTAGAAGTTCAGTAACTTCTGGTTAAAGCGACCTAGAAATATCATTTTATCACGTAAATAACATTAAATGATCCCAGAGTGAGAGATAATATAATAGATAATTAAGGTTGTAAACTCTTGAACTCGGTCGCGTTCTGCATTTTTAGTTCAGATTATTCAGGTTTTGCAGCGTAATTTCGTTATTTTGTTCACTGAAAATATCTAGAGACGACTCTACCACGCACTGGTGGAATACGACAAAATGTTGAATTGTCAAAACCTTGATCCATATTGTCAGTGACATAATGTTTTATTATAGAACTACTTATACGATTTTCTGCGACCAAAATTACTTACGGTGCAACTTTTCAAGTTTGATGACGTAGGCACCTGCAGTGGAAATAAGATAAGTAGATGTTAGACTTGATAAATCCTTCTAAAAATCGAGGTATGCTGCTAATAGTTAGGAAGTACCCCAGTCCTGTAGGTACTAGGCTGCGTATTTTGTACAAAACAAACGATATCCATCGCTAATCCACTGTTATTTATCAAAACAAACGTCAAACACGTTTTGTTTCCGAATCGATTTGTCCGAAGTGTAACACGACACTCGATGACGTATATCTGCCTAAATTCCCGGCTAAATCTATCCGACAGACATCCATGGTAATGCCATACACCCTGTATATGCCGAGGATAAAGTACAAACCAATTTCAACCTTATAACTTCCATCATAACGTAAATTTTTCGTTAGATGGACTATATCTATCGGTACGGTAGTCCGCAAATTAAGTCTATATGAATTTGAGCGGTAATGTAATTGGAATAAGGTTGCGTATCGCATGGTTATCGATTCGGCAATGGAATGATCGATCGATTGTTCCGATGACAGGCAAGAGCGAACGTTAATCGCCGCTCATTAGCCGAATGCTCGATGCGAGTCGCACTGAATCGATTCGGACATCTGCGTTTCGGTTACAAACGGCGATTGGGTTATTTTTATTTGTATTTGTATTATGGAACAATTCTTTAGAGAGACCAGCGTAATGGATCTCTTATTCCCACCTCGCCTTTCTCAAATGCCAGGATATATAATATTAAAAGGTCACGATTATTTACTAAAGATGAAAGTTAAAGGTACTAATTTTGTTGGGTAAAACCGATGTATTGTGACCATTAAAGATGGAATACTTAAATATAATTAGTTTCCATACCAGCAGAATTAGTAACAATGGCAGTACGCTTCCTCGATGATGATGCAATAACCTATGTTAGACGATAAGTAGGTACCAATATCTTGACATACTGACTAAGGTACTTGTCAATAAGGTCGTTCTTGCACATGTGGGTGCGGAACCCTAATTGATTGGCGGCAGTTAACGGCGCGTTTTTAGGGTTCCGCACTCGCGACAATTGTTCACAATCGTCTTATTTATCGTCTATAAATTATATTGATATGTTACGTTACGGTGGCTTGTGCACTGAACCTTACTCCACGCGAATTGTTTGGGTTGAGGTGCCTGATAAAGATGAGTGTGGGTAGAAAGTAATTTGTATTTAGTTTCTTAGTATTTTGTGACAAACCAATACAATACAATAAAATAAACATTATATTGAACTGTTATTTAACACATTAAGTATTTTTTTTTTTTTTTTTTCGATATAGGCAAGTATTTGACCACAATCTCACCTGATGGTAAGTGACGATGTGGTCTACGGTGGTGCATACTTGCCTAGAAGGTACCTGTTCACTCTCGACTTGAAAACATCCAGGTTATAGTCATCCGGGAACAAAGACGCCGGCAAGGTGTTCCATTCCTTGGCAGTTCGCACAATAAAAGTGGAAGCGAAACGCTTGGTACGAACTGAAGGAATGTCCACGGTGTATGGATGCATTGTATGCGTGCGTCTTGTCGTCCGATGGTAGAATGGAGATGGGGGAATTAACTCGTGTAATTCCATCGCACACTCCCCGAAATGTATTCTGTAGAAAACTGATAGGCTGGCAACCCTGCGTCGGTGTTCCAGGCTCTGCAACTTAGCCTGCACTAGGGATTCGCTGCCAATGAGCCTTCTAGCCCGCTTATCTATTGAGTCCAGAGCCTTCAGCTGATACTTAGCTGAACCATCCCAAAGATGGCTGCAGTACTCCATACACGATCGGACTTGAGCTTGGTATAGATTAAGAAGCTGCCCCGGTGGGAAGTACCGTCTGACCTTCCCCAGGATGCCCAGCTTCATTGCAGCAAGTTTGGCTTTGGACTCAATAAAGGGACCGAAATTGAGCTTAGAACTGAGTGTAACACCCAGCAGCTCAAGATGGTCCCTCACGGGCACAGATACATTCCGGAAAGTCGGAGTCAGTTGGAATGGACTCCGTTTTGCAGAGAACAGACACGCTTGGGTCTTGGAAGCATTGAACTTGACCAGGTTGGCATCGCCCCAATCGGAGACTGCCTGCAAGGTCAAATTCAACCTTTCGACCATAGCCTCTCTTTTGGACTGAATCAGCGTTGCCCCGGCTCGTGCGTCGGAGAAGTATCTCTCTGATACTGTGCTGTCATCTGCATACCCAAAGATACCAGGTCTAAGAAGGTCGTTTATGTGCAGCAGGAAAAGAGTAGCAGAGAGAACTGACCCCTGAGGTACCCCGGCATTAATTGCCAATTGGTCAGATGTGAAGCCGTCAAGGACTACTCGTATCGACCGTTCCCTCAGGAAATCTGATATCCAAACACACAGGGCTGCTGATATACCATAGGATGGAAGCTTGCTAAGAAGACTATCGTGCCAGACTCTGTCAAAGGCCTTCGAAATGTCAAGAGAGACGGCTATCGCCTCTCCATTCCTTTCGATGGCCTCGCTCCAAATGTGTGTGGCATACGCTAGAAGATCCCCGGTAGACCGATTCCGGCGAAAGCCATATTGTCGGTCACCGAGAAGGTCATTCGTTTCTAGGTATGCCAGGAGCCTACTGTTCAGTACACGTTCCATACTCTTGCAGAGTATGGACGTGACCGATATGGGTCTGTAGTTGGCAGGGTCAGCACGACTGCCCTTTTTCGGTACAGGTTGTACGTTAGCAAGCTTCCACGCCTTTGGTACCTGCCCAGTTTGTAGGGAGAGGCGGTATAAGCGTGTCAGTATAGGAGCAAGCTCTGGCGCACATGTCTTGAGGACTATTGCTGGTATTCCGTCGGGGCCACTAGCCTTGTTCACGTCTAGATTCCGCAGTGTTTTACGTACCTCAGTCTGACGTATGCGAATATCTGGCATAGATGCCTCGCATTGAGGTAATTTGGGAGGTAGTTCACCAGCAGTTTCGAGACGTGAAGACTCCGCAAAAAGAGAAGCAAACAAGTTTGCTTTCTCAATAGCGGTGTGAACTAGTGATCCGTCCGGCTTTGTAAGTGGAGGCAGGGAAGGTCGGCAGAAGTTCGCTTCAACCGACTTAGCCAGGGACCAGAACGCTTTACTCCCAGCTGGGTACGAAGCAAGTTTGGTCCCTATTCGGCTTATGTGGTCAAAGCGTGCCTTCCGAAGAGCCTTCTTGCAAGACTTGGCAGCTTTGTTAAAGGCTCTCTTCTTTAGGCCTATGTCCTCAGTTTTGCGGTTACGAGCTTCAGCCCAAGATAGGAATGCCTCATGCTTCAGCGCTTCCGCACGTCTGCATTCAGCTCCAAACCATGGGCGAGCTTTGCCGGACAGCTGTGCGTCAGTATAGGGGATAAAATATTCCATAGCCTGACGCACAACTTCTGTAACGGCATCCGCAGTGACTGAGGGGTCGCCAGAAGAGAAGCATGTTTGCTGCCAAGGATAAGATGCCAGAAATGATCGCATCTCATCCCAATCTGCTGAACAGTATTTCCATATACGACGGTTGCCTCTCGGGCTTAGGTCGGGTGGAGAATATGTAGATACTGACTTCACCAGACAGTGGTCGGAGCTACCCAATGGTGATGATACCGACACTGAGTATCGGTCTGGATCAGTAGTCAGCAGAAGGTCTAGGCAATTGGCTGTGTGGCCCTCGATATCGGGCACCCTAGTCGCGTCATGGACCAGCTGGCTGAGATTAAATGTCAGGGACAACTCATAAAGTTGTCTACCAGCGTGGTCAGTGTTCTGGTATGGGAACAGCCACTCTTGATGGTGAGCATTGAAGTCCCCCAGCAACACGAGTTGCGCGGAAGGGTACCGCTCTTGGGCCACGCCTGCCGTCTCATTTAAGTAGTCCATGAGCCTACTTGTCTTCTGGTCTCCGCTGTGCGATCGGTAGACACCGGCGTAGATGATCTGCTCTCCACCGGTGTCCACCATTCCCCATATGACGGAGAACCTGGTGTTTTCAAGGTTACGGAGACGCCGAAAAGATAGGTCATCGCGAGCATACACGCATACCCCAGCTCGTGGCTTGAAATTATGCTCCAAGACATAGCCGGGGTACGACAAGTATGCCACGTCCTTCGGGCATCTTATCTGCGTCTCCGTAAGAAAAAGCAAGTGAGGTTTTGCAGTCTCTAGATGGTGGTGGACTGAATCGGAATTGGAGTGCAGTCCTCTAATATTTGTGAGGTGCACTTTCAATGCGAGGACGTGCTTCCGCTGTATATTCCTTTTTCCCTTAACGTGCTTTTTCATGATTACGAGGGTGAATGGGAAGGATGGCGGCAGTAGATCGAGACGCTGCATTCACTACCGAATGACACATCACACGAAGCTACATCTTTGGGGAACTGGACTGGAGACCGCGGGGACGCCCGAACCCCCCCGGGAGTGTCCATTGGGTCCTCACATCCGGTCGCCAAACGGCACGATGGCGCACCCCGGGATTTTTCGCAAGTTGGCGGGGCAGCCTTTCATGAGTGGCTAGCTCACTACTTGGGCCCCCTACTAACTGCGGTCGGCCAGCGGAAAACCGTGCTTCGGATCCCGCTGCTCTCCAAGGCCAGTTTCCCGACACAGCTTCATGGTGTTGTGGCAAACAACTGTAGACCATACAGCGTAACTGATCTGACCCGCCATCCATGAAGGGCTACACCAAACATCGTGCCGGAACACGGCTAGGCCGCTTGGCGGCACGGCCTTGTTTGGTGGGTGGTGACTAGCCGCGGCCGAAGCCTACCACCAGAATTTGTAACCTATTTGGCACCACCCAGGGTCACGTGTAGGGAATCTCGAGGGTAATTTTTCTGTATGATTATCACTTGCTTACGGTGAAGGAAAACATCGTGATGAAACCTGCATGTCTTAGAAGATTTAACTAATTTTCGAAAGATATGTGAAATCCGCCAACCCGCACTAGGCCAGCGTGGTGGATTATGGCCTGAATCCCCCTCGTGTTGAGGGGAGGCCCGTGCCCAGGAGTGGGACGTCAAAAAGGGCTAAAATTATTAATTATTAATATAACCCCGAGTTTTTCTTAGGTAGTATTAAACTTTAAAAAAAATCAAATAAATTCCAATATTATTTATTCATAGTATTGGCCTCAATGTCTATTACACATAATTTAAACACGTTGAAACATAATTATGTTCCTGTTCTATAGTGACAATTTTATCAGTAAGTGGCATGTAATTATACAATTCAACACTTATTTTATACCTCAGCACACTTCATATTTTTATTCATATTTATTGTAAGAAACTTTTCACAAGGTAATTCAAATATCTATGAAAAGAGCGACCCGTGCTTAACTCATCTGTCAACAGATCTTTATAAAATCCACGTGTGATCAACCCGACACGGATATATCAACCACCTGAGTTCACTGATTGTAGACAAACCCTCTTCATCTAATAAAGGGAGGTGTTAAAACAAAATGTGTACCTATAAGTAATTGATAATTGCTTTCAAGTCTCATATAGTGATCGACCGACATATCTTTTTTGTAGATATAATGATAATAATGATAACATTTTTATCAATCACAACATTGCAAACAAAACTTTTTGTGTTTAAAAAAGCTCTTCTGAAATACTGTCTACTATTTGTAATGCACAAAATCGGTCTTGTTTTTGCAGTCTTGGTCTGCAACTTACGGTACCTACGAGACTCATTCAGGATCAGCCTTGTTTTTGGAAAAGGGTAGGTAATATTAAAATCACAGGAGTAGCCAGTTGTGAAAGATTACATTATAAGCACTGATTATGTATGATAGTATGAATCGATAAGTCTATCGACCCCTATATTGTTAACACTTTTAGTTAACATCTGTCAAACGCCCACAAGTCTCAGCTGGGCGCAGGCTCCAGGCGCGGCTGCTGCGCCCTCGCCGCGAGCCCTGCGCGCGCTGCACGCGGCTCAGAGGAATTAACCGCACATTCGATGCGGTTTAATAGTTTTACACGGATTGATAGTGGGTGGACTTTTTTTGGTTGAGGATTTGTCAATTTTTGCAATTCACCAAACCGTAGAATATTGGTGGCTATGTTTTCGTAAGTCAGTGTAATAGAGAGTGTAAATTACATTTCATGTATATTTTCATGAATTTTATAGTTCAAAGTCTCAGAGTAAATGGACTTTTTTGTAAGTATAAATAAGAAAAAAACCAATCATAAGCATTTGATAAATAGATTATATGAAATTTTACATTTAAGATCCCCCTCATCTTAATTTTATTTCAGGACCAAGTGCTACTGTTCTAAAATAACAAGAAAACTTTCTTAGACTATTATTTGAAGAAAATTAAGTCTCAACACATCAAAAGGGATTTAGTTTACAAATAACCGACCGCCTACAATTGAGATAGTTCTGAGCGAGTTTGAAGTTATAGGATACGTAGTTAAGACTCAGTATGATTTGTCTAAACAGTCTTTTATTTTTCTGTACCAAAACAAACTATAGCCAACCAAACAAATGCAATGCACTGTGGGCGTGTCGTCCGTCATTAAACAGCGCTTACTACAAAACGCACATTAGCATCACAATGCGCGCGCGCACTGCGACTGATTCGTCGGGATGATCGATCAGCTGTGGCGCGACTTGCGGAATATGGTTGGTTCTAATTACATTATAATGAGGAAGGGGACTGTCGATAGGACTTGATTTGTATCGACTAGACGAAGAAAAGAATGAAATATATTTTTTTGTAAAAAAAAACCAGTAATTTCAGAATTTCAAGTAAGTACATACCTATCTCATGGTACCACATTGGTCTTTTTATTTAATACTTACTACATAGAGGTGTTTGCTACCAAAATTACAGGATAAATGGACACGTGGCAGGCAGTGAGCCGATCACCATTATGCAAATGTTCCTATTAGTCCACGGTATTACTTCCTTAGCTTGATCCACCGGAAGTCAGCATCGAATTTAAATAGATGAATTTTGCAAAATGTAGAGAATGTAAATAACATAGTTTCTCCAGATGGATATATTATAATTGTTTGAACAAATAAATAATATTTTTATAACATTGTACTAATTATATTAATGATATAGAACCTCAATCTTTAAACATGATCTCATCAAACAATATCGAACGTTACACACAGCGAGTGAGTTGATCCGTCGTCGTCCCGCCCTGCACGAGGGCGGGCGGCGCCCATAAAAATGCAAATGGCGGCGTCGACAGGGGATTCCGCCGTTGTATCAATCACGCCACCTCCTTATTATGGGGGGATTTAGGGCTCGCGTTGCGTTTATTGTTTTCAGAAGTGCGTACTTGTGTGTCTCGAGAAAGGTTTGTTGGAATGTGTGTTAGATGGAATTATTGGGTAAATAAGGTTTTAAAAGTGCAATATAGATGAAGAACAAAGTAATATTATACCTACTTGTAATTGCTGTTTATTACTATACATATCGTATGCTGTAAGTTATCCAAATAATAAAATTATTTTTAAAACACTTTTTTAACATTGGGTGGTGCCCCCAATAGGGACCCAGAGGAACTACGGTTATCCTTTTCTAACAGTGCTGGCCCCCGATGATGCTCATTTCTGTACCCACGTTTCTCCAGACACATACTCCAACATACCTGCATCCTTTTATGTTAACCTAGTTACTGCTTTTGCTGTATTTTTTAAACCTGTAGTATTGGAGAACTCCATATGTCTATGTCTAATCATGAGACCTTAGTATGTATGTATGTCTTCGGTGGCGCCAGCCATATATGCAATTATCTCACGCAATAGCCACCATATTAACTTAATAACTACTATCCTTTTTAGGGTTCCGGACCTTACAAGGAAAAACCGGAACCCTTATAGGATCACTATGTTGTCCGTCTGTCTGTCTGTCTGTCAAGACCTTTTTTCTCAGAAACGGGTAGAGTTATCAAGTTGAAATTAATACCAAATATCAAATGCTATGGTCCCTTGTGGGTGTAAAAAAATTAGGCTTCTAAGTCAACGCAATCAGAAGATACGGTTATTTAAGTCACATATTTTGATACTTTTCGCAAATTCACTTATCAATACAAAGGAATCAACGCACAGCCCGAAACGCTGGTGTTAGAATCATGAAATTTTGACAGTAAGTACCTTATATACCGCAAGTATCCACTAAGAAAGTATTTTGGAAAATTCCATCCCTAAGTGCATAAAATAGGGGGTGAAAGTTTTAAAAAAATTAAATGAACCTAGAGACATGAAAATAAGTATTGAGGCTACTTATTACAAATAAAAAATATTAATTTCAGCGTTTTGTAAAATTCCACCCCTAAGTGTGTAAAATAAGGGTTGTATTGTAGTTTGTATTCAGTTTGGTTGCAGTTTGTATTCGGTTCCCGAATTTGTTTAAGCATTTTTGGGAACTATTTATTATTAAAATATCTTGCCGGTATCGATATTGGAATCCAGGAATGGAAAAATCTATCTAAAATCATAATAAAATATTGTACGGAACCCTCAGGGCGCGAGTTCCACTCGCACTTGACCGGTTTTTTAACAAAATGAACCCACATAAATATTTGTTCAGTGCCTTATAAAGCGACACTTATAATTCCCACCCGATATTTAATTAATATCGACGCAATGAAGAAGCGATTATTATAATTTTTAATTAACAAATGTCAGGTATCGAGTGAGACTTCCGGCTTAATCGATTTATTATATCCGAGTCGACAGTCGCGATGTGACTCTTAATCGACTTTGCATTCGATTAGATAAGTTTGATTAACTATTTTATTTTTAGATAATTTAATGTACCTATTCTATCTATAGGACGTACTTTTTTCAGTCGTTATTTATAAGTCATCTTGGTACTCGTACTTATATAAAAACCACGTTCTTCTCACGTGATTGAAAATGTTCGATCTTCTATATTGTGAATCCTGCAATTTGTCTATCGTGGATCTACCAATGAATGGAACCGTTCTCATATTTTAGCTATTTAACACATTTTCAGTATGAATTGCGAATTAAGTAAGAAAAACAAAATATCCAAGTTCAACAAATTAAGTCCTAAGGAACTAAGTGTTATTTTGGACTCCACTTAGCTCAACTTATGGATTACAATCGCCTAATTGCCTCATCCACATCGCGAGATAAACGCCAAACTAATGATATCCCAACACAGCGCAACAACGGCGCGCAAACACGATAGCTCAGTTTTGACAAGCTGTTTGCGCGATCCGTCGCCGGCACTCCTCGTTATCCAAGATTACTTTAAACGATGTCAAATAAAACAATGCCGCTATCCTCGACATCCTACAAACGGCTACAGTTTTACGCGCGCAAACAATTATTTATTGCTCCGAACATCCTGTATATGAACACCTGTCGAACCAAAATCAACTCTAACTTTACGAATCAGAGTTCAAAATCGAATGGAATATCACAATCCACAGTCGAGCAAGATTAATAGGGCATAAAACGTAAGATAATACAATATACAAGAAGACACGTTGTTAACCGTTCCGTTTTGAGGCGGTGTTGAGTTGGAGGGTCTGTCCCTTTCGCTCGTATGTGTAAGTGTATTCGCGTCTCCCTCGCACAGTTTCAATTATCTGCCTAATCCTTCAATTACGTCGACAGATGTCGCCCGCGTCTTCGAGCTTATGTGCCAGTTTAAAGTACCGTCCGCAAAGCAATTACTGTTGATCGGCGAGATTTCGTTGGGTTTTACTGCTGTCCGTAAATATAATTAAATTTTCATTGGTCTCGCGTAATTTAATGTTATTGATTCTATATTGTACTGACAGCGCAATTGAATAGTTAATATGTGTAGTCTTTTGTTCATTTTCTCCTCAACATACTCCAGCCTAAGAAAGATTTTGTCTACATATATTTATTTAAAGGGTGTCTTACAAACATGATCTTCTATTTATGTTGTTTTTATTAACGTATTAAGGGCAGTGGTGGTACACAGTCAGTTGACTATTCGGTAAGTGCTTATCGATTTTCCAACAATAAAACAAGTAATTAAAATTAATTTAATTTGCTGCCTCTACCGCTGTCCCTTAAGGGTCGGGTACACGAGTTAGCTAATAATTAATATTATAATTAATGTAACGGTAGCGAAAACCGCGCCGCTATTAATCCGCCCCCGCCCCGCCGCGCCGCGCCCGCCCGCCCCCGCTGCAACAATGTTTTTACTTTGTAGCACTCCATTCATTAATTTAACATTGCTGTAATTATACTTCGTGTTATTTGACATTTAAGATTATTGGAGTGAATAAAAGGGGTTGTATAACTTTACGAAGTCGAATTTAAGTCAAATTATGTGATTTTTGTCATCATAATTAAGTCTTTATAGTCTACAATGGTGGTCATAGACTTTGGGAATCGCCCGATAGATAGCTGCGTTTATAGGCGGGTAGGGTAACAGTATTTTTTGTCGATTTATCATTGGGTGTCTACCTATAATTGTAACTCGTATAAAAAGGTTCCCATTATAATTCTAATTCTTGTTACTTTCCTCGACCGTGGAGTATATAACAACTTGTGGAAGGTGTAACCTGTTGCAAATGTTATGTAAAATTTTATAACTTCAGTGGCTAACCTCCAAACGCGTCGTCGTAATAGGACGCGATTAAGCTGTTTTTCTGTATTTTGGTCGTACGACCCTGTGATCAAATAAACAGAAGTTTTATAGGTGTCCAAATTGTACTCGGTGAAATCGCGCGCAAGTCAATAAAAAAAATAACGTCTTTGGGGTGTGTAACAATATTTTATAACAATTTAAAACTACAAAGTAGAAGTAACATTATTATAATGGCGTCGGTATGTGTGTGAAGCGTCATGCAGTGGCAATCCAATAAATCCAATCACGTCAGATAAATAATGAAAGGCAATTTGGAGCGGTTCTAACATCTTAATCAGTGGCCGAACAGTAATAACATTTTATTGAGCACGGACGCGATCCGTATCTTAATCACTCGACTGATTGATTTCATAAGCCTTGAAAAAAATTCTAGGTATTTTGAAAGCTGAGTGGCAAACAGATTGTAGCGATACCAGTGTTATTTTGATACTGGCTGTGCTAATAATGTTTTGGGCATATCTTAGGCATAACATGTAAAAGCTTGCGATACCAAAAGCATAGCTTGCACGTAGCCAACCTGAAGGAGAGTAGGTTAGAGGGACGGGAAGGGAGAGGAAATAGTCTTCCGGCTCTTTCACTCAGCGTACGAAACGCTACTTTACACTAATATTCTGTGAGAAGGTGGTACTGCCCCGGTCAGGCCAGCTGGATATGAGTTGAATCCAAATGGCTCCAGTTTCGCTCTTCCATCGTATAAGATTAGGTCCTAATTACAATTAACTGTGCAGTAAAAACATTGCCGCTCAAAGCGTATGATAATAATATCACGCGTATAAAACACCCATCGATTTTATCGCCACTTTTTATAACTAAGTTAATGCGATGCTTACGCTTCATTGTGTAACTATAGCATGACTCCGGACTTCGTCTGCTATTTTAATGATTCACTAAATACGCTTTTTTATTTTTGTAAATTGCAGCTATTTCATTATATAGTGATTTAATAATGATAAATAGTAACCAGTTTGTGAGTCCCACTCCTAAAAAGCCAGATATAATTAATTATTTATTATTGACAATCAATGGTTATTAAAGTTGTAAAAGGAATTTAAATTAATTAAGTATGTTCTACCTACCTAACACTCAATTATTTAAAAAAAATACAAAATTTGGCCCATGCACCGCTGCATGTAGCCACTCGCTGACCGAGACAACTTCAGGCAACTAGCTGGGACAACTAACTATATTCTCAACTAATTTCAGACGATTATAATTCAAAATATCTATAGCCACGAAACAATCTTAAACCTTTACAGAAAGCACAAACCGACATTGCATAGTAGAGATGGCCGTACAAAAAAACCAAACACAGAATCAATTAATCGGCCTCGTCAGTAGTCACCGCTGTCTAAACGGGTGAAATTAACTCTCAGCCAATAATGGTTAGCGGCATTTATCTAATACCATCTAGCTTTAATATATCACCCGACACAACACGGCCACTCTGTCCGTCCGTCCGGCTGACAAATGAAACTAGCGACCATCCGAATTACTACGATAATTATCTAACATTCGTATACGCCAAACCAAGCCTTAAACATCAATGGCAAAGCATAATTTCCATTGACTTCAGTTCTAGCAAAGCCTTTAAAAGTTTCTGAAAAGATTTCGTCACGCTGCAATCAAAATTTGACTTTGTAATTTAGTAGACAAAGTTTGGATTTCTTCGGGATGCTTCTGGTAGTTGAGCTTAGTAGACATTGTAGCGATCGCTAGTCGATTGTCGTGTCAAAATGGTAATCATTGCGCGCGACAAGCCGGAATGCCGTTCGGTAGCGGCCGACGATTTCATTAATGACATTAGACACAGTAATGAGCTTTTAAATCGAGTCCCGGGCCGCGTAAACGCGCGATTGAGATAACAACCGTTTCACACCGGGTGTGTGTGGTTGTTATTGTAAATACATAGAGCTTAGCTTTACATGTTAGAATTTGGCAAAAATGAAAATATTTATTGCATTTGGTATGTATTATTAATGGAATGGATGGAATAAGGGCCAAAATGATTTAAATTTATGCTTTTCGGATTAATTAAGAACTTAATCCGTGACGCGTTGGTTATACACCCGTGTGTATATTGAATATAGGTTACCCATTGTGTCTGCTCTTGTCGCTCGTTAGTTTAATTATTACAATATTAGATAGAAAGATTCTCAGAACTCTTTGATAATAACATTGGCTTGGTTTATACTTATAATTATTTTAATCCAATATGCTCTCACCTTAACCTGAATTAATTATACTTACTCGGGACGGGTGTGAGCGCTACGTATGCATGACATGCGCCCGCGCAGGCAGCGTCACGCTCGATCGCGCGCGAGACCAGATAGACAGATAATAGTCAATTAACCATGGGAATTAACTCGTGGATTACCTTTACTTTGTAAGTAGGGTGACAGTTATTAAATATATATATTTAAAAATATATAATTATAGTTGTTATCGTTAAAGATAACATGTGCGGATATTACAAACGGTTGCGTCTTGAAAACTGCGCGGTTGCTTCGGCTAGGAGAGCAACAGAGGTGCTGTGGAGACGATGTTGATGCTGATTTTTTTTTCTTATTAACATTTTTCAACCATTTCACACGCCAGCTTCGTAATTTTAAGATATTTTTAAGTACTTACCTTTGCCCTAGTATGTACGGTACATCTGACTACATGATGCCAATCAGATCGCAATACTTGCTCAATTAGTAGCAACGGAAGGACATGACAAAAATTTATATAGAATTATATTTGGTTATAGAACCAAAGTAGTGAAACACAAGAAACAAAGTTGTATTTGCGGTTGTATTTTGAATCTCAGTATGAGTTTATTCAGAAACGACGGGGAATTAATTTAACTTTAACTTGGTCGGATGTAGCTCGTGATTTAGTGAAGCCATTTCTCCTGTTATAATTTTAATTGCAATGTCGTGTCATGTGCTAGTGTCCTCAATTTTTATAGATTTTCTGCACAGTGTTTCAAGTTTTTACAGCAAGATCTACCTAAACCCGCGTTTCCAGCTTGAACAAATCCGGGACCCCAATACAAACTGTTTTCCCTTATTTCACACACTTAGGGGTGGAATTTTATAAAATGCTGAAAATTATATTTTTTATTTGTAATGAGTAACCTTAATACTAATTTTCATGATTCTAAGTTGAGATATTTTTTTTACCCATACAAACTTTCACCACCTATTTTATACACTTAAGGGTGGAATTTAACAAAATCCTTCCTTAGTGGATATTTGAGGTATAAAAGGTACCTACTGTCAAAATTTCACGATTCTAATACCAGCGGTTTGGGCTGTGCGTTGATTCCTTTGATTTTATAAATGAATTTGCAAAACGTATCAAAATATGCGACATAAATGGCCGTTTCTTTTGATTGCGTTTTCTTAGAAGCCTATTTTTTTTACAGAAACAAGGGATCATAGTGTTTGATATTTGATATTAATTTCAACATAATATTTCTATCTGTTTCTGAGAAAAAAAATCTTGACAGACAGACAGACAGACAGACCGCAACAAAGTGATCCTATAAGGGTTCCGTTTTTCCTTTTAAGGTCCGGAACCCTAAAAATTGACAGAAGTCGCCAAAATTAGGGACGCATGAAGAGTTGCGGAGAGACTTTTGCCCAACAGTGGGACAAAGAGACCAAAATACTAATACCGAATAGTAAGTGCATTGCAGTGCACCTGTGCTGCCTACCCCTTCGACGTACAGGCTTGTTTGTGAACATATACTTATATTTAAGTCGATTTGTAGCTACTAATATCATCCACACTCACTCTAAAATGTAATAATCCTACCATGAACCTAACGCGGCTTGAATCACACATTGGCACCAGTTCTCTCAACATTTTCAAACACATTGCCCATCTTAAATACATTAGGCGATATCGATTCCATCCACTACATGTGTACTACATCCACCCCCACCCCCAAACCCCCCACCCCTCCGGAGGGGGGGGGGGGTCCGGATAGACAACGGAAAGTCAATATGTAGAAATAATAATAAAGGATGGTGCGCCCCGCATACACATTGTTTTATTATCGCGGCATTATCGATGTTATATCGCTCGCGTTATATTATAGTTTAACAGAGTACTGGTTTTATATAGAATGTTGTTGACATTGGTGTGATGAGGAGCGGGAGTAGCATTTTGAATGAAGAGAAAACACGATAGTCTACGATAGTGACCACGGTTGCTGTAAAGCAACCGAAACGTCGGGAACATAAAAAGTAAAAATAAACGCGATATAATCCGTAAAAATAGTTTTATTTCAACGATAGTCTACCGTAGGTTCTAGGTAGGAAGTTTGATCCCTCCATTTCTGAAATTTTGAACTTATAATATATGTTCAAAATTAGCTGTGCCCGCGACTTCGTCCGCGTGTAATTTAACTTAACAAAAATTTCGGGATTATTCATCCCCTTGGGGGTAGTATTAATCAAAATCCTTTCTTAGCGGATGCCTACGTCATAACATCTACCTGCATGCCAAATTTCAGCCCGATCCGTCAGTGGTTGGGGCTCTGCGTTGATAGATCACTATGTCAGTCAGTCAGTCAAAGGTGACCTTTGAGTTATATATATATATATAGATAATATCAAAGGACTCTATAGGTTTAGATTATTTCAATATATAATTTTATAATTGCGCTCTTTCTTACCAACAAATCCAGAAACTAATTAGGTCATTCTTTTTTATGAAAACAAGACAAATCTCAAAGAAATCTCAATAAAAAGACTGCCAAGTCAATAAAAATGGTCCTTTACATCAAAATACATGGGCAGCGAAAAAACCCAATTCGCCATCATATCGATATTACGGCCATCCCGACTCCATGCCATTCGATTCGAGAGAATCGATTCATGAATACATATCGCCACTTCACTACTGAACATCTATAATAATGAATGTATTGATCGTGTACGGATCTTGTGATTTCTTCTGATTATTTTTGGGAAAAATTCCCGTTGCTGAAAATGATGAGATTGCCTCTCGACTTTTGACGGGGATATTCTGAAATTATCCCTGTTTGCTCTGATATTAAATAACTATCTATAACTATATATCGAATGAACTTCGAAAATAAATTCCGAGCGAAGATATGCAGGTCTTGTTAAATGCCAGCTAGTAATTAACAGTCAGAGGTTACATTCATGTTCATTAGTGTGTATCTAAATATAATGATGACAGAATTAGGTTTTAAATAACAAATTAAACTATCATATAACTTAGTAAGTGTAATAAATCATTATTTCACAGTATCAATATCCTCCTGAAGATGACTGGGGCTTATACACTGAATGGCACTAAAACTATAGCATCAAACAATACGCGTTATGTCAGAGTATGTTGTAAAAGCTCCGCTCGGGCGCGGGCGGGGGCGGGCAGGCGCCACTATCTATAACTTGTAAATATCCGCGAGACACTATGGTGCACTTGTGGCCGGGATAAAGTGCGCACTTTATATAAATGTTAGTTTATTATTTTGCTGCGTGTGGTTTCCTTTCAGTAATAGTTTAAACTGAATACTTTGGAAGCTATAAAGTGTTTTTATTAGTTACTGAAGGCATCATAAAATAAGATTTTTTATATATATAATGTAGATGATAATAATCAAACTACTTTGTCGTAAAATAATTTGTTAATTTGATTTTATTCAACCATTGAGGAATAGAAAATTTCAGGATTACATAAATTTTAAAGTGCTAATGTTTGGGTTGTAATAGAATATGTACCTAGTTATTGACGCTCATAAATGATAAATTAATATTTTATTTCGAGACTCAAGCAGGAAGTTAGTAGACGTCATATGAAGTGCACGTTTTTGTGAATAAGTACTTCACTTAAATCAGGGTCAAACATAAATGCTAAGCAATTATTATGGCACAGCAAAAAGCTCAAGTCGTTTGATGAAGTCAGTTATTTACATCGTAATAATAATATAACTGAATAAATCACATTAAAAATTATGATTATATTTAAATCGTTGTTAATTATCTTTAATACTTACGTGGAGTTTTTTAATACACAAAAATACTTACTAAATTAAAACTGTATTTCGTACTCCGTGACCACAGTTGGCCACAAACTCATACAATAAGTAGAATAAGACTATTTGTTGAGTATTATACTTAAACTAAAATGTCGAACCGACGCTCAAACAAATCTTCAGTCGAAAACAAAGAAGTTACAATCGATAAAAAATAACAGGGCACTTGGAAAATGAAATATGTCAATAGTTGTGTCCCCAAGTGTATCAATACAGTGGCGGGGCGACGTTATTGGAAAACTTGGCGGAGTGCGTTACAATGTAGCGGGGAGCGGTTACCTAACGCGGCCGGCGACTCGCCGCTGTGAGCTGTTTGCATGCAACTATGTGCACTTTTAAAGTTTGCAAATGTTGTACTTATTTGAACAAATATGAACGAAAATCTTGGATTCAATTCAAATAAAATAATATCTTTGATCTTTAATCTAATAAAAACAAAAAGAAGACGGAATAAAATATTGTTTCTTGTTTTCTATGCGCGACGTTTTGGAAAAATCCTTCTTGTAATAGGTATACATAGTAGCGTATAATTCGATGTATTCTTGGATGATTTGATAAACTAAAATGCAACAAATCTGACCCGTCTCTATGTTCCACGAAATATACTTTCTCACGTTCGAGATATTTCGATATTTGTGTTTTTTTATAGACCCAAAAACTTACGTTAGAGATTTATTAAATATAAATAACTTATTGAATTAATTTTAATATAATATGGCCTTATTGTAGATACCATAATAAATCTGTTTTAAAGTATATCATGTCTAAAATAACCTATCAGTTAAAGGTTAGGACTAACTTTAGAATAATTTTGGTGATTAATTGCATTTGGAAAAAATATCATTAAGTAGTGGAGTAAAGGATGATGTATTTCAGCTCCTCTATCACGCCCTGCAATAAATACGTGGAATCAACACAGCCCTGTATAATATTAATAAGCACAATGCAAATCACTCAATTTGTATGGTAGGTATTTCTGACAAGGGCCCTACACATTTTCAGCGCTACATCCGGGCCATAACGACTGCTATAGCACAAAGACGTGCAGTAAGCAACTCCCTAACACAAGGATGCGCCGTAAAACCAAGCTCGTAAACTTTTGCTGTGACAACGTTTTGTGTTAGTAGGTATCTAGCATCAAGAGATGAGATGAAAACTCGGACTCTTTTGTAACAAAGACTATCATTGCAGATCAGTGAATGATATAACATCGTGAGGGTACCTACGTGTGATGTTCGCCAATATTATTTAGGAATCTCTGGAAGGCATTATACGTAGTCAACTTTTACCGACAGTACGGCTTTTTCAAAACCATATCTCAACATATTTCACCCAATCAATAACCCAACATAAAAACAAAGTGTTTTATTATTTATCAGGCTTGTAATCCAAGCGATAAATCTGTAACGGACTAACATGGTCGCTTTTTTTCGCGCGGAAAAGAATCGTCCCGCGGAAAGCGCCAATGAGAGGCAGATTAGGGCAGGATAAGTCCACATTATTAATGGACCGGAGATACACACGACAAAATGGATAATAAATGGATGTGGGCTCGCGTTTTTTCGACCAACAAATTCGTTAAACTTGACAGGCCGGTATCTGTATTGGTTATGAGTTTTGTTTTTAAATCCGTTTGTTAGGTGATTTGATATATTGAATTAAATATAAAAATTGACAGAGTATATTGAGATGCCCCGCCCTCAAAAAAAACAATCCTTTTAGATATGATATATTTTTGTCGGTAATCTTCAAAAGGCCTTGACACGTGTTTTATACACAATCTATATTTCAATGAATTCAATATTTTAATCAATTGATAAAAGATACAAATCCAAACCCATATCATATGCCACCGCTATCAACAAAAGTACCAGGGCCACATAAAAATCCAGGAGGCCGTCCATCTATACCGAACAAAGAAAACGCATTTTACATACATACAGGGAGATTTTCAATTTGTCCCGAACGCGATCCCGCTTTATCGGGAATTCGCCGATCCTCAGGGATTGAGGGATCACCGCGCGATGTTTTTGCGGGATTCAGAGATGTTATTGGGCTCAAAATGAGTGATTGAAGTGTTTGTTCCACACTTAAGATAGGGTACGAATGTTTGCGCCAAAGCAATTTATTTTGGTTATCATTTTTATGATGTTTTTTGTGGGGATAACAATGGGAATAAAACGGAATGGCCTCAAACAATTTGAGGCTGGTATTTAATAATCACATTGGAGATGTGTTTCCGATTGAGTAGATAGAATAACTTACCTAAAAGTTATAATTTTGATCAAAACAGCGTCAAAGTGAAAACGTCAAGATAGTATATGAAATTGTAACTAGCGTATCTAATAAAGATGTCTTATAAAAAAAAAACACAATGCGTAGTCTTGCTGAAAATAAAACAACCTTTAAAATCTAACATAATTACATTCTCAAACCCAAACAAATTACCCAATAAGTTCTAAAGCCACACATTTAAACCGTTATAAGGCTAGTTACACATAATTTAAAATTCCCCCAAATCGTCCGGCGGCGCGATAAGACAAACGAATGCGCACTCGCAATCCGCCGCGGCTCATGGCGGGCTTGTAATACCTTAATTTAAATTTAAATGACATCTAAGCCTGGCTGATAAAATCGGTCGCATCATTACAGCGGCCAGTGGGGCTGGGAGTGGGGACGATTGTTTTGATCGAAATGATTTTGAAATGGTTTCTTGATATATTATTTTAAAAAGTAAGTACCTATCAACTTACCCACCTATCGAGAAACAGTAAAGTGATACTAGGTATATATGGTAATAATCCTCAAGATCAAGTCAGTCACCGCCCGCGCCGGCCTCCCCAACATTCGGGTGGCCATTTTATAAATTCATAGTCATTTCATTATGTTGTGGAAACCTTATCATACCAAAATTAAACCTTAGAAACCTAAATTAAATAAATGAATGCGAAACGTTAAATACGAACTAATTTAATGAAATTATCAACTTATTTATTTTCATAGGTATCGATTACATACATAGAGTGTTTTATTTTTAAAATTGTATCAGAATACAGATTCAGTTAGGTACTCTTTCTTTTTATTTAAATTTCACATTCATAAAATGTTAAATTTCCTCCCCATATTGTAAAAATATTTTGACAACAGCTCGAACACGGTCTTGACGAGCGGCTTACGCGCCGATAACGGCGGGATTACGCGCCGCGCCGCCGCCGCGCCGCCGCCGCGCGCCGGCCGCGGGGGCGCGTGCACACACACCCTTAGTTTAAAATTTCAAGATCCACCCGCTGATAAGAGAGGACATGCGCGATTACAGGGATTTGATATTGTAATTACAGTAGTTGGTTAACACCCTACACAAGTGAGATTAACTTCTGCACGTCAGTAAAAAAGTAAATCTGATTTCAAAGAGCTCATGGCTAAATCTCGCGCCGGAAAAAGAAATCGCAAATGAAATAAGAATAAGCACCTGTTCAAAAAAACAACTGCCTACTAATTTTTAATCTCTCCAAAACGAATCACCCGACTTTCTTTATCGCAAAAAATCCCTAACGAAAAAAAAACTCGCGAATAATGGACGTAGGCTTAATTCATTAGTCACAAAACTAAAAAAAGTAAAAGAGAACCAACATCTCGTTTCAAAAATCTCTGCCGTGCCGTTTCATTAACTTTCAGAAAAAAAATACGAAAAGAAAAACTGTCACCGAAAAAGTAGAGATTAAATTTGAAAGGCACTTTTTCTAAATTAATTAATAAGGGTGAGGTGACTGAGGGAAAAAATTAAATGTCAAAATTACAACAAGATTTGCCTTAATTATGTCCGCGGAGGGCGGCGCGGCGGCGGGGGCGCCCGGGAGCACTAATTACATTTTCTTAATTTGCAAAGTTTTCTGACTCATTTGTGTTTTGGAATTGTAAAGTACTTTTTTTCGTGTGGTTCCCTGGCGATTTGGCGTAATTATATTAAAGTGTTTTAATTTAGGGAATTAACTTTTCATTCGTTAAGTTGTATACCTATCCAAACTAAACTATGTGTTCACCTCAAACAAAATAAAATCCATAATTATGCTTGTTCTCTTGTCATTCTATCACGGCTAATGGATTCACACATCAAAATGATTCCTCTCTTACTTTATACGTCATGCCAAGAGAGGACGGTAATAAGTTTGGATGTAGACCATCAAAAATAACTAAACTAGATATTATTGTGACAGTATTATTCACGTAGGTACCTATAGCTTAACCGATTCCTGAACCAATCTGTTAAGTACCTCCTGAAAATTATAATTTTTGGTAGTGATCAGTAATAAATCCTTGCTTCAATCTTAGTTGGTTTCAGCTGTATACCCAAACGACGTCATGAAGCCGCCGCCGTTATCTATAGAGAGCGGATGACACCCCCTTTACTGCCGGTTCGGCCGACGCTAACCGTGGCGCATTAAAATTTTTATTTTCACTTCAAGTTTGCACAGAAAAGGGGTGTATTTTTTTAGCATCGCCCACCGGGGACCCGTCCAAATTGAAGATAATTCAGTTTATCGCTTTAATATCTCTTTGTCTTTAAAAATTTGCAAATGAGTTTTTTTAATAACGCGAAATTCGTAGCGGCGCGGCGCTCGCGCTCTAATCCTTTTATGATTTATAGACGTCATGCGGATAGATACTTGGATAATGAAGTTTCTGTTTTATTTTTTGCTTTCACCCCTTTGTTTTTTTAGAAGATCGTAGAAGTAGAGCCGAAATTTTCACTTAATTAAATAAATTGTAACTTCTAATAGGTTAACCTTAATTTATCATTTGCAATAAAGTAAGTAAAAAAAAAACATTTTAAACAGTTATATCAGATGCCGAAATTAATAACACAAATGACCGACATTGTTATAGAGTGCAGCAACAGTAAACATCTAAAATTCCAATAACAATTCTGGATATCGTCGTTTGCATATGAATGGCATGCGACGCGGTGCACGGCGGGAATGCGTTCGCTATTTTTGTCCAGCGGCCATTAGTGGCGGGCATCGATCAAAAACACAATTCCAATTTACCCATCGGCCACAAATTCTTCAAAACGACTGTCCGATCTCGCGCAAATAAAGATAAAAAATAAATTGCCGCGTGGGGGCACCGTTGCGGTTTTTGCTGCTCTATGTGATATATTGAGCATGGAGAGTTGAAATAGTACAAATGTCACTTGCATAGTATTTATCGACATTTTTAATGCATGAAATTATAAATATATACTGTACAAATAGTACTGTTCATTCAGTAGGTACGCCTTATAGCCTATAATATTTTTTCAAATCAAATAAATAGCACGCAGTTTCGTATAGAGCATTATTATATTTTTCATTACTCATACTCTGAAAGTAGGTCTGAAGTTGCCTGAGAAGCGGGTTGAAAGTAATACTTTTCAGGCCCGGGAGTTTCGCTTTCAACTGACAGCTGTCAAATTATAAAAAAAAAACTAGTTCCATTTTCACATTTCTATGGAACCATGTTCAAACTTTTTCTACAGTCACTCAATTACAGCACGATGTAAAATTGAAATAACATAAAGTTAAGTAATAATTCAAGAATATTTTTTTTAAAATGACTTAATTTAGTTTCAACAATTTCTTTAAAATAACATAGATTTGGGCAAAATATTTAAAGATGAAAATGAAAAATAATGGCTAAATAATAAAGTTGGCCGGCCAACGAAAAAAAAAACAAAATAGGCGGCAATCCGTTTTTTTTTTTTCGAGTTGTAGAGTATTGTTTATACTTCCTTGTATTATTTCTTTAGCCAATTCCTGTTTTTATTTTTATTTTCCTTGTATTCGTAATGAAAAGCACAGTGTTTACCTCGGGTGAAAGATTTATTTTGTCCCTCGAACTATTAGCGCCCTCGCTACGCTCGGGCGCCAAACCCCGTCTCGGGACAAAATAAGTAACTTTCACCACTCATGTAACAATGTACTATTTCATTACTCATGCTCTGAAAGTAGGTCTGAAGTTGCCTGAGGAGCGGGTCGAAAGTAATACTTTTCCGGCCCGGGAGAATCGCTTTCAACTGACAGCTGTCAAATTATAAAAAACACTAGTTCCATTTTCACATTTCTATGGAACCATGTTTAAACTTTTTCTACAGTCACTCAATTACAGCACGATGTAAAATTGCAATAACATAAAGTTAAGTATTAATTAAAGAAAAAGAATATAATTTTTAAATGACTTAATTATAATTTAGTTTCAGCAATTTCTTTAAAATAACATAGATTTGGGCAAAATATTTAAAGATGAAAATGAAAAATAATGACTAAATATTGAAGTTGGGCGGCCAACGAAAAAAAAACCAAATAGGCGGCAATCCGATCTTAATTTAATTTTTTCGAGTTGTAGAGTACTGTTTATACTTCCTTGTATTATTTCTTTAGCCAATTCCTGTTTTTATTTTTACTTTCCTTGTATTCGTAATGAAAAGCACAGTGTTTACCTCGGGTGAAAGACTTATTTTGTCCCTCGAACTATTAGCGCCCTCGCTACGCTCGGGCGCCAAACCCCGTCTCGGGACAAAATACACTTTCACCGCTCGTGTAACAATGTACTATTACAGTAAGTAGGTGATTTTATTAAAAACGTTTAACATGGCAGATATTTATAAGCAAAGTATGAACTAGCTATATACGTACCTGTTAATATTGAACAGTGTATGAATACATTTTCTTCAGTATAATTAAAACCTATAACTATAGATTTATAATAAATTTCTCAAACAAGCGTATTAATTAATTTCTAACGCAATTTCAGCATAATCATCAATTTATATAAGTACCTACATAATACGGCACTTGGCAGTCCAGTCGGTAGCCAAATGTCATGTACTGTGAGTGACTGTAGGTACGTAATTAATATGGCTCGAATAGATCAACATTGAGCAAGAACATTGTAACATATAAGCACACTTTATTATGTACTAATGATCGCTGCGTAATCATTACAGTTAGAAAGCAAGTTAGAAGCGGAAGCAGAGGCGAGAGCGGTTCAAATTTAAAAAAATAATGATATACCTTCAAACAAACACCAAAGCTATGATCCCAAACTAAACAACGCTGTGACTTAATTAATGATAAATTAATGAATGAAACTTTTAGGTAGGTACCTACCTTCTTCTTCTTAGCTATCCATAGGTTAACTTTATTACGAGTTTTTAGTAAAAAGTATGTTCAATTGATTGATTGTTACGTAAGGTTCGCTAATGATCGCAAGAGTTTTCTTTGCTCGAAATAATTGATGACTCCAACTACTATTCTAACAAAGGTAATTTGGTTCAAGGTCATGTAATAATGAAGCTTAATTTTAATAATGTCGATCTATTTTGACATTGATCGTGACGAAGTCTCGGGCCATCGTGCGGCCTAGCATATTATTGTACGTTGTCTATAACCTCAGTGTGCTCAACACGCTCCGCTAGTAACAAATCGCTGTCGCTCCCAAATCACACCACAACAAATTATTTTCAAACCGACACATGCACATAATCCGGCCGGCTAACGACTGCAACTGTAGCGTGGCTTATTAATAATTATCATTTCGCTATTAGCCAGGCGCCGGATTGGCCTCGATCGCCTATTGATCGAGAATCCCATGGTTAAGGCGTATTTGATGGTGCAGACATACTGCCAGTGTGGGAACAAGCAGGTGATTCTTTTGTTTTGGTTTCTCATGAATACCTACTTTTTAACTAAATAGCTGTGAAATACAACTGCCTACTATTTTTTAATAGCACGATTACATTAATCAATGTCGTCAATCCTAGCATTGTTGTCACTAATATTATAAATATTATGATTTTGTTAAAAAATGTATTTTGACATTTACCCCCATTGTAGAGAGAAGGGGCTTGCGCCCAGGAGTGGGACGTCAAAAAGGCTACATTATGATTTTTAATTACCTACATCCTAAACATGGAATGCCAAATAAATAAATAAATATGAAATATCCAATTATCAAAATCGAGGGATGCCTTTTAAGTTTTGTCGTTCGAAGAATAAAACACAACTAGAACCTTATAGTACTTTTTATTGTTTTTCAAAGTATTGACCACGTAGCTTAATACACTTTTCCATTCGCTCAAACCAGTTATTATAACATTTATACCACTCTAAAGTGGGGGTGTTCAAAATGGCTGACTTGAAAGCGTCGACTGCTTTTTCACCGGACTGGAACCTTTGACCACGAAGACTTTTCTTAATTTTAGGAAATGTAAATAAATCGTTAGGGCTTAGGTCAGGACTGTATGGAGGATGATCAAGAATTTCTACTTTTTCCTGCTTCAAATACTCAATCGTTTGACGAGCGCTGTGTGAGATTGCGTTGTCGTGGTGCAGGATGATGCGTCGCTTTGAGTTAGATTTTCGAAGTTGGCGGTGACTTGTGGTAAACAAACTGTGGTATACCACTCTCCATTAACCGTTCTACGATCTTCAAGTGCAATAGTCGCAATATGGCCGGTTTTTCCAATGAACGTGGCCACCACCTTCTTTGAAGTGCTTCGAGAACGAACAACTTTAGTCGGTTTTGGCTTGTCTTGAAAGACCCAGATTGTAGATTGTTGTTTGGAATCAGGATCGTAGAAGAAGGCATAGATCCAAGATTCGTCACCACTGATGATGTCGTAGACGTGATTTGACTCTCCTTGGTTGAACCTTTGCAGAGTTTTCTTACACCATCTGACGCGGGCCGCCTTGTGATCGTCGGAAAGCAGATGCGGTATCCAACGGCAAACTAGCTTTCTTACACCAAGCGCTTCATGCAAGATTTTCTGAATGGTTGTCCCTGAGATGCCTAATAGAACCTCTATCTCTCGATACGTCACATGACGATCTTAGAGAATTTGTTGTCTCACAGCAATGATGTTATCTTCAGTGAAGGCGGATTTTGGCCGTCCTTCGCGAGATTTGTCACTAAGACTAGTATGTCTACGCTGGAATTATAAATACCAGCGTTCGACAGTCCGCAGATATGGGGCTTCATCACTGAACACAGATGTTAGCTCTTCAAAACACTGAAGCCGTGTCAGGTCTCTTCTAAAGTTGTAGAAAATTATTGCACGAACATTTTCCTTAGAAAGATTCATTTTCGTACGTAACCTGACAGATTCTAATCGACGCTGTGACTAAACAATAGCATTAATCCCAAAACTTTCAATTGTTTTGAGATTCGAAATTTAAACACATTCGAATATAGAACAGTTCCAAATTCAACATTGCCGGGAAATATGGAAACGACAGAACTTAAAAGGCATGCCTGGTAGTTGCGAAAATACGTTTTTTTACAGTTCTGTTTCCAAATGTAGCACTAATTTGTTGTGCCAAAATGTTGTGACTTAAATTCCACATGTCACAGGTAGGTATGACAATCCTTGGACGCGGACGAAGTATCTGTAATCTTAATGATGCTGTGCAGTCACTAACTGACTCAGTCTTCCGAAGCCCGGGAAAGTTAGATGTTACAAATGTAGAGACCATCCACTGACCAAGCTTGCTAAACGTTGTTCAAACGGAACTAATTTGACTTGACCTCTACCACCCATCAAATGTACAAGTAAGTACTATTTTCCCTTTCATTCGATGCTCTCATTTCTGATTCACACAAGTCACTAATTACCTACAATGATGTGTGAAAAAGCCTTCACAGTGGTCATTAACGCAGCGCGCATTAGCTCGACAAATCGCAGCGACTATTAGTCGGAGCAAAGGGTGCGATAAGTCGAGTGACAAATGACGCCGGCGCGGGCGGCTAATGATGCTCGGATCCAGTGGGAGCGGGTTCGATCCTATCTTGGTTTCACGGGAATATGTGGATGCTAATGTTCTCAAGTGAGGTGTTCCAACCAACGCGCCGCCCGTGGAATTGACTTGTACGACACAGTTTATATGAAAATAGAAATCCGTTAAGAGTTCCTTCTTTAGCTTATAATTTCCCACTGCTGGGCAAGGATTTCCCATAACGCATCATACTTCTCTTTCTATAGCCATCTTTAAAAATAACTGAATTAATAAAATATTTATTTATACCCTTATAATTTTTATACGCATGAAATTTCTAACTGAATATAGTTTATATACTGGTGGAAAACAATTGTCGGTCAATATTAATGGACCCGGTATGAATAGGCAGTTCGATGTACACAATTCCTAAAAGCGAGCTAAAAATATATCTCCCTTTTCATTTAGATCCACTCTGCATTTGTTCCTTTTTTACAAGCGAGTTGTTCATCTATAACGAAACATCAAAACTTATCCCATCTCTCATTCGACATTTACGACGAATCGCAGATAGGTAGGTATACTTATTTTTACTTACATATGAAGTTGTAAAAATAAATCGGCCGAGCCGATACAGTGATCGCAATAAAAAATATGCGCGCACAAAACAACACGAGGCAATACGTACGCATTATTATTGGGCCATTTGCTTTTATATCGGAGATAGCAGTTTATTGCGAACAGTTCCAGGTCAGCGCGGAGTTGGACGAAGATTCATTGTGAATCCACCACTCGTTTCCACCCACTTCGTATGGAAACAGCTAGAAAATGATGTCCTATTCAGTCTTAGAAATGCAGGTATATACATGATTATAGGCCGGTGTCGGCCCTATACCCTTTAGGTTACCACTTACATCAGGTGGATCATCCGAAAGTGTGCAAAAAAAACTAATAACTTTTGTCATATTTTAATATAGGTACTCGTACGGTTATGAAAATTATAGCATAATTTTTCGCGCAATTTCAAGGTTAATGGTAATGGAAACCATAAAATTGACAAAAACACATTAGTTCATACTTTTCAATGGAAATGAAGATGTCTTGTCTTGAAAACCGTCCGTGCATCCGTGCTGAAAACCAGTCCTTAATAGGCCTATGACTAATGTTTAATGCGGTCAAAGAATCTGTACTAATAACCGTTTGGACACGATCAATTAGCTCTAATGCTCCCTACAAATGACTAGATAGCCTCTCGAAATACGACAGCAATAAACCTACCTACCCCCCAGCAATCAAGACGCTACTGAAATAAAACGTATAATATAAAGCTCCACAAGTACAGAACTTAACGAATACATTCAGCACATATACCCAAGAGCCTATAAACAGACAGACAAACAGACATGCGTTCATCGGCGCGTTTACGACGCGAGTAGCGACCCTTCGCTCAAACATTACTTATTATATTATTTTCCAGTCTCCTTTCATGGCGATCTTACCCTCCGTAATATTCAATTACTTAAGTGTTTGAAGACAGTACTTTCAAAACATACCCATCTCTTTCCAACGTATGCTTTGTTCGCTATACCTCTACCTCGTTCTCAGCGGGTAGGGTCGGTGTAATTATGTGAATAACTATTATTTTTCACAAGAGCTCTGTAATGGTTTGATGTGGATAACGGTGGCGAGTGTTGGATAAACAGACGCCATGTTGTTCAGGTAATTAATTCGAATGAATCGAGCTTATTTGTGGGTCGTCTCACTCAGTCTTGAGAATCGACTCTGTAGGATACGTAAATGTGTAATGGTGAATGATTTCTATCGTCTAATCTCTATCTATTGATACCATTAATATTTCTTGTAACCGGATCTAGTACAGTGTACCCTGCTGTATCTAAGTCAGTGGTGTATATTCTATTCTATCTATAAACCGATTATATATACACAACTATATTCAGTAATTTCCACGAAATTAAGCAACATACATACATTTTCATCCATAATATTCAATGGGAGCGAGGTAACATGTGTTACCACAGCATAGACAATACAGTAAAGTAACTCTACCAATTTTTTTTTAATATCTGTATCGTCTTATTCGTGGTGTTACGTCTAATCGTCTAGGATTGTAAGAACATAATATTTCAGTTTTATTGGAAAATATATACGTGAGATTGCCTGTAAACAAACACTATGTGAGTACGTAAGCCTACAGTGACTTGGGTGTTCCTCCATTGCACTGTTAGGATCTCTTTACACTGTGGCATTAATTCCACAATCTGCAGATACCTATCTATCGGTCGTGTACAAAGAATTTGTAATAATAAGACATTAGAAGTGGTATTGACGTATTATTTCATACAAAACCAGTGTCACCACTTCGCGCCGCTTTTGCACTGCGCAGACAGCAATTTATTTGACGTAGAGTAGTTTCGGGAATATAGCACACTATAAGCCTTTTTGAAAATTTAATTCGAACGATTAACTTATATAACTAATTTTTATTGTTTACAGGCAGCACTTGTGATAAAAAAAATTTGCCGTTCTAAAATAAGTTACTCCTTATAACATCAGTTTCTGCCAGTCAAAATCGGTCCAGCCATTCAACAGACGATTTTTTTTTTAAATAGCGTTTTTTTATAAGTTACTACATATGCATTTAATGAAAACGTATTATTTTGATATTACAAACAGACATTCCAATTTAATTTATTTTATACATTAATTCGTTTAAAATATCAGTAATCAATAACTAGGAGCTTAAGGCAATATTAAATACAGTAAAACCCATTTAAGACGATTTCACAGGGAACCAACCAAAAACGCGTCTTAAGCGAGAAAGCGTAATATGCGGGATACGGAAAATAAAAGCTACTATTATTATGTCTATATTATGTTCTAATTTCGTATATGTATTAGGTAGGTATTAAATGAAACATTTATAAATTACATTAAATACATAGTGTAATAATAATTACGTTATTTAAAGTAATCACTTATTTTGGTTTAAAGATTTTCAACAGGTGACAAGAGAGCTGGCACTATCCTCGTTCAAAAAATCAGCCTATCCATAGAACGAGAAATGCAGCCAGCATTCTTGGCACCATCACACGCGGGCAGGGCTTATTTTAATGTAATTTTATTTTTAAAGTTTTTCTGTTCTAACATTTATAATAAACGAAGGTACAAAATAAATAACTAGTTCTTTAATTTATTGAATTTCGTACGGTGCTACATTGTAATCAATGGAAGAATATCCAGGAAAACCCTGCAGTATTATGGGTTCACCTTCTTCTTCCAACACGATGTCAACTACTTGTGAGCCATATTGGCCACTAGAAAATACTGATACAAATAAATTACCTATACGTCTTCAGCATTGTGTCAACCTGGACTGGAAATTGACTTACTTGGAGCCGTTGAAAAAATTATAATAGGACTAGCTGTGCCCCGCGACTCCGTCCGCGTGGAATGCGCTTTTCTGTTGAATTTTTTCCTGAATTTTCTTTGCTATAAACCTCACGGAGCCCGAGACCTTTCCAACGAATGCAAAACCGTGGAAATCGGTTCGTGCGTTCTGGAGTTATAGCGTCAGGAAGGAAAACCCGACTTATTTTTATATAGTAGATAATACAATTGACACTAATTCAGCCAATATTGCCTACCAGGTTAATAACGCAACGTTCGATAAGTTATATATATCTCAAAATATTTGAACAATGTCTCTACAAATCTATCACCACACTACAGATAAAGGTTTTTTTGAACCCGAGACTTGGTAGCCCGCAAGACGCGTGCTTAACCAATCGGCTATCACTGCTTTTCCAATCGGCTATCACTGCTTTTGTACTTACTAATAATTTTAAAATATTTGGAAATACCCAATTTCAGTTCGTTGCCTGCCAAGGACACACGCGCAGTCACAGCGGTAGGCAGTGGCGAGAGTGTAGACCAACTAGGAATGTTAAACGCTAAGAGTTGGTTTGTTTCGGAGAAATAGTAGTGGGCCACATTGGCGAGCTAGGTTATAAATACCCGAACATACTCTAAATAGCTAGTGATTGAATCAAATATAAAGTTATCGATTTGGTATCGATATTATGGTAATAAGTATGATATATGTTATAGCTTATTATATTCATAACCTGACGTACCCAAAATAGTTTATTTTCATATTTTTATTTAATTGAGGAGATTGTAAAGTGTGTTTAAGTAAAGGCTTTAATGACGTATAGAATGTGGATTCGTGAGTGGATGTTATTCGTATAATGTGCCCCGATGGCATACTATCTGTTGACAAAAAATATGCTCATGTCATAATTTAGCAAATAACAACATCGTAATTTATCTATTGAAATCCTACGTCTGTAGTGCGTAAATTCCACACATTAATCGTGAGTATAGCTGATTTTATAAAAACCGTATTTTTGGCGTGGGATTTGAATTATCTTCTTTATTGTGGACTGAAAAAATCGACTATAATTTGTAGGAAACCAGTTCTCTTTGTCTGTCATTGTTATCACTTTTTCCTTGATATCTGAATTTGAAGGGAAACTAAAAATCATCACGTAAATAAGTATATAGTAAGAAGGTAACAGGAAGGGCATAAAATTAAAAAATCGCTTTTATTCAACTCAGATGATACACTAGAAGATATTTATGGGCGGGAACAATAAAACCGTTCACTTTTTATTTTTTATTTAGTGGTCCTACGGCTTTAAGGCTGAGGAATTGGAACCAAGAGTTACAGCTAAATTTTTGTTTGATACGGACAATACTTCTTTAAAATCAGCAGTAGCCACAGACTCACGGTTTAGGTGGGCAGTACTTGCAGTATCAGGATTTAAAGATCGCGGTTTAAATTATGGTAAAATTTTACTGTTATGGGAAGCCGAATACTATAGAAGAAGTGGTTGAAAAAATCACTGCAAGATTTAAAGCAAATAAATAAACAAATAATACGAAGTCAAGCCAAATAAACTGTTTAAAAAAGCTTTTTAATTGTTGGTGGCTTTTAATTACTAGTGGAAATTATATTAAATAAATAAAGTCAATATTTCTTACAAAAATATCGATACAATACAAACATTGCAACATCACTAACTCCCGTCTGATGTTGTCACAATGACACCGCCGTACTAGTCAAAATTCATACGCAGGAGGATGTCGTAGGTTTCGCATTACATTGATTTTTACGGTTCGTCGCTATGCCGTACGTGTGATTACGCAAGCAGCAATGGAAATGGGGCTAGTGAGATCATAGTAAATATTGATATTCTTGTGGTAAAGTATACATGTTGGTTTAAATTAGCAAAATACCTGATTATTACCATATATATCTACTTACCGATGAAATGTAATCCCTTTATTTGTATAATTGCAAGTTTCTGAAAAATTTCCGCAATTAAAAATGCTGCAATACACCATTTTTACTAGATGTGTTTCGTACAACGTCTGGTGTCGTACTGAATGCATACACTGGATACTGTGTCCAAATGGACATACTCATAGTGCCAAAATTACGCGGATATGCCACTTCTAATGTCTTATTATTACAAATTCTTTGGTCGTGTAAGTTATTCATTGAGTTGTTGTATCTGTACCCGGTTCACGTCTCGCGCAGCTCACTGTGCGAATGAAATGCGTGATTTATGCCGGCCCATTGACAGGTAGAGGGATTGTTCTAGTTTTCCATTATAATGTTCACTACAAATTACATACCTGTACTAGTATAGATGACGTTTTAGCAATATCGGTGGAAGGACGTTCGTTGTTGGTCATAGCCAAAATGCCAATGGCTTCATGAATCTTTGGGAGGATTGCCGTAATAGTTACAGTACATTGCATCGTCTGGTATCGTGTTGGTTCTAGGTAACGACCATAGGCATTCGCTGTTGTCTGTCCCTGTTCATGACCATCGGTTCTTACGAGATCCACCGTCAGAGATGGACAGGTGTTATAGTTCCTAAGCCAGACCTGCTGATACTTATATAAAATATGAAGAGATAACATTTTTTGTTTGTAAGTTTGTAGAATGTAATCTCGAGAACTACAAATGCGTTTCTAAACATTCTAAAACCTAATAATTCGCATGTATTTATGTACCTACACACCTTACACCTTACATCTCCCATATTTCTACAATAATAAATCATGTTAACTTAACGCCCCACTTAATAAATGGTGGAGGCAAGGATATTGATGTATTTAGGACTAGTCGCGCCAGCCGGCGTCTCCCGCGAGCGCTAATTAATAAGCGGCAAGTAGACGCCATTAAGGCGTCGTTACAAGTGCTGTTACGGTAGGTAGTCGTCCTTTTGTTCGGCTGTGATTATGTTGCGGGAGAGAGCGAATTATTTAATTAAAATATGTTTTAGACATACTGCCAAATTGCTAACTATATAGGTACGCATTCTATTTATACTTAGAATCATATTGGGTTTTATGATAATTTAGATTATTAATAGGACTCGCTGAGATTCAAACCTCAAGGTCTTCACCAGCGAAGACGTCAAAAGCCAGAATCTATAGTCCTTCCCAGATACGACTTTGTAGATTTTGGCTTACATGAATAGTAAGAGTAACAAAAAAGTTATTTGATTTGTGACTAAAAGTTTATAAATTACGCTTCCGCTTATCACACAGGACACTTCATATTTTAATAGCTACGTATTACAATAAAGTGATTTGATACAACGCCTTAAAATGGTTAAAACAAATCACAATCATGAATATTTTCTTATACCTAATCTTAAATTTCGTGACAAATGGAGATTGATTGGTTAAACCTAGAATTTGCTTAGTTCTAATTGGTTAACGAATGTTCCATGTTTAATAACTGACGTATAAAAAGCAAAACGAGCATCATTTGTTTGTCTACCTAGATTGTCTGACAATGAATTCGTTTCAAATGATTCTAATGGAGTGTCAAGCGAGGCTAAAAATGATTTGCAGATAGATTGGCAATCGCATTAATTATAATACTCTTTGATAGACACTTTGCCGTGACCTTAAAAACTAATAAACGAACTGATTTCGCAACAATAGCTTTACTAAAATAATAAAAAATATCCAATTTGCTGCGTACAACAGGCGAGACCTAATTCGTACCTCCGTGATACCCTTTATAATGACATCGACATCTGCTCTGAATAACCGAAACTTCGCTAGAATCGACAGCCGACCTAGACTCTAATCATGAAAACGTATTTATGACCTAATTAAACTCGTGTCGGGCCCGAGAGAACAAGACAACCTATACAAATTGCTGTTTGAACGAAAGAGATAGCGCGCACCCCGGGCCGGTGATTAATGCTTGTTATATGGCTGGTTAAGTACCGTGTAATTTGCAAAACGACCCTTAATTACCGTTGAACAGGGCTACCAGCGCTATCTTTGTCTCCCTCGAAGATTGTACGTGGTGGGAAGAGAGAAAGGCATAAGTTTGCGGTGCGACTATAAAGGCGGTATTTAATGAGGCATTATGATGTCGGCCGCGCAGATTAGGTCCACACGGACGGGATCGTTTGCTCTTCTCTTTATATCTGGGTTTGCCGGCGAGCAAACAAGAGAATTTAGTGTTTGTAGGAATTCACGCGAGTGCGACGCTGTTTGTCTTTCAGTTTACAGAATAAACGCTTTTTTAAATATACTGCAGTTAAACAGTTGAACTTGCGATGAAATAAAACCTGATCAAAAATCTTGGAGACGCTTACTACTTATTCCTACTTATACTCAGTTAATTTTGTAAGATACAATATAATTCGGAACCTTCATGTTTTCTTTCAGAACTATATAGGTAAATCATATCCTCAAATTCAGAAGGAAAAGTTCGCTTATTCACAACTACTCACCAGTGACAAGGATGAGACCTGGCAAAAGTTTTAAAAATACAGATTTATATTTGTCTAGTGATTATTGGCGATATTTCATCAACGTAAATAGTTTAACCGTACTCCGTCTTTGGTGTCGAATATCTACGACCATTACAAAATTATTGAAGGGATTGCATTACTGAATCGTTTTAAAACCACGACACGAAACAGACGCGACCAAATACAATTTTGCATCACTAAATATAACTCTCTCCTCCCACAGGTGTGGTTCCAAAACAGAAGAACGAAGTGGCGGAAAAAGCACGCAGCTGAAATGGCGACCGCCAAACGCAAGCAGGAAGAACTCGGCGAGGAATGCGACGACCAAGAGCCCCACGACAACGAGTGCAGTGACGAGGAGGAGGCCAAGAGGCCGCGGCTCGACATCCACCAGCACGTGGGCCACCACCAGCTGCACCGGCAGTGATCCCCCCCGCCCGGTGCGGCCACCGGTCACAGTGCAAGTGTCAATTACACGGACGTTGGAAACTACAGTTGCCCAGATTATACTAAGGTGCGAGATGACGAGTCCCCCTGCGACCTGTCCAACTGGCACGTGAGGGGGGACAGTGACAATTTGAATAGTGATAACGCTAGTGATGGTGATCAACCGATCAATTTTGCGTATTATCATTTCTAATACATATTATGTTCGGTTGGAGTATTAGTTGGACTGGGAAGGGATTGAGTTTTTGTTGCATTTGCTGAATTTGGAAATTGAATTTTTAATAATAGTAAATTATATCAACGTTTATGTAGAATCACACATGAAGGTGATATAATTTCCTATTATTATACACGCGGTTACTTGGAATTCAACGTATTCCTTGCAGGATGTGATAGAGAAGCTAATATGTAATAAATTTTACTGCATGGAATGCATTGAAGTAGGTACCAGTAACCCTGTAGGTATCGTTTGAAAAAAAAAAGTCAATTCCGCACGGTCAGAGATGGAATCACGATCAAATAATCAAATATTATCGAGGGTAATACGTTCCTACTCTCGCCATTGTTTTAAAATACTTACATAATTATATGGTGTCTGATATCACCAAAATTGAATCGGCAAATAATAAAACGAGTTGTTATATAAAAACGAGACACAACAACCATGTTATAATACTAGAAGTGCACTCATCAAAGACTTTTAATAAGAAACAACAGCATTGCAACGGGAATACAGCAAGTGGTAGTACTGCATAACAAGAACATGATATATTTTGAGTTGAATGACATTAGATATTAAAGAATAAGCAGAGATAGTCGACTCATGTGCAGAAAATGTAACCAATTTTTGAACTACATGTGAGGTCCGTCAACCGCTCCGGGCCAGCAGAGCATTTTATGGTCTGAATCCCCCTCACACTGTGGGGAAGCCCTTGCCCAGGAGTGGGAGATTAAAAAGCTAATTGCTATTTATAGAAAAATCTAACTCAATCTATATGCATACTTGTCTTTGTAAGAGTGTACTTCAAAAATTTCATTGAATGTGTCAATTTTTAAATTTTTCAAAAGACGTGCTTAAACTCTTATTTATTAAGAATACAACATAAGCGCTATGTAAAAATTATACTTAATTAAACTAATTAGCTTTACGACTGTAAATATTTATTGTATAAGTAGTCATGTGATAAATAAGTAATTTATTAATTAAAAATTAGATTTTACATCGTACTTTATGAGTATAAAATTGTAAATTATGGATCATGATACCGGTGCCAACTTCCTATGTAGTGATGTGAACACATCAGTATTAGGTATGTTATGTTCGAATTTATTCCTAATCTAATGTCGAGGTGTGAATGTAGGAGTGTATTTTACTATAGAAATGATTCTATCCGACGAATTAATCTTGCAATCCCAGTTAGTACATACAAAATAACCTATTTTGTTTGCTTCATGTAGCTGACTACATTGATCGATGTAAATCTGGAAAATTCTTACGATATACTAACTAGGCCTTTATTTATATTTGATATATCGTGGCAAGTCTATGCGCTGTGGATATGAGTAGGTACAGAGCATTCCTGTCATATAATTTGGTAGTTGAAACATTTGTAATAAAAATTGCAATTAGAAATGGTTGTCATAACTCATAATTGTCAATACATAATTCTGAATAAATTATATTTATATAAGCGGTAATTCACACGGTTAACCTGGCACCGATAATTGCAATATATTTTACTGTAACTGGATGTCCACTACGGCCAATGTATGGACTAAAAGGTGTCGGTTTCTTCGTGTGAATGACCACCAAGTTCATTCTGTACAGTATTCAATTTTGTAAATAATCTAGTTATAACTACAGATTATAGAATTGTCGCACACACGCGCACGCAATATGTATATTGTACATTCTAATTGTAAACGATTGTAAATAAATATTTAAACGAATTTAACTATTGTAACTACTAGTAGTGGTGACCACGCAGACCTTATATGGAACAAATCCAATCAAATATGCACTATTTATGTACGTAATTAAAAAAAAACCATGCACTAAATGATCACTGATGGTAGTTGTTGGTGGTAGCGGGATCGATTCCCGTCGGGAATAATTTCGGAATTGGCCTTTTCGTCATTAAACCTGGTACCTATTGTATGGTACCCATAGTAAAAGCGTTGCTTTGTTTGGGACCATACAAATGGGGTGTTATTCTGGCGATATTGATCTATTGAATGATTATATAAACATACCTGATGTGTAGACTTGAATCTATTTCGCCCTTATGCAGACCTGTAACCGAAATAACGCCAGCTTTCAAGGTCCCATTTTATATTTTTGAAATTACATTAAATGTAAACACAAGAAAGTACCACAAGATTTAAATGAAAAGCGTGTGGTGGGTTTTTGTGTATAAAACATTGGATTGTTCATTCACAAGAAATATTATTCATAATTGAGAGGAATGTATTATTATTTATTAATCAATTACTTACAATACAAAATTAAATAATATAAATCTACGCTATGTAAAAAAATATTTAGTTTACGAAATTGTATTCCTACATTAAGTAAACCTATGTTAGGTACTAAATAGTGCATATTTGAAACATTATGTAACATGAAAAATTACAATGTACCTAAGTATATAGCAAATGAGCTTCAACAAATATGAGAATATCGCTTATAAATGCACAGAGTACATAGACCGAAGTTAATGCTTTGTAAACAATATAAACCCACCAAGTTAAATGTCCACATGTAACGCAGCGATCAGAGTTAACAGGTGACTTCTTAAATTAATCGTGTTTAGATCATATAAACTGAGCGTGGAGAATCTACGTATGTGGTTAAAATAAACGGTTAGTAAAACATCTCATTGGTTTTATTAATCCCGTGTATTTAGAGAATCTGTTTTTAAAACATCTACCTATAATATCAGCCGCAACTTCTCAGACATCAATCAGAGACATTCAAAACATGTAAACTGATCTGGAACTCACTTTTAAGCATTCGTTTACCATTAGTTTTACGCTTGCTAAAAGAAAGCGTAAACGTAAATTATTTGTATGGAAAATTGTAGAGTCCCTATCGACCAACAGAGAAACTAACAATTTGGTATAAGTTCGATTATATTACGTAGCCGCTACCGACTGGTGACACTAGCGAACGTATAAGCTCTTGCTAGAGTCACAGTGTTCAAATATCAGAAAATGGCATACGTGTCAAGAGTCTTGAAATCATACCAAATCTTGATATAAATTAAAAAAAAATGTATTTGAGTGGAACTTAATTTAACTGAGTACTGTTTGCATACCTCTGTAAGGTACAGTCTATAGCAAAAGTAATTTATGGATTTATATAACTTCCGAATTGAAATAAATGTTCCTCAACTACATATTATCTACAGTTACACCAGTATATTATCATAGAGCAAAATTTCCGAACGCCTATCTGTCGAGGCTAATCTTAATACTTTCTAGAGAAAGTGTCTATGGGACCAGAACTAAGTATTAGGTGTCCATTTATAGCTGGTACATATTCCTATATCTCCGTAAATAAGCCCCTTTAAAGAAATTCCATCTCACCAAATCTGTATCTACATCACCTCAAGGCACCCCGCCCTCCCGTCAAATCACACTTGCGAACACACTCGCCCCCGCTTTAAAATGGAGTAATAAATAAAAGGTAGACACGGCACCTTATCGCTTCGAACCTCGGCCACAACAAATGAAAGAATACCCCCCTTTTTCCCTCCCTTACATGCTTACCTCTCGCTCTAACAAGCAGTAAATGTTGTTTTACATTTATAACTACAAGTGTGCTCGCGACTGTACAAGAACGACCTTCTGTTGAAGATCAAACTCTATTTTGCCATTCTTAAAGTTGTCTATTGTTTGGGTGAAACTAAGGATGTCTCAGTCGGTTGCCATAGCGACGGGTGGCGTCCCGATTTTTGCCAGCGAGCGCCTCCTTCGACGAGAAGGTTTTCCAATCGTACATAAGTATTGGTTCGATAACGCGGGGATTGAGATGCTGGGTACAGAGTTGTAGGTATTGACAGATTTGAAACGGCTTCAAAATGGCTGTACGTGTTTGGGCATTCTGATAGCTTGGATGGGATTGTGTATATTTAAATTGAATACTATTATTATTATGCATGTGAGCAGTGATAGCAGTGGTAAAAGTAATGCTCGCACCTCTGGAATTTTCAGGTTTAATTGCCAAAAGACATGACATAACTATTCTCATGAAGAGACCTCTAAATGTTAACCAGTACGCAAAAATAGGTAATGAGATGAGACGTCATGGGATGAATGCGGAACAACCCTGGAAATCACTCTGATGACATACAATATAACTAACATTATATACTTATATAAGAAATGCACATCACAAATGTCTAAAGATGTCTCCTAAAAGTAATAAATGTAGCGTCTAGAACCATAATGTCCAAATGTGGCAACATTTATTTAAAAATCGATTGATGATCGTATTTAAATTTTATTGTTAGATATGGCAACTTATGAGAAAACAAAGAATTTAATAAGGCTATATTGCTATTACCTTTTTATAGCTTTATGTATAATAATACTTTACTTATGTAGAGAGTATGTCAGTTTGTGTAAATGTAGAGCTACTCTACCATGAGTTACACGTTCCTTAGTCGCTAGTGTCTACGTAAGATATTTACATTACAATTGAATACCCTTGTATTGACCATCCCAGGAACTATATAATTTAGCCTATAAAAAGTCAATAAAAAAATCCAGAGGTGCGAGCCGGGGTTTGAACCCAAGAACGGTGCCCGGAAGACGCGTGCTTTAACCAATCGGCTATCACAGCTTTTTTTCCAAGAACTTAATAAACTCATCTCGAACTCAAAATGGGTTTTATTCATGTAAGCCAACAAAGCATATATGAATATTCAGCATCTACCACCGGTTTGGAATTCTGCTTCCACTGAGTAGATCTGGCAAGAAACTCAATGGTTACTATTTTCAAAGAATAATTTACCATACCAGTATTTTACGTGGAGACTAGAGACTTTTTCCGAAGGTATCAACTCATGGTAAAGGTCCTATAGCTTGGCATGATGGCAAACAAAGTGACGTCAACGTATATAGACAAAATATAAACGGAGAGTCATTTCAGAAGTCTTTTTGTTTCCGTTGTGAAACTTAGCAAATTTTAATACCCATTTTACTATCAGATTTCACACCTACAAATGCCGTATTGGGAGTAAAGACAACATATTTAACGACGAATCAAAGGCGATTAATCGTCCCCTTACCGATAGATATAAAATCGTAATAAAGAGCCTACACATAGCGGCGTAAAGCTGGCATCAGTAGATACTGAGCGGAGTGACCACCGAGTGGAGAGGTGGATTCTGGAGACGAGAGTGAATATCTAGACCGGTTCAAATATTTAAAATAATGATTCCCGACTGTTAAAGTCGCTATATTCCACATTAGAATGTATTATTTGTTTTATGTGTGTATCGATCATGAAACGAATTCAATGATGTAATTATTCATTATTACTTTCTGACAACTGGACTTTTTCTTTTCTTTTCAGTTTTTTATTTTTTCTAAAATTTATTATTGGAATAGATTATAAATAGCTCATGATTTTCAGTCAAATTAATCTAATTACGATCCGAGAGTTTACGATTACTTGAGAAAATATTTTAAAATTTGCGCGTTGTACGTAGGTGGGTAGGACCGATCGATATTTTATGTGGAACAGGTAAAATTAACTCAAGATATTGAAATAAAACTATTTTTCGGATGTTATCGCGTTTATTTAATTTATGTTCCCGACGTTTAAGAAAACAATATGTTAACTCAAGATATTTTGCTTTCATAGACCTTTGAAAATAAACCGTAAACTCAATATCTGCCGCTCTACCAACCAGAATACACCTCCGTCTATTGTGAAATATCTCAAAAACACCGCCGCCCGTGAGTGACACTCGTCTGTAGATTTAGTGTCCGTCCGACCGAGGCTTGTGATTTACGCACTCACCCACACCTCCCACGCAATAATTAATAACCTTTATCGCCGATACAGTTCCGAATAATGCGTGTTCTTGACGAATGGACACTTTTATTGTATGACAATAATCGTGATATTTTTATTTGCGTTTTTCCTGCGATGCGGTAGGCCTCGGGATTATCTGTATATATGAATTCAGCGATAATTAAAATTCCTCAGATAGATATTGACATAGCTTTACCTTACAGATCTAATCAAACAGTCAGTCAACTGCGTCAGATTTTTTTCAAATTTTGTTTATTGTAACTAACACTCTGAATTACAAACATCTCTGCATTTCGTAAGAGTGCACTTAGCAATTAGAAAATGATATCAACGCCACGGCTCGATGCTTGATAGAATGCTAGATATAATCATACCTACATACTAAGTTATTTTCTTTTATAGCTTAATTAACCACAGAATGCCTGTCAGTTACTAAAAAGAAATAATTAAATATAATGATGTAATACAATAGGTACGTAAAATAATTCGGTCGTACAATATTTTTGAGTGTGTAACAATCTAACAATCAACATTAATCTTATAAAACTCGATGGTACCGGACTCACACGCACTGCGCAAGCGATTGACATAAAACAAAACATTTAATAGTAAATAATAAAGCGAAACGAAACGGACCATAAAGGAGACATCAAATAAAACGCGATTGATTGGCAGCCGTCCGGAACCAGCTGTTGTAAACACAAATCATGGGGAAGATCACATGGCGCTGGGCATCATTGACGGTTCTGTATGTTTGTCATGGAATTTTAGAGGTCCCTGCACCGTAGAATACGCTAAACACAGAGGAAAACGTTGGAATATAGTCCCATAGTTAGTTGTTCTACTAAATAGTAGTGACTAAAGACAAGGTACTGTATATTTCACAAGCGGTTATTTTGTGTGGTGTTAACTCCTAGCTAAGCTGTGCCATGAAGGAGGCATTTGGTCAGTCTGAAACGGACCACTAACTTAACTGATATAATACTATACTTCTATCTAAACGAGTCTTGTAACAGAAAACCCCATCGGTACTTATCTATTTTATGGATTAGAACTGATTATTAACGACGTTATCAAGTAAACATTTGCGCGATGCGTTTCACACCGCGGTATATTGCTACCATAACATTAAATTTATTTAATCACAGACTAAATGCCGAATACTGAAATGATATTCAAATTGTCTCACTCAACTGTTTCAAACGTCATTCTGTATTTTTTGTAAGATGTGACACACACTTGGTTGCGTTCTTTTATCAGTAGGTAGTAAAAACGAAAGAGTGTAATCACATCCATTCTAAAACGAATCTAAGTGTAAACCAATCCAACTTCAAGCCTATATTTATCTTCCCACAAATATTATCTAATTAAACGCATCCAATAATGTGTGTGAATGAACTTCGCTCCGTAAGGCACCTTTATGAGGACCATAAACCGTTTAGTGGCAGCGCTCAGTGTGATTACCCCGCTGTCCGATTGACGGCTTGAGTTATCACTCCCTAGAACCAGGTTTTAATATTAACAATCAATTGGCAAGGGTTTTGATGGGAACACCTGACTGTTATATTTTCGTAATGTATATGAAATTATGAAATTATGGGGCAGAGACTGCAGTGAGGTTCAAAAGAGACAGCGCACATTTGGAAGGACGAGTATTGCCGAATGAATGTCGTTAATTTTACGTCAGTGGCTTATTAATAGATATTTTACTCTTAAATCAAAGATTTTACTATACTATAAATTAATAGTTTCCTTTTTATTTTACAATTTAAAAGCTACCTGGAACGTACAATAACCACCAAATATGTAGGTAACATCCTGTAAAACTGAAATACAGAATTTTGTTTAACACTATAAGGTTGGTTGAAAAATACTCTATATCTAATAGCCCGCACGCTATAAGAGTGACCAGTAAATTTCAGTACCTACAGTTGCCTTGACTTACATTGGGAGCCAAACCCATCAGAAAATAAAGTGTTTAATACACCCGCCTGCCGCTCCGGACAATACTGGCATGATGACTAGATCCCAGGAATGCGACTTACCAGGTTATTGCAAGAACTATTGATAGGCACTCTCTCATGTACATTTACCCACGCCCCTCGCACACCTCATGACATTTGACACTGACTCATAATAACTCTCCAGCCCATCCGAGGGTTAAAATAAATCTGTAGGCAACGTAATTGCTTGCAAATCATTATGAAGCTGCGCTACATATCAACCGATGAACACCAATGCGCGATATAGCCGCCATAACATGCTACTGGGATTGGGGGATGGATTATAATTTAATGAGTGCGATGTAAATGGCAATGAAACCTAATAACATATTGCATTTCAAGATATGTTTGTCTGTACTTGTTTACAGATTTTGTTGTCGGCAAATCTCGACTGTACTAAATTTGATACTAAAACTATTTTTGTCTTGTTTTCAGCCAAATCATCAATTGGTATCTTTGATCAACCCTTTCAACTCAACTCAAAATTGTTTTATTCACGTAAGCCATCAGAGCATTTATGAATAGTCAGAATCTACCACCGGTTCGGAATGCTTCTTCCACTGAGAAGATCCGGCAAGAAACTCAATGGTTACCCTTTTCAATAAATAAAAGATGGTGTACATTCTCAGGAACAGCAACAGAATATGAGTAAATAAGTAATAGTAAATAATAATCATCAAATCTCAATCATCTTTGAGTTATACTTGTGCATTTGGTGTATGTGAAGGTATATATACCATTTACCTCGGACTATTTACATATTTCGACTGAGTTATCAGATAAATAGGACACTCACATAAGATTATTTAACCGTTGTCGCGTTGCTTACACACCCGCGGTGTAGATATATCAAACAATAGGTTATTTATTTTGCCTGTTAGGTTAATATTCTCAAAATAATAAGTGAATCCGAATGAAATAGCCAGTGCATCGTGTACCAGGGCCCCATAAACCCGAGGCGTTGGGTTTTAATACGTGTAATTCCCGCCATATTGTAATTTAACAATTTGCAGGCTCTCGCGAATGCACTGGGCGCCTAACGAGCCAATATACTCCTGACCTTGGATGATTAAAGGAATTTTATTTATATGATTACCTGACGCAGCTTCGTTTGTGTGTATTTTGTTTTTATTCTTTCACTGGTAATTTTTCCATTTTTCAAGAATCAGTAAATGCATGTGAAATGGCATTATACGTATAGAAATACGAAACTGAATGCGCATCTCGCATCATCGAATCAGGGCATCCACTCGCCAGTATTACAGCTGCCCAAATAATTACATTAATATCAAAAGTGAATATTTTACGTAGTCACTAGCGACTAGCGATGTAAAATACGCGTAAAACTCCTGGTGACGCCACACAGAGCTACAGAAGAACAAGGAGACTGTCTATTACTATTGTGGCGTTGTCCAAACACCACTAAATATTATTAAGTAATATCCTCATTATTTTGTATTTTCATGGCGCCACGCCAAGCTACTTAAAGTAATGATGCTTAAACTTAAAAGCAGATTACAAGCACCATTATTAACCTTAGGCAAAGACGAGTAGCAGATACCACGAGAGCTTTTAGTATAGGTGATGAGACGAGACTATTAATATTTTAGACAATGGGTATTGTTCTAGGATGATTGGTTAGGTATTGTTTAATAAAAATCTAGTAAGAAAAACTTGTGAAGTTTTTTTATGATGAGTCATTAGGGTGATAATAAGATAAAATTAAATAAGCGGCAATACCCTAGTGGTTAGAGGGCACCCCCTTGTTACCGACAGGTGCCGGGTTTGATCCACACTACTGATGTATGCACTCCTAATATGGGCCATAAGTTATGACCCATCTCATGACATATAAATTATAACATTGAAAGTAATGTTTATTTTTGCCAACATTTCTTGATTATTAACATAATTAGAGTGGTTACAAATATCAACAAACAGAACCGCGAGTGTACTCTAGCTTTGAAAGACAATTTATAAGAATTTCGTGTGAAGCTTACAAGGTAGGTGGAACGGCATCTTATAGTATAACCCTTAGCCCTTGGATTGATGGGGACAGGGCAGGGTCCATTCACCTGAGACAAGTTAAATCTGGACGTAAGTCGATATCGATAACCGAATTATTGTCACTGTTCGATGTGTATCGACAACTATTAAACCATTATGCAATAGCGAGCAATAATACTGGAACACTGATCGCTAGATTTATGCCGACAACTTTCGATGCAATAGTGGACTCTATTTTTAAAACAATAGGAGAGTGTACTTAGTCTCATTTACGCTAATATAAGTAAATTTTGACTGCTGGTCTGAACAAACTTAAATAAAAGCCTAATGCAGAACCGATTTGTTTGAGCTATAGCTAAAATTTCCTGGAAGGCGAAGGCATTATACACCTACTTGCATTGAATTCCAAAGAGGGTTCATTATAAATATAATTCTGGGATTTTATCATGATTTATATGTTGATTTTGCAATACGACCCCCTATGAGCAAATTCTAATCAGTTCTTTATCCTGGAAGACGAACAAACAAACAACACGTCAAATCCAACATCACCCATTTCCCTCGTCCTCCAGTGTACCACATTCATCACAATCCGAGATATTTAAACCGTCGCGCGTCGATAAAGCACAGTCGTTGGCATTAAAACATTTTTAAAATGCCATAAATTAAGCGGTTTTAACGACACTAGTGCGGGCCCCTATTAATCAACTGTTCACTTTAAGGCTACTTTTTATTACATGTAAATGAGTGAGGTATGCACTCCACGGCGAGTCGGACGGTGTGCGTGTCGTACGACGGAAGACTGGAGTCCAGACTCCCCGAGGGACTGCATAAAACGAATAACAATGCAACGAAACAAAAAATTAGAATAATGAAAATTGATCAAAGTTATTATTGCATGTAACCTTTAAACTGCTTGATCAAATTGGATGGATTTCAGGTCACGACTTCGCTGATTACCAAAATGTATACAGACATATTGTAATTTGCCATCTGAGACCCGACTGCTGGGTCTACCTTGTCAAAATACTCAGGCAACATAAGAAGCGCAGAGAGGGCGTCAGATATTATAATGCAGAAAGTAATAATATAATAAACCACGGTAAAATCGTATATTGTAAAAGATATCCGGCCTCCGAGATGAGTCGAGTAATCCACGTCAGGTTATTATTTCTGTCATAACTAGAAGATATCCGCAGGTAAGAATAATGTATAGCATGTCTTCTTCTCTACCTTTGGAAGTACCTATATCTATGGGATGAATATTTGGATGAGTATGACTCTGATTTATTATTTTAGTATATTTTTAAATTGATAATTTCAGATTCGCGCATTTCGACCCGACGACGCAACGTGTCCGGTGATGTTTTCTAAATGTATAAATAAATATTGCATTCAATAAAACATCCATTAATTCTATAAAATAAAAGATTTCCTTTCGCCTGAAAATAGATTCTAAGATATAGGCGAGGTCACGGCCACAAGGCAGTCGCACCATATTCCCTTTTTATGACGCGATCAAGCATACCTAACCACCTTTAAAGGTTCAGTATTAAAAAATCTATAAAGCCTCGTACAGACGAGTGGGCAATAAATAAATAACACATATAAATAAATAAATATAGAAATAAATCCGTCGTTATTTTATGCCATTGTGGCCGGCCGATGGGGGTTTAATGACGCAGAGACCGGACGGATTGTTAGTGATATTTGTAATAAAGTTTGGACTAAGACTGTGGGTACTGTGATTTAGATTAGACTTATGACTTAGGAGGAACGTGTACTAAATAGCTAATAAAATATTGACCAACTATTATAAAGAGCAAAAATTTAATTTGAAATCTAAATTTAAATTATTATTATTTTTTTTCAATTTGGATGTTTTATTCTTTTATTCACATACATACACAGTATTTTTCTTAGGGGCTTATAGTTTGCCTGAGCCGAATTCAATTTCAAGACTTATTTCTAACTCAACACTGCATTAATAAGTCCGCCACCAGTCGCTAATTGATAACGTCTACGTCATGGTCTTGCAAGCAATGTTTGTTTGTCGTATGGCGAATACGTGTTGTGCACCATTCACGATACAAATGTCTTACGTACACGCTAGCGACTAAGTAAATCTATTATAGAGAGCCCGAAATCAACACGATATCCTTGTCATGAAAAGAGCGTTAAAAATAATCTATTAAATCAATTTATTATCTTCTCTCATTAAAACACCCATCCCACATCCGGCCGCGGGCACAATAGCCGGACTCACAACACTCGCCGACATCCAACCAATAAATCTAACATTAATAACTTTATTCGTATTACAGACTTAAATATAGGCGATATAGTCTTTACTACATAGGTGATAAGGGTGATGTGGTGGTAGTATAAAAAGTGGGTATAAAACGGTAGCAGGATTACTTATAGGTTTTGTATTATAGTGCTGACGGGCTTAGGGTTGTGATTAATAATATCGATATTTTTTACTTAAAGCAAAATGTGTGGCGAAACATATTTTTAAGAGAATATTACTCCTTTCCTCTTACGATCGCGTTCATAACCTCTCCCGATAAAAAATTGCTTTGCTACTCATTATCGTACTGAGAAATATTTTTATGCAAAAATGAAATCTATATACCTAAATAATATATCTGAAAACTTTTGATGGAGGCAGATGATAAGAAGCGGATCTCCATAGTTTGTCGATCTACTGTATTGACCAAGCCTCATCACATCCGACCAAACTCAGTGAGAACCGGCTCTAAAAAAAACTGGTTTCGAACTTAGGCATAAATTGTAGTTATTTTAGTCGACATTAAAACAAAATTAACACTGCCCCATCACTAAAAGGTAGGCAGTGTTAATTATAAATAATTCAAGCATCATTAGCGAGAACGAAATATCTTGGACTACACAAAGACCATATTATCGTCTCGCTTGCCCACCAAGCTCTCTTTCACACTAATGGACGAAACCCGAGAACATGTTTATTGTAACGTGAGAATCTTGTATTTGAGTTTTGTGTAATTCTGGATATGTTCTATTTTGTACAGGATGTTACGAAATAGGGATCTTATCACTGTAAATTATCATTAATAATGTAAGCTTTGACAATCCAGCACTTGCCTCTCCCACGGCTGATGACTGACCACTGGTATTTTGCCGAGAAAATCACATTAAACAGAGTTGCGAACTCAGTATCACTACTCACATAAATAAATTGAAGAAAAGTTTTAATGAAAATAGGTGTTAAATTTAAAACAGATGGTACTTATTTTTAAAGGAATGTGTAGTCCACTGTACATAAATATCGCCAGACGAACACACCAACTGTATGGTCCCAAATTAAGCAATGCTTGTACTATGGGTACCGTACAATGGCCTGGGGGCGATCCCACTGACACCCAAACCAGGACAAATGACGAAAAGACCAATTCCGAAATTTACCCTGACGGGAATCGAACCCGCACTATGTTCATAATCATGGTCTAAGATTGCAACATGTAATAAGACCGCACTATGAAGTGGCACTGTTTTTATTTTTATTTAATGTGAAACTATACAATCATTAAATTCTGGTGAAGAATAATATGTCCCGTATTATTTTGGAGAAGATTAACATGACGTAACTAAAATGGTGTCACTAACGCCAAATATCTTAACAAAATCTTGACTGACACACAATCAACGTAAAACTATTTTTTTCTACACCATAATAACATAAACTTATTAACTGCGTGCGTACCAATAAAACCATAAAAACATCAATGGATACCCACAAAATCCACCCCCTATACTTCGATGCGCGCGCGCATCCATTCAGTATATTTTTTCTGCGCGTTTACCTGCAACTTCCTTCCTACAACGATCCATTACTATGAATGACATTCTTGGCTTTTGACAGTTAAATGGATACCTTTACACCTAATAGCATGATACACTTATGGAAATCACACGATATCATACTTTACTGCCCTACATATAAAGTTTTAAATCCATTCCAGTGTTATTATTCAATGGTGGCGTAACAAATATAAATTTTACAGTCACCAATCGCACTCGAACCTTTTAAGACTCTCCGCTATAAAGTCGAATTTGGATTGATTTTTATTTGTTTAAGAGAAAAGTATTTTTTATTATTTTTCCTAGCGCATGCGTAAACGATATGTGACGTAGACTGCGGCGCATTGTGATCGGTGCCAGGCTGTCTGCCGAAACGGGTTTTTGTTCAAATTTCAAATGTTTTTTTAAAGTTGGGCTAATGATAGTTAGGCGACGATGTCAGGCAACTAATTGCGGGGAGATATGAGGAAGAATAATATTTGAAGGAATGTTGATAGTTAAATATGAATGAGGATATTCGTTTAGAGATGGTTAGAACGCCCCATTTGACTACATAAATGTAGTAAGTAAGTAATAAAAAATAATGTTCTAGAGGCTACTTACGAAGTTTATCAACTAATTTTTTAGGGATATAGGTGCAAATTCTGTTGTCATAAAATCATGACTGAACTTAAATTAAAAATCTATAAATATATATATCCTGCTTGTACGTAATAAAATGAGAAAGATAGTAACACACCTAGTTAGTTTAGTGTTACATTACCTATACCACTCTAGTTCACACCCTGAAAAGGCCCAATCCGCTCAAACTTTTCTCTCTTATAAAACTAAGTCCGCATACAAGCGTACGTGTTAAGCTGTTATCGTAGCCTATAGTTGCATCTAATACCAAAAGCATTGCTCGCCGTTACCGATCTGAAGAGGAGTGGGACAAGAGGAAGGGGAAGGGAGGAAGGGGCTGGGCTTCCGGCTCTCTCACTCATAGTACGAAACGCAGCTATAATAACTACTTTAGGGCGATCTTCTGTGAGAGGGTGGTACTACCCTTATTGAGGCAGCTCGTGTATGGCTACAGCTCGGCTCTACCATCGAAATTTCTAGCATCTTAATAATAAAAGTAAGGAGATGGTAAATTAACATTCAGATATCTATTTTAGCCCTTTTTGACGTCCCACTCCTGGGCACGGGCCTCCCCTCATCACGAGGGGGATTCAGTCAGGCCATAATCCACCACGCTGGTCCAGTGCGGGTTGGCGGATTTCACATGTCTTTCGAAAATTGGTTAGATCTTCTAAGACATGCAGGTTTCCTCACGATGTTTTCCTTCACCGTAAGCAAGATAATCATGTAGAAATTATGATTCCCACATAGATTTCGAAAAATCCAGTGGTGCGAGCCGGGGTTTGAACCCAAGACCTGGTGCCCGCAAGATGCGTGCTCTAACCAATCGGCTATCACTGCTATCTATCGTAGCAATGAGTTGAATGGCCGATTACCCTAAATTAACTGAAATTAACTGAAATGTGTAGAGGGTTCGGTAAATCTCTTGAATCTCCGAAATCCTATAACGTTACACGTACTTACAAAGGATGTTTCGTATTCTCTACAAAGTCAATAACTGCCCATTCAATTGAGCTTGCGATTGTTGCAAATATAATTGACTATTTCCTATGTTGCAACCTTGCTATGAATTCCGACATTACACAAAATGTCCAGTATAGCGTATGTTGTGTATCTGAGTGGCAGATTTTTAATAATCAGTACCACGGAAATACTACTTTTTTATTATTAATATATATTTTATAGTAATTGATTTGGTACGTGTGGGATGGAAAACGGGAAGGCTTTGCGCAAGAGTAAGACAGTCCAAAGGCTAACAAAAAAAAAATCTTTTTTTTCTTTGTATATTAATAAACGTGGTTTAGCGGCTCGTATAGATACACAATGCTTTGTCTTCTTGTTTCAAATGTCAAATTATCGATGACAGAAAGTATAGTTCGGTATTCACCCTCTATTTATTAATAAGGGGGTTAGTAAGTAGATGGTTCTAAATAAAATAATAGATTTGATTTTCCACCAAAATACCCAGTAGTTTAAAGTTAATATTTCACGGAAACGATTACAATGTACCCACTTAGTATATCTACTAAGCCAGCATAGGTTTTCAATACGCGCTTACAGATCTCAAGTGTAAATTAATTCAAGTACCAATAAACCGTTTTCAAAACTATCTACATTTGCAATATACCCGCAACACCCAAAGCAACAATCGCATCCGTACCGTACAATGGCAATCGGAGCGGAAATACGCCTTGCAACAAAGGTGTTATATCAAAGAGTCAGTTTTTTTCCCCCTCCTGCCCACCTCTCGTACACAAAAGTACGAGAGTCCATTCATGGCTTACTGGCTTAAATGTCGCGTAAAATGATTGTACGTTTTTTTCTGTAGAACTCGGAATTTGGGTAATTTTGTGAAAGTGCATTATTGTATGTGACATTTTTAATTATTTATCTATCAACGTTATGAAATCGCAGGATTTGCGATTAAGCTTTTGGATCTATTGACGTTCATTCAATTAATAAATATGATTACTAGTAACATCTGCTTTTATTATTAAAAGTAAGTTAAAAACTACAAATGGCATGTGGTTGAAAGGTTTTTAAACCCCGACGAAAAAAGAGCGGTGTTATAAGTTTAACATTTGTATCTGTCTGTGGCATCTAGTAGTGCCCAAGCGGATGAACCGATATTAATATTGTTGTTTTTCTTAGAACGGTATTTTGATCGAGAGTGTTCTTAGCTATGTTTCATGAAAATCGGTTCAGCCATTTGAAGATTATCAGCTCTTTTTATAAAAGTTTATAAGGGTACCTACTAACATTGTTCACATTGTTTTGAGAAACGTACCTGATCATAGATGTAGTAGGTACCTACTCTTTAATCTACGCCTACTACCGCAGAGTAAATGTATACACCATTTAACTTATACCCATTAAAATTACAGACGTATAGGCCATCAATTCGAATCCTTACCAAGATATTTGATCATTATTCTCGACTACTATAAAATAATCAAACTTCACACACTAAATCTTAAGCCAGCCTCTGGTAATCAAAACACACACCGAATAACAGACAATTAGTGGGTATATAGGAAGACAGGTCGAATGTCATGACACATGACGATCGCAGACAGCTCGCCGACTCACCGCCCTAACATAACACGGATGGAATGACAGACTTGTCGATGTTTTGCTTGTGTAAAAAATGTTTCATATTATTAATGGATATTACTTTGCTGCTTTATATAAAGTGCCTTAGTTTGTTAGCGCAAACTGAAGAAACCGAAACTAGTAAATAATAAAGGTGGAAAGTTCTCGAGGTTTCAAACAAACATTTTATTTATTTATTTTATTTAGTACGTGATAGACTTACAGGTAAGTAACTCAGGCAAATATAGCAATCGTTTAGCCACTGGGAAGCCAATCACTAGTCTTCACTTATAGTGACTATAGACGTTTGAGTTCTGAGGAAGAGTTATAATTCATAATTATCCACTATAACCCCCCTGGTGGCGGACTTCAACACGAATCTCCTGACGGAACGCATTGGTTACAATTCAGTACCTAAGTATCTAGATCCAAGTATGCATTAATGATTAATGGGCTTCGAAACATGGTAAGTAGATAGATATACAAAGTTAATAAATCAAGTACAAATTTTATGAAATTAACTATTTCTAAATAATTAATTTACCGATATAAATCTTCCATAAACTAGGTATTACTTTTCATCCATAGATATAGCTACATCTTTCGTTTCAAACTAGCCAGATATATCCAATATAAAAAGTATTGTGTTAGGGTGTCAATAAACCCGGCCGGCCATTTTAACATTTAATACACCGCCGGACAAAGGCCACGGAACTCTTTTATTTTTCATAAGTTTAAGGTTCAGTGAGTTTAACGTGAAACCTCGAGCGATAACGATGCGTGAAGATTTTGATGTACTTACAAGGAAGATGAAAAAAGGTATACAAATCGATCTTTACTTCCGATACACGATAGACTTCATAAGGGATGTTCAGGCCGTTCCGGTCTATATTCTTATTTATAAGACAGTTAGCGTGGGTAGACAAAAACCTCAAAAATTATTTTATAAACGGATATAACAAAATTCTTAAAACTATGGGATTATTAGGAAAGGGATATAATTAAAGGAAAGAGAAAGGGAAGATAACGAAGAAGAAATAACTTATTTAAATAAATTAACTAAATATTTAATGGACGTAGAGTCGAGCTGTAGCCAATTGAACTCTACATGCTCATATATACCTCGCCTAGCCTAGCGTCGACCAGGCTAGTACCAGCCTTTCACGGCAAATCTGCACAAAGCAGCTACTATAGCTGTGTTTCGTACATTAAGAGAGCCGGAAGTCCAACCCCTCCCTATGTTCAACTCCTTTAAATCGGCATCGTGCGAGAAATACTTTTTGTATTGCATCTATATATAGGCTACGGTAACTGCTTAACAGGAAGCGGATCGTGCGACTATTTGGCGCGTTTGTCCTATCATAAAAACCTATACGGAACCACAACCCTTACCGACGACTCAACAACACTACGGGCAGACTTAATACCAGTAGCTGACGATGTCGACTCATTTATCAGACTCAGTGGCGAGCCGGCGTCGAACCCGCTACCTGCGCGGGGCTGCTCACGAGGTGTATTGATGACCGGACGCGCCTGTTGTGAATGTGGGTATCATAACCTCGGGATAAGTTAGGCGAGATGTGGCGGGGTCGGTAATTAGATGCCGGCCTGTGAAAAGAAGGGATTGGTGACCTGCGGTCCGACACATGCGTTTTAGATATGTCAAAGTCAAACTCAAATCGTTTATGTTGTTAAAGCCAACAGGGGCACTCACAAGTTGTAACTTTTACATTGCGACCTTGACTGAGAAAATCCGGCTAGAAACTCAATGGGCTTGTAGTTTTTTTGCATATTATTATTATATTTTAAAATCACCAGTAGCTTATTATTTTGTTTAGTCTTGATTTTATAACAACTTTGATATCGTATTTGGATCTAAAGTTTCGTGGTCGGCAAGAAGTTTTCAAGCCATGTGACAAAATAATTCATGGATCATTCGGCCTGGGCGGACCATACCCAGTGTCCGCCAGACTAATGGTGTCCACCAGATTGCCATAAAAATAAGCTGTTACAAAATAAGTACGGATAAGTGATACGTGCCTCGTGCGAGGAATTATATTCTTGGAAAGTACTTAATCTGCTGGATTGGTTTACATGCCTTGGTATGGTTTGATTGCCATAGAAGAAAGACTTTTATATCTGACTGAACAGTAGTTGTAAGGCACCACGGATCATAATTAGACTAATTGGACCTAAACTCGTGAGCTGATTATATTAGATTCCAATAATAGGTATGGCAAAAGCGCTTGAACGCACGGAAATTGTCCCTGGTTTCCACAAGGTCTGTGTAATAAACTGCTCCAGATATCACTTGCAGGCTATTTAGCATAGTAGTCCGTTCGTTGTGCCAGAGACTGCACTCCCACAGGATGTGATGTGCAGATTGTTTATGATCGTTTTGCGCCGTCGAACATTGACACAAAGATATTCTGAAATCATTGATATTTTATTCTATACAAACAATAGCAAAACTAAATTACTATCACATTTTGGCAGATGGGTATACAGATGATATGAATATTTATATAAGTAGGTATGCACCATCTTATGCGATCGTAAATAAGATGGATTCATAGATTATACAATAAGTCAATGGTCAAGCAATCATTTTTTTATGTTCTCTACTTATGTAATTTTACACATAATAATTTAAGTTTATATTTACCAGCTGTTTTTTTAAATTGTAGATTATACTGAAACGTTTCTATGAAATTATAAAAACATAGCTATCATAAGTACATCAGCATACAAACTTCGTACCATATAAACCTTCCCTATACACCGCTTTGTGAGCGTCGCAACAGACTCGGCAAGTAAACAAATATATACATTTAATAGGTTTTTATTGCTATAATCTGAGCATAATTTACGTTGATAAGCAGATCAGGCGCAATATATTACACTTTGATACTCTCATTGAGCATTCCTTTTATTTTAATATCAACTTTATAATCCTGAATAAATGAGACGCGCTCTTAATTTTGCGGTTTTAACGCAAACTTCTGGCTGGCGCGATGGCGCGGCGGTAATTTTGTTTATTTTGTCTTTGTATGGTGCCATTTAAGATATATTATAAAGTATTGGCTTAGCTTTGATTGAGTTTTGAAATAGGCATTTAAAAACCGGAATCTTGTATATGATCATCTTTTTTTTGATCTGGACTATAATATGTTGTTGGCCAAAGTGGCCATAACAACTTCACCCCGACAGAGGGCGAGCGCAAGTGCGCTCCAGCCAGAGGGGCAGGGGGGCAGCTAGCTCAAGGGCGCCACAAGGGACACGACCTCGGCTTGGGCCGCTGCCAGGAGAGGTGGCGAGGGTAAATCTACCACCAGATCGGAACGCGACCTCGACTGAGAAGATCCGGCAAGAAACTCAGCGGGCTTGTCGGGTGCCAAGGTGCGTCTAGGTAAGTAGACGCACCTTCTAGCGGAAGCGGGGTCTGGTGGGGAGTGTGCGTGTGTCGTTCTTCTCGACATCTGAGTCTAGGAGAGCGGTGAGTGGGTCGGGGGGGTCCAGCACCACATGCCGCGGCCTGCGGCGGCATGCATCTGGCGCGTGTGTAGGTGCACAATCGGCGGCGGCGAATTTTAAAAAATCCAATTAATACAGCTCAAATCTCGCTATTTATGCCAAAAACACATTTCGATAACTAAAACGGTGATATTATTAATTATTGTGATCCCCCATCAACCAACTGTCATTCATTTTCACACATCAAAAACAGGCAATGCAGGAATTTGTCGCAAATCCTTAACAATACTATTGCTTAGCATTACACCCTACAAAGCCATACATATAGCTTGATTAAAGGAAAATAAACTTTAATGTATTGGGGTAGAGATTATATGGTGTGTTATAAGTGCCGGTGTATGGTAGAATATTGAATATTTAAGGACAAACGGTGTGAAAAGTGGTGCCGATCTATTACGGGTAATCGGATTATGTGGACGTGGGTACTGCGCCCGCGCCGGATTAAACTTGTGTAGTTTGTGCGTAAAACGGCGGAATAGTTGCCATGCGCATGAGTTGGTTTGCGACGCAACTCAGGCAAATGCAGACACTACCTATTTGTTTGGTAATCACATAAATGGGTACTTACTACAAAAATACTAATAGCTAATAACCAGTTCTGGGTGTCACTGGGATCGCCCCCAGTCCTTTGCACGGTAGGTACCCATAGTACAAGCGTTGCTTAGTTTGGGATCATACAGTTGGTGTGTCAGTCTGGCGATATTTATTACTTATGTAAATATTTATTTTATTTAACTGTACTTATTTAGTCTCCATTAACAGCAAACTTGAGGCCCTTGAGCAAGAAGCCATTAGAATGATAATCAAAGTTTTCTATATCTGTGGTTTTGAATAACAGGCAAAATAACATCGGAGTAACTGTAAGGCCGGTGCTGCACCGAGGCGATTGCAATGCGACCGCGATTTCGTTAAAACAATCCTCTATAAACATAATACGACAGCTACCGCATTATAAGCGAAAATTTGTTTATATCGCCGTCGCGTCGCAATCGAAGACCCGGTGCTCCCAGGCCTAAAAGATCAGATTTCGTCATCGTCTTATAAATGATCCCATGTGACCATCGACAAACATAATAAAATAAACTACTTACAATCACAAAGTCAACAGTCGTAAACGCTAAATACTTATTTTTTGCAAACAATTTGTCAATACTACACATCTGCCGAGTGCGGGTTCGATGCCGTGCATTGTGCGCGCGCGACAAATAGTTGGCGATTGAATGGGGCCAATAGCACGCCTGATTTCACAGAGCTAAAGCGTCTTGTTCACGGTACGATTTAAAAATTTATTTATGTCATTTTATTTCGTTCTCAAATTTAATTATTGCGTGATTTACGGACGAAATGCATCATATCCTTTTAACTAATTTCAAGTCCTTCTGAAAGTCCTATTGAAATTTATTCTAAAAGAACTTCCGAACATTCCCCAAACTACCTTTAATTTAGATGTTATTCCCTTGTTGGTGAAGCTGGTGGTGTTCATTCCAGCTGATCTAAACAGCAAAGCGTGTAAACAAGATGATAATAGTTTTAACAATCTATGTTATATATGTGGGCAGTAGTTATTTATAATGTTGTACCTATTGTATTGATACGACTTATTTTCTTCTTACGACACGCGACTGATTGCACAATCGCACCGTGAACAGCCCGCATAAGGCTCACAAATACATAGTAAAGGTGGTATTAGCGAATCGTATTGGCTGTTAACTGGCTCGGAAATAATACTGGGACTAACCGTCTGCGTGTGTTTGAATATATTGACCGTTTGAAGTTATTCATCGATAATCGATACCTACTAATGTATGTTATGAAGCTTTGTTATATAAAAATCATATTATGAGTACCTATTACATAAGAGCCAGTGCGAAACGAATTATAAACCGTCCATTTGACCATCAGCTTCACGAGTGGGTAATATATGGGAAACTGTGAGTGCTGGAGTACTAAATAAATAAATAAATAAATATATATTTATAACATGTAGGTACCTAATTAGGTTACCGTAACGACACCTAAATATTGTGCATTGTGATCTGTTAATCGTCATTGGTCGTTAACAAAGATCGTAGCCTTTAGTAATAGTCCTCAACACAGACATAAAAGAGAAACAAATGAAGGTCCTAAGCACCATTCCTTTGTTTTCCAAACACCCCAAACAGCATTACCTAATAAGATTTACCGCTGGGCGACCCCTGGCGAGCCGCGACGGAATTACACGGAACTAATAGTCCCTATCCACTAACGACTAATCGTAGATAAGGGGCTAGAGGGTAAGGGTTGAACGGTCTAGAGACGCAGGGGCGGGTTGGTCAAGATTGTTGTGTCAATTGTTTTGGCAATCTTGTAAACAAATAATAAAATTGGAAGTTGTGTTGTGGGTGTTGCTCAACATGTGGGTACATTTGTTGCTTGATTCTTAAAATGATACGTGTGTAAAAATGTCGCAAGGCAGCGCTATGTTACGTCGTCATGAATAGCCAAGAAGACTGTTCTTACTTTAAGATGTAACATCTGAAGACCTTGTCACTCGACCACTCTAAAGCCAGACGTTTAAACAGTGCCTACCTAATTATATATATTACTTAAACATTTATCATTTAAATACCAGATTTTTCAGAACGTTTCTCTCCAAAACCCCAATTACAATTTCCTTGACAACAAACAGATTGGTGGAGTTTCGAGCGGACCATCTGGAAACTAATAAAACTGTTTTCCGCTCGCGAGTGAGACGACGCAGGCTTATTATCGCATCGACTGTACCGGCCCAGGTACCGATGGTAAAAATATATTTACATTGGTACAACAAATATCTGTAATAAACTGTAGCTGTGTCCAAGTGACTACAGGTTACAGTTTACAACTTACAGCTCTTATAGCCTAGTGGTTAGAAGGGCCGTCCCGTAGCTGAGAGGTTCCGGGTTCGATCCCCATCCTGGCCAGTAAACTATGAACGTGTGAGCCCACTCCTAGCACACAAGCGTTAGCTTAGTTGGAGGGGCTAGAGGGAAAACTAGTAATGTGATAAACACACTCGAAATCTTTAAAAAAAAAAACATACGTGTATATGTGCTGACTCGACCACGGTAGTGCTCTAATAATCTCTCACAGAAGATCAACGTCTTGTACGATGAGTTAGAGAGCAGGAAGTATCCCCTGTCCCCCTCTCCCCATCACCGTGCCAGCAATGCCTTTTATATAGCAAGCATTTTTAAGGTACGTTAACTGCTTAACATCGGGCAGGTCGACCGATTGTTCGGAAGACAAATATATAACTATATATTGAGCTGATTGCCACAGAAGCAAGACTGGTGTCAACAGCTGATAGGAGACCAATTGTAGAGCACCACGGCTTGTAATGAAACTAATATGCTAACGGTACAACAAATAGATTTTTCAAAAAATTTAACAGGCTGTCATTGGATGTAGACGCGGGCGCCCGTGCTCCCCCCCCCCCCCCCCCGGCCGCCCCGCTCCCCCCGCGGGGGCGACCGGGGGCTGAAAGTAATCAACAATTTAAAATTGGGGGCTAATCTCGCGCCCGACGTAATCGTCGGTGATCGCTCTCCGGCGCTCCGCATTTGTAAACGAGGAATGCGAACCTCTGACAGGTGGGAGGAATTTATTTTAGGGGAAAATTATTTTGGAGAAGTTTCTTTGATTGTGTTACCTACAGGTAAGTATATAATTTGTAACTGCTTCTAGGCCATGTCCTAGGCATTACATTTTCGAAGCTAAGGTTGGAAGAAAAAATACCTTTGTTTAAAAAGTAAAGGCCAATCCAAGACCAAGCAAGACAAGAAATATTAAAAACTACAAAATTTCTAGGTTTAAATATTGACAGGCAATTAAACTGGAAATCACATATTGAGACAGTTTGTAAAAGAACAAGTAAAGCTGCGTATGCCTTATACTCACTTTCGCGAGTTCTAGACATGAATGCGCTTCTCGCTGCCTACTATGGCCTAGCTGAATCCGATACGGCATTGTGCTCTGGGGAAATTCAACAGATAAGGAAATTGCTTTGAAATCACGAACAAGATGCCTCAAATCCATGTTAAATCAAAAAACGACTGAGAGCTAACATCCATCCTTTTTAAAATATAAAATATTGACATTACCATCTATCTTCATATTAGAAATTGCAATGTTCGTTAAGACCAATAAAAATCTATTTCCTCGTCTATCAGACGTAGCTCCGCGAAACAGACACGACGACAGTAATCGTTGTCTACACACATCAAAAACTGCACTTATGCGTAAGAGTATCTTTTGCATGGCTCCAATTATATTTAATAAATTGCCCAAGAGCTGGAAAGAGCTAAGCAATGACGCATTTAAAAGAAAACTTAAAAATATCCTATTAGACAAAGCTTATTATAATGTTACAGATTTTTTAGGTGATAGATTTGAATAACCTGTGTGAATTTATCCATATTGATATGAATTAATACCTATTTATTATTTGTTTTAATGTTTTCCAAAAAAATTATTTCATTGTTTTTTTTTTTGTAATATATTTTAATTAGCTTTTAATACTTTAAACATTAGTACGCCATTTTCATGGCAAACATGAACAGAACATTAAATTTATAACATCTTGCATGCATATGTATGTACACTCATGTTTGAACAAATAAATTTATCTTATCTTAAACCTTACTAAATGGTAACCTGCCTATCCTATGGCGATAACTTGTAGAATTAGAGTTGCTAACTAGAGGTGGTCAAATCTTACACCGACCCCAAGTCACGAGATAAAAAAATATAAATGCATTAAAATAATATTGCTCCGTGTGAACGGAGGTTTCAGGTGTTTGTATTTCCCTGAAACTGTTCAGGACAAATTGACGCGTCAGTCATCTCCCATCTCCTACACACTCACAGTTCGGTGTGGACCTGGATACGGTCCTCTCGCTCCCGCTAAATAAGGAATAACAAACGTAATCCGCAGTTGATGGCGGAACCGGCTTATGCCGGCCGATGTTTGACGAAATGGCGTTTAGCCTGATATTAATATGGGTCTGTCTGGGTCACGGAACTGGTAGGGTCAGTTGAGTGAGTGCTACTGTTGGTAAAGTCATAGCAAAGTCATTTCTAAGCATAGACGACCAGATACCTGTCACGGAGCCAATCTCTTAAATATTATTATTAAATGATAGTTAGGTATTATTTTTTCTAATGAAATTCATAATACTCGTATTATACAACTAGCAGAGCCCGTGACTTTGTCCGCGTGGAGTTTAACTTAACAAACTTTAATCCCCTATTTTATCCCCTTGGGGGTAGAATTAATCAAAATCCTTTCTTAGCGGATGCCTACGTCATAACATCTACCTGCATGCCAAATTTCAGCCCGATCCGTCCAGTGGTTTGGGCTGTGTGTTGATAGATCACTATGTCAGTCAGTCAGTCACCTTTGAGTTATATATATTTAGATTCAGCCTGAAAAGTACTTTGATTCAGTCATTGTATAGTCTCGCCCTTTAGTTAGTACCTACATTTGGACCCAATAACCTCGACTAACTTAAATTAATTGGGGTTTCCATAAATTAATTAAGTATGCTCCTGTCTAGTCGCATTATTAAAATGAGTGGGTAACAACTAAGTAGGTACCTACTGAACCAGATAAAGTTAATGAATATATCAAAATCGACCTTCTCCTGTCATCATTAGCCAAAAGCAACGGATCCGTTTCTCGATGGCTTCTCGGGTAATTAATTGAGAAATATTCACAGATCAATCAATGGAGATATTGACGACTTTCCAACGAGCCAAGGGCAATGTCAGAGAAAGTTGTAATAAAATAATGATCGTACATTTAATAATTATTGTTGAAACTGTTTCGTTTGTGTTTGCTGATTCCTAGGCACTGAAGTAGCTGACACTTTTATTTTGTTAAACATAATAAAACATAGGAGCTTCACCTACCAGGCTCATTTGATTGATATTTTGATTATACACAACACATCACTAACAAATAAAACTGTTAGGACATGCAGCGCCATCTATGCAATAACTGTTGTACTTTACTAAGGGTAACATAACAAGACAATGACATGATTATCCATAGGTACAAAGTAGTTACATTACAAATGCATAGATGTCGCTTTACACAATTCGTTTTACAAATAACAATGCAATGAACAATAAGATGTTAAATAGTACTAGTTATATCAGACAGATGGCACTATTAAACAGTAAGTTTAATTTTATTAAACCTAACCTAGTTATTTTTGTGATACCACGTAATAAAAACAAATAGTTCAATATAATTACTTACTTGAATAGGCAGAAGTTAGGCACAGCCAGAATCACATACATACGGTCCAAAATCACAATCACTTTATTAATTAGTACCTATCACTTTATAATGTAGGTTCAAATTCACATTGTCTTCTGGTGTAAGTAGCTAATAACCAATTTTACTAATTTAATGACTTCATGCACGTTCTGCGCAAATCATACCTACGAAACTACCCGCTATAAATATTTATTATATAACGAAAGTAAAATTCTAGTTATATTTCACCCTAACAAGGAAAAATGTGCCTAAATAACTTTTCTATGACTCATTGGTTTTCTATTCTAGTTAGATAAAACATATATTTTGCTGTCTTATTCAGGTCGCAAGTTTTTCCGGCACTATGAGATGAGCAAGACACCTATGGAAAAGTAACACTGCATAGCGTAGGTGCCTACAATTTAAAAAGAAAAAGGATTAATAAACACAAAAAATAATGGAAAACTATTTATTTCTCATTCTGCACTGACTATACGTACACTAGAACTAAATCAATACCAGTACAGCGCTCTCCAAATTCTCTAAAACTAATTTTGTATAATTTTCGTATACTTACCTAATGTTTTTAGGTAATAATTTACAATTTCGTATTTTCGACTCATTCTGATTTTATTTACATCGGTACGCATCTAAAAGCTCATAAATAGTTTAAAAATACATGTTTGATAAACTTATAGATCGGTACTACTTGGTAAATACTACTTATGTAAGTATAATATTATAAATAATATATTGTTTGATAAATATTATGATGGACACAAAATGATTTCAGGAAATGAGTAGAAGAAATGGGAATCTGAAATACACCTATTTAGCTTAGCAGTTTAGCTTGAGTTTCCAGGTTTTTACATAATTCCTTGGTCTAACAATTAATACAATTGAACCATCGTATACGTTGTTATATTTTATGTAAGAGCTTATCAATAACTATAAATTTGATTTTTTCGAAATAAACTGCAATCTTGACTATTTTATTTTCACCATACCTACTTGCACAATGTTAAATCTGCATTAAGTAGGTAAGAGGTGGTACTAAATATAAAACTGATACTTAAAATAATACACAAAAAAATACCGATCAAGCAAAATAAGCAAATAGATATTTACTTATCTAATACTATACATAAGATTATTGCACGAAACTTAAAACAAAATAATACTTTGTCGTGTTATTTCTAATAAAAATCAGTGAACATCGAAAAAAATATAGAGAAATAGCAAATTGGCAACATTGTACTTTTAATTGTATTATTTCTATTTTCTATTTCTGGCAACACTTGGAAGTAGTTTTAATAGTTGACAAAGGATGGTGTTGTTTTAAATTGTCTAATTTTTTTAGTGAACATCGAACCGAAATTAAAGTAGTTAATTATAATAAAAATATCTACACTACGTACATTTATAAAAAGCTTGTACCAAAACGTTTAGAAAAACTTTTCCCACACAAACCGAAAAATTATTTACATAGCGTAAGTAGATCATAGTCATAGACTTTTTGCCTTCATTTAGTCTCATTCGTTGGTATTTTCGGATACGAGCAGCGCATTGACTCGAGCTTTATAAGTTATTTTCCACAAATATAAGGTCGTTGCAACCGATGTTAAGCTTTAAAACTAAGATTTCTCAATTTTCTGTAAAGTTCTCTACTGACAAAAAGGGGCCCAAATCTGATGATCAAATATGGAATTAAAGGTACATAAGTAAGTACCTACTTATTTGTTTTTTTTTACATTGGACAAGTTTGGTAGTTTTAACTGAAATGCTGTAGACCTAATTCAAAAACATAAATCAAAACTGTTAGCAGCCCACTGACCGTCATGTCAGCGGCCAAGGATTTAAAATACTACTGATTTATTGGCACAAACAAAATATTAATCACCAATGGTTGACATGTGTTTTAAATTAGCAGACTTGGCATCCGGGTCCTTCGGGCTTAAAACTATCTACATTAATTACATCTCAACGTTACTCAACGCGTCAAACTTCATGTCTTTCACCTCGTCTGGATTAAAACTCTTAACTGATACTTTCCCATCTCCAAGATCAGTACTGGACAGCTTATTAGTTATCTTAGTTATCGAAATACGACTTTCTATATCATTATCTATAGTTTCCATAACCACCCCCTTTTCCACCTTCCTAGGTTTCGGTAGAACGGGGTTGACTTTAGTGCTCCTGAGTTTCTCGCTTAGTAGCTTGTTACAGTTTTTCCTGGACATGTCTAGGGCTAAAGGATCTTCTTTGGGCGTCTCTTCTCTCTTCTCTTCTGGTTTATTCTGCTGTTTCAGCTCAGCCACTTCTGCGTTGGATACGTTGTCCTTCTTCTTCCATTTCGTTCTTCTGTTTTGGAACCATATTTTTACCTGGAAAATGGAGAAAACGTCATTATTATTATAATGTTAAACGTTTTTTAAGTTATTAGATTTACCTCATAAAGAAACAAAACATAAATAACAACTTTGGTAGGTATTTTATAAACTTCTACTCAAGAGAGCGGTAATTTTATTAGTTTGACGTCACAGTCTGTCTATCCATAATTGTGATAAATCCAGAACAGACGAATGGGTTCCCAACAATGTGTATCTATGATCCAATGAGTTATGACGTTTTCAAGATATTTTTTCACGGATCGGGGACAAACATTATATTGGCGACATTTTATCTCATCTTGTAATCAATTGGAGATCATTAGATAGGTACACTTTGTTATAAATACTTGTTAGTATCTACATGTATCCTTACACAAATAAGCAATGAAGCTATATGCGTACCTATAACCTATTGAGTGTATTGTAGGTACGTATGACCGGACTGCCGGTGTATCGGTCGGTAAACAGTTAATTACTGGCTGATCGATCTCGGCCCCCGGGATATCACTAGTGGTGGGAACAAGCCGATATCGACTAACATCATAAACTAGGTACCTAATTGCAAATACTGGTCATAATACAAAATGACCTTCATTTTATCGACTATTTCCGTTACCTACCAGACTAAATCTTTAGATTATAGATATGTAAGTATTTGGAAACCATTTGAAATAGAAATCAGAATTAAAATATGTGTTCTTCTTGGCTTCTCAGAGTTCAAAAGAAATTGATAAATACGCTATATGGAACTACAGGACGTAGGTATTTGATGGGGCACGAGCCGAGATATATAAAATTAAGCTATAAGTAGTTAAGAATACGCTGTGTTTTCATTTTTTATAAACCTACTGAAATAAAGTTTGACTGTGAGGAAATAAAACTGTTAGGATTTGAAATAGTACTGAGATCTCATTTATTGCAATCAAGTTTTCTTAAGTTATTTTTTTGCAAAGGTCAATATATTCATTCACAAGTTTATTTTGTCAAACGAGCCCAATTGTAGATATAAGGTACCTAAAAGAGCCTGGTGTTAAGAACTAACAGTGGCAAGAGTGTGTGGAGGGCAAAAACTCATCTATATCTATACATACATACAGACAAATAAATAAAATTGGAGTGTCTGTTTGTAATATCAAAATAACACATTTTCACTAAATGCATATGAAAGTACATACGATACCTATAGCAAAAAGGTGAATTAAAAAATTTTTGTCTGTCTGTCTGTCTGTCTGTCTGTCTGTCTGTCTGTCTGTCTGTGTGTTTGTTCCGGGTAATCTCCGAAACGGCTGGACCGATTTCGACGGGACTTTCACTAGCAGATAGCTGATTTTATAGCGGGTAACTTAGGCTACTTTAATTTTAAAAAAACAATTAGGGTTCCGCGTAAAAAAATAAAAACACTTGAAAACAAAGAGTATCTCCGAAACGGCTGGACCGATTTTGACGGGACTTTCACTGTTAGATAGCTGATGTTATAAGCAGTAACTGAGGCTACTTTTATTTTAGAAAAATAAAATTTAAAAAATGGGTCCTGTCGCGCGGGCTCAGAACGCGGGACCGTGCTTTATTGTTAAGTTAAATTCCACGCGGGCGAAGTCGCGGGCTCAGCTAGTACAAAATATAGCACAACTACCTAGCTTATACCCGCAGCTTCACTAGCGTAGATTTTATTTTCTTGTTATCAACAACAACGCCATCTGTCGGATGTAACAACAGCTAAGAACTATTCGGGTGACCCGAAACATCCCGAACAACCCAAAATATTCAAATCGAGAAAGCTGTTTTTGAGGATAAGAATTTATGAACACAATGCACACCGGAATTTTAAACATCACTATATAGTATAAATCAAAGTCGCTTCATGATGTCTGTCCCTATGTATGCCTAGATATTTAAAGCAACGCAACAGATTTTGATGCGATTTTTTAATAGATAGAGTGAGTTAAGAGGAATGTTTATATTATGTATAATACGTGCATAATATAGTAGAGAAACACTGATAATTTTAGAGCCGTGTGAAGCCTTGCCGGGTCGCTAATCTATACATCTATACAAATAAATAAAATTGGAGTGTCTGTTTGTAATATCAAAATAACACCTTTTCACTAAATGCATATGAAAGTACATACGATACCTATAGCAAAAACGCGAATTAAAATTTTTTTGTCTGTCTGTCTGTCTGTCTGTCTGTGTGTTTGTTCCGGGTAATCTCCGAAACGGCTGGACCGATTTCGACGGGACTTTCACTGGCAGATAGCTGATCTTATAGCGGGTAACTTAGGCTACTTTGATTTTAGAAAAACAATTAGGGTTCCGCGTAAAAAAATAAAAACACTTGAAATCAAAGAGTATCTCCGAAACGGCTGGACCGATTTTGACAGGACTTTCACTGTTAGATAGCTGATGTTATAAGCAGTAACTGAGGCTACTTTTATTTTAGAAAAACAAAATTAAAAAATGGGTCCTGTCGCGCGGGCTCAGAACGCGGGACCGGGCTTTATTGTTAAGTTAAATTCCACGCGGGCGAAGTCGCGGGCTCAGCTAGTACCGCTATAAAAAAGATAATGCAAGCATAATCAAGTCCATCCCATTTAGAATAACGTAACGTAAGATACGTTATAAAGGCGAAAGCGGCCATCAATCTGTCAAAAGCTCCGTGTCGCGTCGCTGTATGATTGCACGGCCGCGTATGACCTCATTAAGCACGGCTCGTACATCACGGCGACGCCGCGCTTCCGTGTAATTGCCCCGCAAATTAATCCGGATAACATGTGACATTCGACTCGACAGACAATGCTTGTGTGTAGACACATTTGTTTGTGTAAGGTTGTGTACTTAGTGACAATATTATAGCATTCAGTTGGATCAATAACATAGCATCGTAGTGATCACTAGGCTTCCGAAATATCGGAATAAATTTTTTGCAGGCTTATAGCATAGGTAGGTATGATGATCTACTATCCTCAGGGTTTGTTTTCAATCCTAGATATACTTAGCCTTTATATAGTTAAGTTAAGTTATAAGCGCGGTTTGCAGATCAAGAAATCTTATGATGAATTCATTATAACATGATTCAAATGAAAAGTAGTATATCTACTTTCCTAATTAATATGCAGAAGTCTGATTGGGACCACATTTCGTAAGGCCCGGGCAATTAATATAAAACCTCAGGATCTACAAGCGAAGCATACGACATCAATCGAGGCAATCAAAATAAATTCGATATTACAAGAATCTTAAAACTAATATTATTATGTCGCTACACGTTCCACCATGGACGCACCCTTACAAACACAATGCAATCTACTTGCTTGCAAACATGAAGATAATTATTATTGATTGCGCATTAGTGTATACGAGCAGGAAGGCTGTACCTTCCACGCACACGCGAGAGCGAGAGGTGTGATGCCGAGATAGATGGGCAGGTTATAGCGTTAATTGCGCGTCTGTGTCGGCTGATGCCTACTGAGACCTGACATTCGTGACACTTCTCTACTTACAATTAGTAGATCTGTAATTGAGACAATTTTAAAAGTACTATTGCATCTATACTCGATTAGAGGTTGCCAGTATTGCACTAAAACACATACTCATTTCGCCGATGATCCTCATTCTAGGCGAGCCTATTAGGAACACTTCCCCTCCCATGCGAGAGGGGAATAGGGTCATGGTTAATTGTAGAAACAAATTATTGATTGCAAAAAAAAACAATTTCGTCAATTCGGATGGAATTCCTGAAATCTTCATGATAACTGGCTACCCAGATAATAGATCATACGGTTGTTCCGGCTCTGTGGGTGATTGTTTCAGATCGACTGTAGTAATTTCCCGCGACGCGTGTTCACGCATAGGATTGTATCTAGACAGGTCCTGTCCGATGAACAGAATGACAACTATGGGACGATACGAGATAATAAAGTAAGCAGTTAACATAATAAAAAGGTATTGGAATGATTGCCACGCATTTTTAATTATTGTATATATCAAAAAGTTGTCACACAAGCGTACGACTCGCCTGATCTTAAGCAGTTACTGTAGCTTATAGGGATAGAAGGTTGCAATACCATAGGCATTGCTCACAGTTGAACAGGACAGAAGCAGAAGGGAGAAGGTTGGTCATCTGACTCTCTCACACATCGTACGAAAAGCAGCTATAATATCTACATTAAGGTGTTCTTCTGTGAGAGGGTGGCACTACCCTGGTCGAGCTCCCCGTACATGATCTGTTGTTCATCTACAGCTTAACTCCACCACCGTTCAAATTGTATGTGAACCCTGACATTTTCCACCTAAAGAGTACACAAGGAGTACTCTATCGAGATCACAGATATAGATTTACATAGATAACGAAAATGCATGTACTTCGTGTTTGAAACCCCGACGAAGCGTCAAGGTTGGTCGCCGTTAACTTGCATTCCACGCGACTACAGCTAGAAAAATTATGTGTATGAGCGAGATAATCACGGACGGAGGGGCATCGGCGGCATCGGTGTCTTTGAAGCGATTTGGATTTCCCGTGACTAATGACGTCACAGTAGGTGTTAAAAATTCGGCACGCTTGGTTTCAATACAAATCGTGATACTTGCGTTATCTATGTAAATCTATATCTGTGATCGAGACACTCTACGTTCACATCGTAGGCTACGTTGATCTATGCAGTTCATTAATGAGCTCTATCCAAGCACAAGCTTCATCTCAAAGTTAAACCATCCTGTATACTAATGACAATTGCCAATAGTTGAGCTATGACGATGTGCCCAACACGCCAGTCGGGGGCTATCAATATTAGAGCGGCGCTTTGTGCACCGGATCGCACGGCACCGCACTATTAGCAGCCGCTTCCGATAGGGTTGTTAATTTCTTGTAGGTGCAGTCAATTTTATACACATTGAAAATATATCTTACAGGTATCTAAATAATTTCCCATTTATATCGATCATCTACAACATGCAGCCGACAGACCCTGCAAGACCGGAGCAACTGCAAGACTGATTGCAAAGTCTTGCAGACCGATTCTCAAATCTATAAGGCCCGTTTTTATAAATTGATCTCAAATCTGAGAGTGATTTTGGAAATTTCATTCTTATGTCATACTATTACAGTGACATGTCAAAAGCTTACTCAAGACCGCCCGGTCTCAAATTTGAGATGGATTGATTAATACTGGTCTTAGAATTTGTATTGATGTTGCTGTAATTAGGTCGTATTGCTCTTGGTGTTGGCTATGCGAAATTGTAATACCAAGACTGAATGTAAGAAGTAGACCAAAATGGATGGATAGGGACGTCAAAAGAATCGGACGGTACGTTTTAACACTTAACAGTTTTGTCAATTTAAAAAGACATTCGTACAAAAACGGGGTAACTCTGATACGCTACATTATTCTGTGATGCTGTAGAGAAACCATTCGAAACTATTGATATTAATAGGTAGGTATAACAAACCTCAATCGCAAATCAAGAGCCACATAGCTACCTGTAATAGTGTCTAGCAAATCATCCGATAGATACAATCCATTAGTTTGAGGACAATCAACCGATATTAGCGCGGCGTGTTGCTTTGTTCGCGGGATCACTGTACACGACCCTATTAGTGCTGACTTTATCGTAGTGCTGCGACACTTGAAATGGGAATATATCGACAGTAATTATTTTTCTGGAATAGTCTGAATGTCCTGAGCAAGTTAAGGACAACCTTAAATGGGCGAAACAAAGGTCCAAGAGCAGGTGGTGAGGTAATTTTAAAAAATGGTTTTGTTGGATTGGATAAGTTTAACTGCGTATTTTAATCAACACAAACTCTAGCGACGTGCGTGAGGTCTACTTGCCAGGAGTCCGTTCTACATTACCTTACTGTCACTTAATCTTTTTTTATGTTTTTATCGATAAATATCGATATAGTCGCACTCCCAACACTGGCCTTATCTAAGCTGCCGGCGATCGAGGCCGGTGACTAAGCTGCGTTAATCGAACAATTATTCATTGAAGATAGTCCTCCCCCGCGCCCCGTCACCGCCCCCCCCCCCTGCCCTCACGCGCCTACAATCAATTATATTTCGAACCCTCTTTTATTCTTTTGGTAACGTTAGCTAAAATGAAGGGTGGGATGCTAAGATTTATACAATTATTTTTTTAGTTTGAACAATGATTTAGTATTAAGTTTTATGGAGCAAGCATACCTACTATAAAAGTTCAACATTTTCAAGATGGGTCCTCATGCAAATTTATTTTAATAATAATCAGATTGTTCCAAGGTAAAGATTCTTTGATAAATTAAACACAAAAGTGAAAGTGAGCCGGCAGGCCTAGTTTCAACAAACAGGCTATTAGTTAACTGTTAATTGATATTAAAGTGATCCGGACACGTGACGCGATCGTGAGAGGACCGAGTTAATCGATTCCATCGATCAATCGACTCGAATCGATCCCGTTGATCGGATCAATTAGTTTGGTACCCTTGAAACTTTAATATTGTGACGTAATGTTAAGTGGATTTGGTGAATGTGTCTAGTAAGTTGCGTGCTTCATAGGATGTCAAACTCTGCCAAATTACAGGCTCATTAAACTGTATAAACAGTTGTTATACCACGGCCAACGAGAAGCGATACAACAATGAATAGATTATTACTTAATTTTACTAGATATTTTAACGTTTCGAACTCATTTACTTTTAAATTAACATTACGGTGATCGATACAAAATTAACCTCAATTTTTCACAATTTCATATCGCTTTAGAGTTTAAATCACAGTAGGTATAGTAAGTCATTTTCAGTTGTTAGTTGAGTTTTATCCTAATCGATATTGGTATTGAATATTATATATATTGGTATTGAAATATTATACCAATATTAATTTTGTTTCTACTACAGACCATCTACGTGCCGTTAATCAGATAATTGAAAAGACACGAGAGTACAATACACCTCTATACCTAGCCTTTGTCGATTACTCCAAAGCATTTGACAGTGTAACACACAACGCCGTGAGGTCTGCCCTCAAAAATCAAAATATTGAACCTCCCTATATCGACTTGATTCAAAATATTTACAACTAGCTGAGCCCGCGACTTCGTCCGCGTGGAATTTAACTTAACAAAAAAGCCCGCTCCCGCGTTCTGAGCCCGCGCGACAGGACCCATTTTATTAAATTTTGTTTTTCTAAAATAAAAGTAGTCTAAGTTACTGCTTATAACATCAGCTATCTACCAGTGAAAGTCCCGTCGAAATCGGTCCAGCCGTTTCGGAGATACTCTTTGATTTCATGTGTTTTTATTATTTTACGCGGAACCCTAATTGTTTTTCTAAAATTAAAATAGGTTAGCCTAAGTTACCCGCTATAAGATCAGCTATCTGCCAGTGAAAGTCCCGTCGAAATCGGTCCAGCCGTTTCGGAGATTACCCGGAACAAACACACAGACAGACAGACAGACAGACAGACAGACAGACAAAAAAAAATTAATTCGCGTTTTTGCTATAGGTATCGTATGTACTTTCATATGCATTTAGTGAAAAAGTGTTATTTTGATATTACAAACAGACACTCCAATTTTATTTATTTGTATAGACAATAGTACAGCCACTATAAAAATACATATTTCCGGTCCCACATTTAAAATTAGTCGAGAAGTTAAGCAAGGCGATCCGCTCTCACCGAAGCTATTCACCTGTGCCTTACAGGAGATATTTAAAAAAATGCAGGACTCCTGGCAAGCACGTGGAATTGATATCAATGGCTTTAAGTTAACCAACCTTCGCTTTGCCGATGACATAGTGCTATTTCCATCCACGTCCTCAGAACTGCAACAAATGCTCCAAGATCTGAGTACGGCAAGCCTTGAGTTTGGACTTTCTATGAACAGAGCGAAAACGCAAATCATGACCAACTGCACGGAGCGTAGGGTCGAGGTAGATGGGCAAGTAATACAATATGTCGACGAGTATACCTACTTGGGCCAGATAGTTTCTTTTGAAAACCGGCAAGAGAAAGAAGTCTCAAGACGTATTGAAAACGCCTGGAAGAGCTACTGGTCCATGAAGGGCAACCTTCCGATATCCTTAAAGCGTAAACTCGTCGACATGTGTATATTGCCTGTCCTAACCTATGGTGCACAAATGTTTGTGTCATTGACGAAAAAACAAAAGTCCAAACTCATGGTCTGCCAGAGAGCTATGGAACGCAGCATACTAGGTGTGAAACGGACCGATCGGGTAAGAAACACTATTCTGCGCGATAAAACTCGCATCGCGGACGTGGGAAAAAAGGCTGCAAAGCTGAAGTGGGAGTGGGCCGGACACGTCGCGCGCATGGACCCGCGGAGGTGGGCCAATATCAGCACTAGCTGGATACCTGCCAATAACCGCCGCCGTCGGGGTAGACCAAGAAGACGGTGGCGAGATGACTTAGACACCTTTGCGGGAAAGACGTGGCTGGAAATTGCCCTGGACAGAGCAGCGTGGAAGGTAAAAGGGGAGGCCTTTGCCCAGGAGTGGGACAGCATTACAGACTAATAAAAAAAAAGAATTATATTGTTACGTCATTATTGTAACGACAACTTATTGGTTTATATTAGTATCTTATCGAAGCGTAAGTGCCAATAGGTATCAAGCTGGTATAAATATTCTGATTCAATAGTATCAACGAGAATAAAACTCTACTAACAACATCATTTTAAAAAACATCGAAAAATAAAATACCGTTATTTAAACCCTGCAATAATGGAACGATCAAAACAAATTATAATGAGTTTATGAACACGGCTCGCTCGACAAGTGAGCCTATCCGAAACATATGCAATTAAAAATCAATGTATCATTGTTTCCGGATCGGCACACTCGGTTTACGACCAATTAACGACCAATTAACGATCAATTATTAATTGTACCTACGTTGTTTTGTTATTGGCTTATGAGTACAAAGTACAGTTTCAAAAATATCGTCGATCGGTGATAAAACCAATGTCATTGCACGTTTAAAAACAGCTAAATGTATTTACTTACTAGGATAATAATTACGCAGGTATCTTTCGGGTGGGTTAGCAGAAATTATGGTGAGAACTAGTTCTCTTCTTGGTAATCTTGATAATGCTTAGTGGAACGTAATTACCTACGTTATAATGATATATATCTCCGTAATTCCAATATCGTTAATAACGCAAACAAACAATCTATTTATAATTTATCATCCGATCAGTGCAAATATAGCTGAGCGATCCAACGATTACGTGGAGTTAAGATTCAGTGGAAGCGACACCATCTGATTACATCAAATTTAGTCTGGTTGGCTAGAGTTAGTTTTTCTACCGCCGTAAATAAATAAATTATGTTGTCATGAAACGCAAAATTGACATGTCTCTAAATATTTCTGACTAGCTCAAACGACACAATCCAAAGAAAAATTACAATGTATACATAGTCTGTTTAGTCATGTTTAGTTCGGGTGTTACTGGATCAGCTTTGGCTACCGTCCCATAATCCTTCAAAGGAGTTGATGTGTTGAACATTCCATAAATCCTATACATCCGTGTGGGTGGGGGCGGTCGGGGGTCGCGTATAATTCATATCGTCGCCATATTATTTCATCTCATTAATCCCCAGCTGCGTTCACACCTGACTGCCGGCTTCAATTATACCGTACATCTCATTAGTTCGCATAATTACATTTACTCATGGTGTCCAATTAAAAGTTAGGCCTGGAAAAACACAAACTAAATGATGTCCATACTATCCTTCAGTGCACGTGTAAGTTGATCTCCCTCCTAAAGTCTTTTTAGTTAAGCACTACATCATAGGGTTCTGCAAATGGCAGGTTACATCTGCTCCGCTTAAGTTGTAGATGTTCTGGCCGACGGACACCATTTACCATACGGTGGACTGACCACAAGTGTGTCTTCCAAGGCAATAAAAAAGTTGTCTTTATTTCTTTACAGCACAACATAGAGGCAGCACCTTAAATCGATGTAAATGCTTCGTACTGTTAGTACAAACGAAGCATGGGTTATGGTGACGACAGACCATGCCGAACGACCGACAAGACGACGAATATCAAAAATGATAAACATCTGACAATGTCTGTCACAACCATTAGTCTAGATTGTGATTTGTACTTATTAATATGATATTGTTGTTTGAATAATGAAGTATTTAACCAGAGAATTAATGGCATCTGAACTTTCAAACTCATTTCTACCAGCTGTGTTTAGTATATATAATACGAGGTGGTAAAAATTGTGATCAATCTAAAATATATACCCACTGACGATTGACTCAATGATTCCCACTATACACACGTAATATAGCAGCTTGCATAACTACTCCTAATAGTGTTGTAACGAATTGTTTCCGAATGTTTAGCTAATCATGGAATTTAATATTGCAAATATTGTTAACAATGTAACGTACCGATAAAAGCAGAGGGTGTAATAATCAATCTAAAAAAACGCGATTTATATTTTTTCAATTACTTCACAGATAGTCTTCGCATTCGGTCCCATCACTAGTAACGCTTCATGAATGCGTGTGTTTTGATCGGTGCGGTGGCGATATTGATTTATCATAGCCCGGGCTCGAACACGCGACCCCTCGCCTCACCATCAAACACACATTACTGCACAACGTATGGACAAACATAATTTATTGCCATGATCTGTTTTTGATTACTGGTTAAAACTTCAAACTTATTGCTCTACAAAAAATTGAGTCCCAGCTAAATACACTAACGTGACTCAAATTTGAGGACAGCTTAATTTAAAGCAATTATGGGATTTCTAAAGCAAGGTAATAAACATATTTAAACAGGTCTTAAATACCTAAGTAAAATTTTCGTAAATATACCTTCTAAAACGGATATTGAGTTACTTAGTTGTTATTCTGAAAAAACAGATCAATTGTACCGGTAAACTATGGTATATACGAAGAACTTACAGAACTTATAGACCTTCAAAGCATTAATTAAACTGGAAAGCCGAATTTCAAATACATGAGTTAGCAATCCGGGCGGACATGGAAGCCGCGGGAGCGCTCTAGAACTGTGCCGTCAGGTGATATGAACTGCGGATAGTGGTTCAAGATGTAGAGCGATGAGGAGTTGTGCTAGATGATACTAGAGACGTACTTATAAACATCAAAGCAAGTGTCAAATTACATTGACGGAAGTCTTATGGGGGAAAATTTAGGTAAAATTTATTTTCGTAACTAACCCTAGTCTGGGTGTTACTAGGATCGACGCCAGACCATTGTAGGTACCACCGTGTAAGTACACAATATAAGTGTGCTTAGTTTCGATATGTATAGGTGGTGTGATTGTGTGACAACATTAATATTTTTCAAGATTTCATAAAATAGCTCTCTCAGTATCTGATCTGATTGTTTAGTTCCATAGTTAGTGCCTAAAAGCCAAATCTTTAATGCAAGTATACAGACTACCTTCCAATAGAAACCCCGAAGCGTGTAGCGATCAGACTGACATCAAACCCCGCGAGATATTCTCCAGAACTGCAGTGTCGATATGGATGCAGTACCTGCCAATACACGTAGATATAGGAACTCTAGATGTGAAAAGAAGTAAATACACAAATTATTTATTGTACGTACCTATTATTAATAATATTATTATTTATAGCCACTGAATGGCTGGCGTCCAAAATGTTAAATACCACTGCCCACTTTAAAACGAACTAATAACAAATAATAAAGAAATTATCGCGGTACGGTCGATTGCACTTTTGCATTATCTCGCTTATCACGAACAAGGTATTCTGCTAAAAATCTCGAAACTTGTCGCTATTTAATGATCTTTTTGTAAGCCATTTCTAATGCCGCAAAAATTAAATCACCTTCGCTCTCCATAGTAAATACTCGCACGCCCTTGAATGTAGAGTCTTTTGTGGCATCACTGTTATAGGCTTTAGAGCTTATGTTTCGATGAAATCAACTAGTAAAAAGGTTTGGGACTTGTTATTCGAGCAAACGGCATTCGATATGTAGGCAATGCATACCACATCTATTGACTCTACGATCTCTATCGCAATATCTGCAAGTGTATGCGCCGCGAGCAGTTTTTGGCACTCGTCGCCTCGCCAACTTGCACTGGCGTCCACTTGGCACACAACCAATTTATATTTAAACCCTATTAAATAAAATGCCACTTTGTACTTGCTGATAAATTTTACGAGGGTTTTAGGAACGTAATGTATGAAAAACGTGGCACGTTTTAATGTTAAGAGAATGGTATTTTTTTATATAAATTATGGACCACTTCGGTGTTTTGATTGAAGTTTATTGTCGTAATAAAAAATAATAATGTTACTTATGTCATAGGGTAACACTTTTTATTATTTGAAACATGTTCTTGATAGATTTTTCTTTTCTGTGTTAATGGAGCTATCAAAAGTCGGTAATTGTGCTTCACAAGATGTGCGAAACATTTTGTAGAGTTTATTTATTTATTTGAACAAGACAACAGATAACAATCACAATTATACATTGTGATTGTTATCCGTTGTCTTGTTCAAATAAAAATATCTGTATACAAAAAAATATATGTTGATGGTCTAGATTGAGATCCAAGAAGAGACACACAGAAACAAAAAAAATAAGAAAGAGAAGACACGACTACAAAATGAAAGTTACATGATTAGGAATTAATAGCGAGTGATACATTTCAAATACTAGGGGAAGGTAGTAAATATTTTAAGTCACTCATCATACGAGACTCTACTAAAATATTATATAAGTTATAACGTGAACATTGGAACCCAGTTTTCACACATCAAATGTTAATGACCCATACTGGCTTTCAACAACTTATTTTGCACTGTTTTCTAGACATAAAACCGAAACTGGTCGAGAAATAATCTATTCGACATAAAATAACAGAAACCTGTTGATCGATTAATATTAAAACAAAATAGAATGCCAACGACAGAACCAGTTACTAGCGGCCGGCTCGGATGAACAACTACATTTCCCAAAAATCACATCTACAAGTAATTACGTATACACAGCAATCATCAATGGAGCCGCTATCAATGCCAAACAAAACATCAATTAGCCTCATAGAATTGCAAAAGTATACCGTGCGCGTGCGCACCTCGCTGATTGGCCGACAGTAACAGGGCCGTTACGTCCCACGCTCTCATTGGTCGGTGCCAACAATTTGGCAAACATTCAACGGGCGTGGCTTGCATGAAAAATCTAATATTGTAAGTTAGTTGACAGATAGAGCAATCAGCGGTTATTAAGGTCACTCAGCGATGTACAGCGCTTCAGCGGCGGTATTTTTAAGATATATCACAGTCGTGTTAAGACAAATATATGATTATTTAATGTTGGCATAATTTGTGCAATAAAGTTGGAGGTTAAGTGATATTAAAAGCTTTTTCATTTTAATCACGGCGATTACATTTTTTGGTTTAGCTAAATGGATGAAAATTGATTTAATGAGAGTTGTCCAATTTGTTGTGACCAATGAAATTAACATGCTCAACAAGTTGCTGAGCTACTTGTCAAGCACTACTTTATTGTACTTGCAGTTTAGTAAAAACATCATTAAAAATAAAGACAAAAAATGATAGGTATGGCAGAAAAACCAACACAAATTATTGAAAAAAAAATATCTATATTATTTGCCAATAAATACCGACACCATAGATCTGTCGATATTATTTTTTCACTTGCCCATCCCTAAACTAACATAAGTTCCTAAGTGTTTTAGAAAAGTTTATTCTCTAAAATCTTTTTATCTATACCCATTTATAGGTAAATTACGCCTTACGCCACAAACCCACCTTAAACGTTCAACCACACACTCATTTAAATTAAAAAAAAACTGAACGAGGTTCTCGCATTACCGAACAGTGAACTGGCCGGCGCGGGCGATCCCAGAGGTGCTAATTAACCTAATCGGGAATCGACAGAGCACCCGCCCGCGATAAGATTGTATAGATAAACCCCGGTGCTCATTGAATCATTGTGTAATTGGAGATGCCGATGTAGAGAATGGAAAACTGGCAAAATGATGATTAAATAAAATTTAAATAATGAATAGTGATTTAGAAATACTTATACATACCTATATAAAAGTTGACGACCGCTTGATACGTCAAGTGATAAAATCGAAGTCCATTTGTCCACCTCTGTGTAATTAATTATTATTTGGTTTTTAAACATTTAAATTGATGTAAAGTGTGAGTAGGTATGCACACCTCACTAAACTAGCATTCTCATATTATTTAAATATGTAAATCTGAGTGAGATTTGATTACTATTTACTTATTTGGTGACAATGGTGTTGCCTGCTCCTATTCTGTTGCTGTTCCTGACAATGCACACCATCTTTTATTCATTGAAAAGAGTAACCATTGATTTTCTGCCGGATCTTCTCAGTGGAAGCAGCATTCCTAACCGGTGGTAGATTCTGACTATTCATAAATGCTTTGTTTACTTACATTAATAAAATCAATTTAGTTTTTTTTTTGTTTTTTTGTGCTAAGGCCAATCGTATACCGTATAAATTATTTAACAGGTTTTGTTTCGGATTACACCTGAACGGTGTGTTTCCATTGATTCTTTTACAATACCCGTACCTCTATAAGTACACTCGAACACAAATATTAAATAATAAATTAAAAATTACTTTTGTATCCTGTCTTAAGACACACCTATTAATAAGTACGAGGCGATAGGATGCGGCTACACGCGGTCCACAAGCGAGTGTTGGGACCACCAGCGAGGCGACATTTGCATAAAAATGCCCGGACACGCGCCTTAATTGATTGTGTGTAGTGTATGTACCTGTAGGTACAGGCGAGCGATCCAGCGTTGAAGTAGAATTAAATTGTAGGTCGGTTTTACTTGCAATGGAATAAACACACTTTTAGTCAGTTTTTTTATAATTATGTACCTACCTACTAACTGTATGCAACGACCGCTTAGTCTAGTGGTTTGAGCTTATGGATGCTAGTTCGATTCCCGACGGGGCGAATTTTAGAAGTTACTTTTTGAAATGTTTCATTAACGTCGCCCCAGACCATTTTACGACACTCTTAGTTAAACCGTAACTTAGTTTAGGCCCATACAATGTTCTAAATTGTAATAGCAAATATCTATCACTTTAAATATAATTTTTTGCTAATTATGCCTTTGGGAAAAACCCTGTCGGAAAAAAAACAAGATAACCTATTAGTCTTATTTTTGATTGTTTTGTATATTTAGCAGTTTATCATGAATATTACTTACTAATGATAAGATAAATCACTAGGTAAATGATAATTAATTTCGATAACATACGTTAATTAAATAATTACTACCTATTCTATTGTATATTGATGCCAAATACATCTACTACTCATTATCCATTTTGTGGTTCCGTAGTCTCTCCAAAGAACCGCTATAAGATCGTCCAGCCCATCATGTTTCCATCCCAATCTTCACAATACTAGCTGTCGGTCTGTATCTTAACAGTTAATAAAACGGCCGTACATTTGTCGCAGATAATAATAAAAAAATAACATTGAAAATGTAATCACTGAGGTATAACGATATAAACTTTTATTTAAAAATGAAGACCCCAATTAACAAACCACTTGTCTACCCGGCTGTACTCACATAAATCGCGGCTCACAACGTCGTACAATTAGGCCCGCACTCGACGCGATTTAATTGTACCCGACTGTACCGCGCAATTATCATTGCACTTTACTGTACGACATTCTGATGTTAGCAATTCTATGAACTCATGAAATGATTTTCACTATAAATGGTGAAAACGAACATAGTAAGGCAACCTGCAGAGAAGCTTACTAGTTTTGTAAAGACTTGTGAAGTCGCTAACCCACTCGGAGCAGTGTAGTGGACTACTCGTATGGCCTGAATCCGTATCGTATTAGGATAGTGTTCCCGTAGTAATGGGAATAGTCTCTTCCGCTATTACATTTGGACCTATCTATACCTTTCGGTTGTAGTGCAGTGCACATTTACAACCCGTCTGAGGAAGGCAAGTGTGATTACTGATGTGTCACTCCCGGGATGAATGGGAATTTAGACTATTATGGGAAAAAATATTACTTCAATAATTTTCGGGAGATCACGACAACACTAGACGTGATAGCGGTTTAACCAGCGACCTAACCACGAGAGACAATAGGTATAGTAACATACTTAATCATGTAATGTCTCCACCAATCGGCATGCATAGCCAACCGCAATTCAATCACAAAGCTGCGGCTTACCGGCATGTGACGGACACGCATTAGCGGTATATACGGATTGATTTGATATTGTTATGTATTCATTCGTATATTATGTAACTGATACGGGATTGATACAGTGACAATGTATGTAGGTAGGATCATACAAACAGAAAAAACGGTAATTAGCGAATATTTTTTGTAGTTCCTAGTATCATCGACTTGACTATTTTAGTTCATGTTTTGTGACTTTTGATAATAAATTATGCATTCAAAGTATTACAAAATGTTTAATAGAAAAATACTAGAAATTAAAAACATGTTTTGCTGTCGTATTTTATTTTCTTAATGTAGCCTTGGTAGGAGGCACGGTTACCTGTACCGTTAAATTCCGAGCAATATCCTCATCCTAAAGATAATTCGCTTCATTATTTATCTAATAGTATTTATTTTTACCCCTCCAAGGAAGCCAAATGTTGTACTAGGACCGAACTCATGGCAATTGTTTAAAACATAATATTAATCTTTGATTCAAAATGATTAATTATTTAGAAGAATAATCAATAAATCATGTTTAGGAGTTAGATCGAATTTGCTTTGGAGTTTAGCGGAATTAGCCCATTCAATAATTGAATCGCTCAGTCCTAGCATTAGCATTTAGCTTAGTTAAAAGGGCTAACGGGAGTACTGAAAAAAATCGCAATGCCAGTCATCTTTAAAAAAGTTGTTCCTTCTATACTATGTCTTCTCAAGTCATGTCCATTTCAAAACTATCTTATAACTATTTCGATCGCGCACACAATTTAGTAGGTAATACCTTATAACGAGTGTAGGGCTGCACCCCTCACCCCTGACACCCTCGGAGCGTACACCTGCCCCCCACCTCATAGTATATTTGATTTGACATGCCTGGCATTGCGCTCATTATTGCAAACGCATATTTGTTCAGACAATTATTCAGTTCCGATTATTATTAAGAGCAAGTGAGTTTAAAATTCAATAACAGTCGGTCCATAGAATACGCTATTTGCCATCTCCCCGACAGCTGATCAGACAACAAAACAACTAAACTTAGTACCTATATGCCGTTGGCTTAAAGTGAAATTATCATTCGTACTAGATTGTTTGATGTTTCAGACTAAATATTCTCATTTAATGCTATTCTACGTTTCAACGTAATATTAAAACGCCGTGTTCCTATAATATTCCAGTGATTTACCGCCCAAATAACATCTCCCATCCAATAGATAGTGAGCTAATAGTTCTTGATGACGTGTTAACTGTACACGGGACTCTGCACTCAAATTATGTTTGTTATGGTTCAATATTACGATCTACTTGACGCGATGTTCCGCAATTAATTGCTAAAACGAGCTTTTATTGGTTTAGTTAATGTTTTTAGTTCATTTGACAAACGATGCAAAAATGAAAACAATATGAGACTTCTCTTCAGTATCATAATTTTTTGTCTTTGTGTGTCATTTTTTATTTGAACCATTGTCATCATAAAACTCACCACTTAATTCATTACAGGGAAACGTCCATTAATAAGGACTTCCCCACGCGGTGGTGCAATGGATCTCCCTGCCGACCCCGCGATGGCGCGGTGATAGCGCACGAACAGGGGCGCACAGACCATTATATTGCGCTTTTTATAAAGTGATGAGTTCGGGGAACGGCCTTGTTTTGCTAAGTTGCGATCGCTCGCTACTTCGTCTGTGTGAATTTTATGAAAGAGCAGTTCCGCGCGGACTTAAAGACTTTAAAAGTTATCTCGGTACTTTTAACAAAACTGTCTAGTTGCGTATATGTAAATTACGCTTGAAACTTGCAAACAGACACACTTACGTATAATACATTCTTTCTTTTCCCCATCGTGAATCCTAAGATAAATGGAAAATAGTTTGGTAACACGGTAATAATTTCAATCACTTGTCGCAATCTTCAAGAAACAAGAAGTTCAAAACCCTTTTTAAATAGGATAATTATCGCGAGACTGACACACCAACTTTATGGTCCTAAACTAAGCAACGCTTGAACTATAGGTACAATGGACTGGAGGCAATCCTAGTGTCACACAGACCTGGGAAAATTACGAAAAAGCCATTTCCGAAAATTGCTTCGACGGGAATTGAAGCCGTAACTATCTGGTGCAGTGAGCTGACTTGTCCTTGCTCAAACCACTGCGCCAAGCCATTGTCAAACGACTGCATACAAGTAATTTGTAAAAACAATTTCTTTGCCTGCATTATCTGCGGCGGTACGGGGTGACACATGATCAGAAGTAATTTAACCAAATCCAATTACCTATTTAGTTACTCACTTACTATAGCATCAATCGACCATGTAACTCTATGTGTGCAACTCTATAGCCCCACTAAAGGGTTTACGGCTTAATGTTATGAATGTTTACACTCACAAAAATATTTCTTTCTTGGCGCCACAAATAAAATAAAGAACTGCAACTTCATCGAATTTCCTATGACTTTTCTAAGCTCGTTTTCACAGGGATTTTTCTATCATTAATCCTTAATGTCGGTGTCGCGGCCAGCGGTGTTCCATGTAGCCGCGATTCCGCGTATCACCAGTGAACCACTTCCAATGAAACTGTCATGTCGGCGGTTCTTACAGCTTGTTAGTTTTTATAAGTATGTCTTCTGGGTTTATTTTCACATTCTCGTTGATTCTTAGATTTGTGCATGGAAAGCACATTTATTGGAGTGATTCAGAAAATTAAAAAGAATACCGCCAGCCGACCGAACCAATCACGTGATCCTAAAATGCTTATAAGGACTATACTCAATATCGCTTGACTACGGAAACTTGCCTTAATTCTTTCCCAAATGTTAGTAGGTACCCAAGCTTCCCAGCGCGTTTACGCCAACCCATTAGTACAATTACCTTAATTTGTAACTTTTCTGTTACATGCTATCATTTAAACTGAAATTTCAGTACATAACTAGTCTCCTTCGTTCCACATTCTCTCCGTCAAATAAACTCCACGTACACTGAAACTGAAATTCAGAGCAATATCTCGGCTCCAACATCGCGCTGTCGCTGCCATGTCGTCGCCAGATTAAAAAATAATTCCCCGTTTCGGAGAACTTTCGATAATCAGTGGGGAACATGTCACATATTCGAATTAATGTGTTGTTCTAGTATTTATTTGGATAGTTTGTGTTGGTTTTAAGGATTATGCGTGTGATTTGAAAAGAAAATTAGTTATCGTTCTTGGAAAGGTTTCTGGGACACTTTATTAGTATAATTGTCCCCTTTAGAAAATATAAAGTGTTAATATTTATTAAATCCTAGTGCCTAGGAGTCGTATAAGTTGTAAGAAGGCATGATTAATTTTGAGACAATATTTTTTTGTAAATCATAAATCATTCAATAAGTCTATCTTCTCTCCCACTCAAAAAAATATTACTTTTTTATATATTTTTGTAAAGTTTCAATTAAATATCAGATTTAGGGCCATAGATTTAGGGCCAAGCTCACCAACACTTTAACGGAACGGTAGAGTAGGAACTGGTTGTGTCATATCGGTACTCGTAACGACCAATCGTTTACTGCTCTAACCAGCCGTTAGTATGTTGATGAACTCTGTCTTGAGTTTTTTAACCTGAAATATATTTTTTTCAGAACATATTTTTTCATATAAATAAATACTCGCATTGGGACACTTAATAACAGCCATCTGTTCTTAATAATGCATAACATCATTGAATTTCTGGGAATTGTAAACTAATCGCTTTGCTAACCAAATGTGAGAGATCAAACCGCCGCGCTGTATATCTGTCGCATCGGAGATGCGCGGGCGCACCGCGGATGCCGAGATCAATCGTTAGTAGGGTTGTCAACGTACTGAAATAATTTTTTTACCATGTTGGAAACAGTAATCTACCTATATAATTGGTTAGTCATTTGTTACATTGCTTCCATGCAACCGATAATTGGGAATCGCCAACATATAGAAGTGTACGATTTTTTAAAACGATATCGCTCCATATATTCTTATCGATAGATATTGGCAAAGAGAGACCTATGTGAACACAGAAGAGGATGACAATGCATTCATCACGTTCCTAGATAAATCTACGCTATTAATTCTTATAAAAAGCATTCAGGTCGAAAAGAGGATTTTCCTTCTTATTTGAAGTTGGTTAAACATTGATGTCATATTCGGCAATTAGTTGCGTATAAGGAAAGGATGTTATGAGATTTCCTTTGTTGGCAACTGGGTTGTGTGCTGAGAAAAAACACTCTTCCCTCGCCACCAGGTGGCAAGACGGATAAAAAATCCTCTTTCGCAATTGGTTGCGAATCATAGTTGCCATGGCGGCTGAAAGGGATTTAGATCAACCCTAGCAGTGAGTGAGTAACCTGATCGCAGGAAGCGCGCAATTAACGTGATGGGCGGCGGTGCTGCGCCCGCGCCGGTCATCTGTGGGGACATCGGATCCGCCTGTGTGCGCATCCACAACATTTAACATACAGTAAGTGTCAACCTGATGATCAACAATATAAGCAACACTTGTATTCTGGGTATCATAATTATAAAGAACTACCTTTACATCGCATCGATAGATGGCGCTGAAACAATTGCGGTTTTTAATTCGATACAATCCTCAATCGCGATATTGATGTTAGCGTTTATGATCTGGAAGTTATCAATACTGGCAACCCCTTTGACATGTTACTATTATTGTGTGCTTACTGTCTAATATTCGTGAGAAAAGAATGTTCTTGATCTATTTGTCTATATATTAATACGTGAAGCAAAAACTTTGTACCACTTTTTACGAAAATTGCGCGGACGGAGGAGTATGAAATTTGGCACACTTATAGTTTATATAGAAGGAGTGCAGAATACTATTTTTTTTATGAATGCATAAAAATACATAAATTCAATAAACAAAACATTACACACACTACCATGCGTTTGACATACACAATTTGTAACTTTTACTTGGTAACTGACTGACTGTCTGACTGACAAACAGTGACAGTTTTTTTTCTTTGTTTCGGAGGGCGCGGGACATCCATATTGCAATCTGTGGGCCAGTATCAGATTACGTTTAAAATTTAAATTGAAATGAGTTATGGTCGAATTTGGACCACGGTCCACCACTAGTTAATATTATTATGTGCTTATTTTCTAATATTCGTGAGGAAAGGATATTCTTGACCTATTTGTTATCTGTATCCAATATCTCTGACTGAACAATCCATTGCGGGTTATTGTCATAACATCATAGGCACTGTGTGTTACAAATACTGCGCTATCACGATCCAGACTATTGAATTATACTATCAATAGCAACGTTGATCTAAAATGGCGACTGACCGCGGAAATTGATCAATAACAATCAGCTTAATCCAGTTTATGTAATCCGCAGTCATTACGTTTGTTTCCACGTGGGATGCGACGGCCTGGGGGGAGGGGCGGACGAGGGCAGGTGGGGGGGTGTCCGGGGTCGGTCTAATTAACCTCTGTCGACTGTATCGGTGAGCGGTAGGGTTAAGCTTGAAGGTATAATTCGTTTAGCGCGTGCCGAGATGTATTGGAGGGCTCGCAGATTTTGATCTTATTTTGTTTATTTATGGTAGTGTAAAATACGTAAGACGGCACGGATTAGAAAGAGTTACAGGAGTCACACTGAGCTGATAGTTTAATTTATTATTCTTATATATATAATTTACTCTTACTTTATTTATTGACAAGACAACTTGTATATAGTATTCCAAATTTAAGGATATCATTTTTATAGTTGCTTCGTAGAATTAGTCTATACTGGGGCGGTCCATGGTTTAAACCTTTTCGCGGAAGAGATAAACACGGGATAAAGATGATACTCTCCCTTTTACTTACAAAGTTATCCTACTGTTTTTGTATAAAACTTCCAACTCTATTTTGACATTTCTTCGTAAATATGAATACAATCTAAGTTATAGAGTAATAAGTAAATATAAAGAGCACTTATAATAGAGCCACTGCATTCTACATTCCATCCATAAGTGGAACATCAAACGGCAATAATTGCACAGATCGGAACACGCGCCGTCTGAAATAGCCGCGAGTCTGCGATGAATCAGTGAACGGATCCCGACCATCGCTACATAGAGCTACTACAATAATGATAATCTTATGTTCAATGACTCTACTTTTAACAAACATGTTTTATTTTGAGCTCAGTCTCAGCCTCAGCTTATAAAAAAGTATATTTAAGAAGGAGTGGCAATCAGTACAATTTGTTTGGAATATATTGTGGTTCTCGAGTGTGTGAAATGTGCTCTCATCCCATCCTGCTGTAAGTAGCTAAAACCTATTTTCATGATAGCAGTTTCCTTTTTCATCGTTTCCTATGCGCAATGGTTGCAGTTATTTACTATGTGAATAATATACCAAGTGTACCTTGTGTTCAGACAGCGACTGGGAGCACTGTTTTCAATTTTCAATATTTTCCTACTTACAATTTCTCTTCACAAAAATTGGTCAGTTAACTTCCCCTTAATGCGCCATTTTCGAACATCGCCGTAATATCGTCGCGTTCGTCAAACAACGACGTGCACTCCGCACTTTGATCTAAAATGCAATATAAAACCACTCCTTACAATATTGAAATACAGTTCATATTCCATTGATTCAGCATTTAGAGACGGAGATCTATGGTTTCCATTTTAGTGTCAACACGTTCATTCAATAGCGAACTTTATTGTGCACTATTAAGGTTTATTTTCAGTTGATTTATTGCAGTAGATCTATTCTACGATTCCCATTTCGGTTCTAAAGCCTCGGTGGCAATTTGAACTGTATTCATTTGCTTTAAGGTTTATTTCAGCGTAGTAGAGTGAGCTAGACAAGCAATACCGAGTGTGTTTGACACACGTATAATTGGCGCGAAATGGGCCGCTCTCCCTTTATAAACTGTTGTTAAAGGCACCCATCTATTAGGACGTAACACGCTATTTATAATTTGCATAATGTTCGCTGTCGATCGCTACTCAGTACGAACAAATAGACGTGTGCATATGAACTATGAAGTGTTTTCGGTACAGTTGATTGGTCATAAATGTGGTAGACTTCAATAAAAGTATTTGAATAAATTTTTCCAACGGTTATTGATAGATCTTTGGTCTGTATTAATAAATCTATTTCAAGTCTGATATCAATCTTGAGTACGCTTTTGACACGTAATTTTGTACTGACATATCGATTGTTCAGCGTACGATTCGCATGACGTTAAGCAGTTATCATAGCCTATAGAAGTTTGCAATACCAAAGGCATTGATCGCACGTTGCCGACGTGATAGGAAGTGGGACAAAGTGAGAGGGCGGGAGGGGGATTGACTTCCGGCTCTATCGTCTCTTGTCTTGAATAGTTGTTGACATGCCCATTCTTCTCAATAGGAATGGAATTCCAAAATGGTAGAGTCGTAATATCATTGAGAAATCATAAGCACTGGATATAAGTTTACCTTTTTATAAGTCTATTTTATGTCTCACTCCTGAAAAAAGCCTCCCCTTTAGATCTCCACAAAATCCTATGCAGTTTTTAGACAAGTATCTCTCGCAGAGGGGACGTAATCGTCCCGCCATTTTCAACGGATCCTCCCGGGCTGCGACTGTCGTCGCTTAGAATCTATTTTGTGATGGTGTTTGGCCACCTTTGTGGATCCATACCTATCACAAAATCAGCCCACATCCCATGAAGCCTCACAGTCTTCGCCCCAATGTCAGCGATGAGAGATGTGTTGTGAGACATAAGTAATATGCCTTCGCTCCATTTCACATACATGGTTTAGTCATAGTCAATTAATAACTAAAATTGAAAATTTAGAAAACCCTCGATGCGACGACATTTTAAACTACAAATGAGCTAATAATTTTCGAACGGCTGAACCGATTTTCATGAAACATAGCTAAGAACACTCTCGATCAGAATACCTATCTAACAAAAAAAAACAAAATTGAAATCGGACCATCCGCTTGGGCGCTACGATGCCACAGACAGACACACTGATACACAAATACACATGTTAAACTTATAACACCCCTCTTTTTTGTCGGCGGTCAAAAATAACCTTAGGGGATACTAGTTTATGGTAACTTGATTATTGATCGTTGCTAACAGGGTGTAGAAATCATAACCAAACCCAGTTTTGATGAAATAACATAATCAGAAGCAATTTGATCCGCGATTACGAGCCGCGATGTTTTCAGCTTCTCAAATAACTCGTTACGTTCTATTAATTGCCGGTCTTCCATCTCACTCATTCAACACGCATTTAATGATGTGCGAAAGAGATAATTATATCGGGGGTAATTGCGTAGGGGTGAGAGTTGAAAGATTGATGCTGATGGTATAATTAATGGGGGTATATTATGGTGTACTTCAAGAGAACATTCTGAAATAAACGATATTTTAGATTTATTTTATGAGAGACGTACGTTCACAATAATAAATTTAAACCTTAAGCAAACTGAATCCGTCTCAATGAACTCATAATAGCTTATGTAGTTCACCAAGGACCCATCACACCGGAACGAGAGCCTTTTAAATATATTAATCCCATAATTTTCCCCATAAACCGTTTATGGTTTTAAGAACCATTAGTTAACAACCGTCGCGAGGCCGACAAACAAATACTTGAACATAAGTCGCCGTTGAATCCTTAACTCGACGTTATTGCTTTATTATAACTGAATGACAATTATAACTTGAGCTCTGAGTGTTCCTCTACACACGCACTGCACGACGACCGATTCAGTGTCGAAGGATAGGAGAACACAGTGCATCCTACAGCATATGCCCGTTTTAATAAATCGATCTCAAATCTGAGCGTGATCTTGGAAATGTCAATCTTATGTTATACTAATACAAAATGACTCGCCAAAAGCGTACTTAATATCGCTCTCAAACTTAAGTTAATACAGGCCTCGCTGTGTCCCTTATCAGTACAGGCTGCGTGTTGCGGGTGAATTATACCGGATATGTATGTATGTTCTGTTATTGTACTATGTATGTTATGTTATGTTATGTTATGCTAAAATGCACTGACACTTGTACACACCCTGATATGTGCCTAGTAGCTGAGATGATCCGGGTTCGATCCCCGTCCTGGCTATTAAACTATTGACGTGAGCCCACTCCTAAGCAATTAAGCATTAACATTTTGTTCTTTTATCATTATTTCTAGCTTAGCTGGAAGGGCTAACGACTATACTAGTAATATGATAAACTCATATTAATGGTTATCTTTTCAAAAAATAATAATAAAATAACTATAGTTTTAAATTATGTTTTTTTGTTTGGCGTACAGTAACGGGTTAACATTCTCTAACGATCCCATCTATCATGTTCTTCGATATAATTATTTTCGAGAAGTAAGTACAACTAGGGTAAGCCTTCCTAGTACAAGAATTAAGCTTTCATTAAAGAGTTAATAATTGATATAGTTGACTCCAGTTTGTACCGTATTATTACATTCATGACAATAAATAAAATACGCAAAAATTGGAGTAGACCAATTTTTTTATAATCTATGGTTTGAAAAAAAGCGTCAATCCATTTTGAAATTGGAATTGACTTTTTCAGTAGAGTTGAGTACAAGCCACAAAATTATCGATTTATTCTACCATTATTATTACTACAATAAAATCCGATAACTTAATGCTACCTTGCCTACGGTTCAAACGGTCATAGCTCAACGCAAACTGGTCGCTTAAGCATTCAGTATAAACCTTCTCATAAACAATTGCTCAGCAACTGACAGTTTTATTCGAACACTTTATGACGTCGCCCGTTGCTTATTAAAGGACCAATTTAAACCATTATAGTGTTAATAAAAGCGTACATCATCCTGTTTTGTTGTTGTCTCGCTTTTCCATGTAGGACACGGGTATTTTTGTCTCGTTCCGAAACGTCGGGTATGGTTTACGGGATTCCGAAGTGAGGTATTTTCGAAATAGTGATTTGATCGCTATAATATGTGAGGTAGTCGATGACTTAATTGTGCGACTTATAACGTTTTTTTAATTTTAAGGAATTTGTCGAAAAAAACGACATATAAATGATTTCACATAAGAATTTCATTCAAAATTATGACCTAGGCTTTTAGTATTAGGTATATTATTATCAGACACATTTTAGTTTAATTCAGGAACTTAAAAACTGAATTATATATATAGGATCTAAAGACCTATACCGAAATCCAGTTTTCATAAATTTCATCTAAAAATATGAATTGGCAATCGAGAAACCCTCCTTGATACTAAAAAGATCAGCCAAATGATTGTAACTTCATAATTTTACGATTGAAAATCATAAACATCGATAAAAACATAATTCGCCACATCACTACCGCAAACGAGGCATCACCCGACCAATATGAGTTAAACTTCCAAAACTTTTGATTTCAACCTTATTCTGTTGAGATAAGGTGTCCGTAGTTGGATTGTGATGGTAAATGTAAGTTTGTGCCGCATAAGTGCTCGATGAATGCTCGTAGTGATTTTATTTGATTGTTTATTCGTGTGATTTGTGACTCCCCTTTGCCATTTGTCGGCTAAGGCACTGTACGCACTTGCTTTTCTTTACTGACTGTAATTTCTAATATTTTTGATATAAGATATCAATAGCGGTAACTGATTGTTTGATAAACCGGTTTTGACTAATTAATGCTGTAACAGTTCGTCTCTGCCCTTAGGCTAGGTATTCTTAGCGTAGGTCGCTTAGTAAAGTCGTTTAGGTTCGATTCCCGTGCAGAGAAAATTAATAGTATGTTTTTTTAGCTCTAGTCTGAGTGTTACTGGGACCGCCTGCGATCCATTGTACCATTATCTCTCAGGACGGTGAGGGTTCGATTACCGACGCAAACGTTTATTTTCATTGGCCGTGGCCTGGGAGTTATACTAAGAATAAGTGTCGTACTAAAAGCTCCTGAAATCTAGGTCGGTATTAATCAATCATCGTTCTCAGCTCTGAGACTCATCTTGGAAATGTCATTCTAATTCCAATGTTATTGTAAATATTGTAATAGACTCAGATTATTTTACTTTTAAATTTATAGCTAGCAGAGTTGGGTTATATTTATTAATACTGGCGTTAATACGCTCTACCAAGCGTCATCAACATATTTTTGCAATCACACTGTATACTCGCACCTTTACGCAAAGAATCCAAGTACTCATCGGCTATTATGGCCGGCGCATGCACTCATAAAGTGTCAATGAAGCCGAATGAAGAGTGACGACCCGAGCGGGCGGCGGCGGCGCGGTGCGAGTATTTCGGGACGGTTTTGGACGGTTAGGGACGGGACGGGACCGTGGTTCCGTTAACTGATTATAAGGTAACTGGAAGATATTCGGCCTGAAACCTGCCAAGGGAAGCGAAGTAGTTAGTTAAGCGACAATAGCCTTGTGACAAGAGAGGCCAGCTTTGCGATCGACAGGGTCCGGATTCGATCACCATCCTGGCCTGGCTTATTTAAAAGGGTAACGGGATTATTCGTAATATAATAAACTTACATTGCCAGTAATCTTAAGAAAAGTGACTTCAAATCAGAAAGACTTAAATATATAGATTTTTTCACCCTTGTAATCCTTACATTTTTGGGCTTAATAAACACCAATAATCATTCCAATATGTTTATTTAGTCAGTAGCAAAAGAAAAATATAAAATCAAACTATTTAATAAAATTATCTCTGTGTCACGTTCCCAAAATCAATTTAAAGAAAAAATAATAATTTTAATACCATACGCCCACACTAGGCCCCTGTACCGTTTCGCGCAAAAATCATTTGGTCAACATTTTAAATGAAGTGTATCAAGACGGCCGGTCACTCCGGATATTTTAATAGCACTTCTAAATGTCAGTAAAGGGCTCTGTAACGCAATAAGTCACGCGTCGGCGGACATTGAAGAATAAATGTTATAATTGCGAGGAGCGCTGTCAAAGCTTTTCATTATAAATACGACCTGTAAGGGACGAGCAATGAACCTGAAAATGGAAAGGTTGGGTCTGTAACAAGATTATAATTAACTAGGAAAGAAAATGGTTGGATCGAATGGTTAACTATTTTCAATAAGTTTTTTGGTATAGAGACATCTGATTTATGCTGTTAGCTGTCCTTTTAAAAGTATATCGAACTAAATATTATTGTTATATTAATGATAGGTATCTCCATAGAACGTGTATTTTTAAGGTATCGGCAATTTATCAGAGAAACTGGTTTAATTATAGACAAGGCGAGCCTTTTCAACTAAATATCTAAGACTGTATGTCGTGAAATGGGTGGGTGTATTCTCAAGATACGCCATTTGTTTTTATATTTATCTTATCGTCATTTATTTCAACTAACCGCAACATTTGCTGAACACATGTTTCACAAAAAATCGCATCAAATATATTATCATCTGCACTATTAATACGAATGCACGAAACCAATAAAAACTTCAATAATAAAATCGTTCACATTACCCAAAGTCACAAAGCACACAAAAAAATTGTCGAAAGACATTGAAACAATATTTTCACGTCTATTATAAACTACAAACAGACCAACATCTTTTAATCTTACCAGCCAACAAATCATTAACATTAAAAGATAGTTAAATCACGCACTAATCCGACCACTAAAATAATAGTAGAAAGGATTTATGAAGGCAGAAGACAACAGACAGTTCCTGAAATTAAAATGTCGGTTGTTACGTTATTTTTTGCTTTGAGCGGCGCGGCACCGGTGGAGCAGCCACTGAGATGGTATAAATTAATTATGTTTGGTTAATAGGCGCGCCGCAGGCCTGTTCCCCGTTCGGGAAGTTTTCTTTTGGTGATTTTGAAGGAATAAAAGTGTTTTAAGGTAGGCCAAAAATACTGACATGCATACGAAATGGTAGTTTTATCAGACATTCCTCAATTTTTAAAACTGTCAACGTTTGGTTGATTTATTTTTTGTAGTAACAAAGTATGTTTAAATTGAGATCAGGCCGAACATGCTCAATATATTTCTCAAAAATAGTTCATGTTTATGGTAACAAATGCTTTAGTGACAGTGAGTCACCAACTATTTTAACACCCTGTTTTAATATTGATAATTTATATGTATATTTTTTTCTGCATTGTTTAATATTTTTGCTATTATTTGTACTTTGGTTTTTGTTTTGATATTGCTTAATTGTACACCTAGATAATTACTATGTTGTAAACTTTTCTCGCAAGTGATTTATTGTAATCTTAGATAAGTCAATTATTCTTAATAAGGTAAATTAAATTGTTTTTTATTATATTTAATAAGCGCGCTATGCTTATAAAAAATGTACCTTATTTTTATTGTGATGTCTAATCTAAACATTAACACAATGAATCATTACAGATTATTTTTTATAGCATGTTCGTCAACAGCGTAAGTACAAAACTAGGCGCCCCCCGCCAGGGCTGGCCCTTGTTTTTGTGAGCTAATGAGGCAGCGGCTGAACGTTTGATGCGCGCAGGGCTGTCACGCCGCGATCACGCCTCGATCCATCAATTTAATATACGACCTCAGAGCCGCGCGGCGGATTTAAAAAAAACCATTGACATTTTATTGATATTGATTTTAAATCATCATTTATATTACGTTTGATTGGGTTTAGTTAATTAGTCGGATGCAAGTATAATGAGATGTAAATACTTTTCGAGATTTTTGGTTGATCATTATAGAGTATTAAAATGAAGTTGTGTAAAGGTATTGGCAATTAATTAGTATGTACTCAAAAGGAAAATATTGAATTCGTTATAATTCCTGAATTAAAATTGGATTTAATACTCTATCTACTTTGCCTGCATATAAAGAAATTACACAAGCATATGAATTAAGTATACAATCGATAAGCTGATTAATTTGATAGATATAATTAAACAAAATCGATAAGGAATAATAATAAAATCGATAAGCAGATATGCAAAACAGGGCTATTACTTAAACGATAGAGATACAGCTAAATGGGCGTAATTAATTGAGCCGTACCGCTCGATTGAAATATAGAGTAGCCCGATGTCTTTTAATTTTAACTGCTATAAGAATAATTTTACATCGGTATCCTATCTAATAGCAGTGATAGCCGATTGGTTAAGCACGCGTTTTGCGGGCACCGGGTCTTGGGTTCAAACACCGACTCGCACCTCTGGATTTTTCGAAATCAATATGCGAAGCATAATTTCTATATGATTATCACTTGCTTACGGTGAAGGAAAACATCGTGAGGAAACCTGCATGTCTTAGAAGATCTAACCAATTTTCGAAAGACATGTGAAATCCGCCAACCCGCACTCGGCCAGCGTGGTGGATTATGGCCTGAATCCCTCTCGTGTTGAGGGGAGCCCTATTGACGTCCCACTCCTGGGGGGACGTCAATAGGGCTGAATTATTATTATTATTTTTATTATATACTATCACATACTTATACTACATAGTAGAGTGGTAGAGTCAATCTGTAGGCAATTGACTATATACAGCTCATACAGAGGCTGGCTCTACCGGGGTACAGTATCGTTTAAGTGAAGATCGGCTATTGAACTATGTTTCGTGCTGTAAGTGAAGGAGCCGGAAACCCGAGCCCCCTTTCCTTCCTGTGTCCCTTCCTTTAGGTCGGCAAAGTGCGAACAAGGTCTTCGGTATTGTAAGCATCTATAGGCTACGGTAACTGCTTAACATCCGGGGAGTCGTACGCTTGTTAGCCTTGTTATATGCATACAAAAAAAACATAAATAAAATACTGTAAGGGAACTTAATTTACTCGTTATAACATAATACCTATTATGTTTATTTTGTTAGTACAATGTACATCATAACGGTGGTTTTTGAAACAAAGATCTTATAACAAACAATGTAGAATACAAATTCATAATATACAAACATAAAATTAATTTTGTGAAGTAACGACACTCAATTTCCTGTAACTTGGCAACCCTTGCTTGTTGCGAAACCCATTTCAATATTACTCGCACGAATTAGTTGTAAAATAAGCTTTATTACGACAGTTTAAAGCGTGAATTCAATTATTTTCAACAGGTATTCGGTATTTTTTGAATAAGGGTGGTTATATGTTTGGTTTAGGGATGAAAATGATAATTTCAAATTGTTATAAGATTCATTGGAATCCTGTATGATATGAATAATTTCTTAAACAATTTGTCGCCTTTTAATAACGTTAGAATAATCGATACTACTATGAAATACTAAATTAATAAAGTTTTTAAATCAGTATTTTGAGTCATAGAGAATATCTTATTTTACTAAAATAAAATCAGTATTTCCCAAGAAAAGATGGATGGGCCCAAGAAAATATTGGATTGTATTAAGAATGATATGAACGAGGTTGGAGTGGATGTGAGTATGACGGGAAAGCGCGATGTATGGAAGGAAAAGACATACTGCGCCGACCCCAGATAATGGGAAAAGGTAAGGCAGATGATGAAAATCAGTATTTCACTTTGTATTTAAATAAAATAAGTCCAGCTGTATACTGACAAAAATAATTATTAATACAACTTAAATCATTTTACTTATGTCCCGAAACAGGGCCACAATAACATTATTATTATCATTCTGATGGCGGTGACAGACTGGGCTCATAACACGTACAGAACGATGATTTTTTTTGGATATTCAGATGATATAAAATAAAGTTCCATTGTTTCACTTATCGATTGGCTCATCATGTATTAATAACTTAAAAGTTGAGCTTATCCTTCGAGAGAATAATGACAGATACACGTTTATGAATCATAAAACAGGGTGTTGTTTTAACAAAGCTGCGCCGAGGTTGACTGGGAGCCAGTAATTAATGTTGTTTATTTTAACCGACACTTACTGAGGATAGGATTAGCCGGATCCGTTAAAGGAAGTTATGTGTTTTGGGGATTATTAAATATATATTTTGTATTAGGTGTTTAAATTTGTTTCACTTATTACAGTGGGAAACTAGCTTTTGTTCAAGTTGCAAAGTCACTGCTCTTTTGTGTAGATGTGTAGGTGATTGGTGATTCATCTCTACATTATGTATAAGCCAGGTTATAGATTACTATTTAAGTTTAGACCTGGCATTTTGTTGTTATGTTCAAGGGATATTTATTTTTAACGGCCTCACTGTGCCCATAATCAAACCCGATTCAAACATTCTATCATTGCCTATGTAATGGCTCCCTAAGTAATATCGTGAAGGTAATCTCAAACTAATATCACACCTTAATCATGACACTAAACCAAACAATCACTTATACAACGCAATCAGCGCTAAACGTGTCACATGTGCGACATTAGTGGTGTGCGCGGGAGTGTACGGCGCGGGTTGCGCGCGCGCACAGCGCGGGGGAGCTACGAAAATGAGCACTTAACACGTGACATATGGTGTGAATGAGTTTATAGAGGATGTGCTAAGATAAAAAAAAATAACGAAAAAAAACTTTTTAAGGCATTATCCTTGTGATTAATTCTTCTCTAGGAATAGGAAAGCCACTCTGAAATGGGTGGTAGAGTCTTATCATCATTATTAGAATATTATGATTACTTATTTTATATTTTTAGCGTGTCATTTTAATCAGAAGACGATATAAAATAAAAATAAATTCAAACGAATTGCTCGTAACGACAAAGCTTAATACGTTTCGTGGTATAACACAATTATTTCTAGACACGACAACTTCTTAGTATCCCACAACACAAGTGTCTGTTACGTAGAAATAAATAAATAGCGTTTGAAGTCAGTGATGTAGGTCAGTTAATAGGATATAACAACTGATTAAATTAGTAGACAGCAATCTACATTGAATTCAGAATGGATACAAATAGAAAGATAATGATAAAATATACCATTCATAGGCTTATATTATAAGCGAATGCTATGTTTCATATTCGTAACCATGGCAAAGTACAACCCCCTGTACAATCAAATCTCCAAAGACTGCATAGATCAATAGAATAAAACACTCTAAAATAAACTCTATGCGTGTAACAATAGACTCTAAATTTGTGCAGGCTATTAGTGGGAAAAGTGGATCGTCAATTAGTGACTCTACGTCGAGGCAGCTCTCTTGTAGAGGCGGACACGTGTCGAGAGATGTTTGCTCAGATCATTGTGATGAATACGTTATTATTACACAGTATAATTAACAGCTTAATTGTAAATCCACTAACACTATTGGGTATAAAACAATCATGAAATGTTTGAATGAAAAAAATATTATCTTCACACCTTTAAGTGGTTCGTATTAAAAAAGTAAACCTCACATGGTATTTATTGGAATCAGTCTATTTTTTCACTCTAATTTATAAACATATTACTCGATACCACACTCATGTGTATTTAATATTTGCAATAGTCAGGCAAGTCTATTAAACCTTACCCCTGGCAAGATTAACATAGATAGATACTTCATAATAATAATTATTTCAGTAACTTAACTACCTATTAAGCCACAATTCTAACTCAAGATAATTATTGGCCCATAACCTATTAACAACACGACACCATATTTTGCAAAAACAACATCACACTCACAAACTTTTTCATTGAGTTTTTTTCGTTCGTTTTTGCTTTCGCATCTCGTTAACGACAACATTAGTGGATAATAGACTTCCTATCGTGCCACGTGGGGCGGTAATGACTTGCTGTGATGAAGGCTGGATGCTGTTAATACAGCATCCAGATCGTTTAAAATAGCTGCTTGGACAAAAACTGGAGAAATTTAGTTCTTATCCGATCTTTGTTTTTGGTTCTTAGCTCCGTGAGGTAACAGGTTCTGTGAGTCTTGTGAAAGTGACTAAAGGAATAAACATAATTTAACTTCTAAAAAGTTCCGTTAATTTCCAAGATGCACACTTCACAAGTTTTGATATGGAGCAGCAGAAACTGCATGTTCGTGGCTATGGAATTAATTACTTAGTACGATGTGGGATGTTTCTAATGTCACTGATGCACATAATATGTAGTCATCCTTTAATTAAGGTTAGTAGTGTTTATACGAATTCAGTTCCCGGAATATCTTTGACCAACTCTTCAAAAACCCTGTCCCAATTTCAAATCCTAAGGAATTACTCCACATCTATTATTAACATAAACAGCATCCCAAAATCCCAATACAACGCTTCATCTCGCCTCCGAAACCATGGTTCTATGGTTTTAATTAGTGCCGCCATATGTGACAACTCACGTCGCGGGGGACGGCCCCGCCTCCACCCCCGCCCCGCCACTGCCACCCCCGCGCCCTGTCCCATCCATCTGCCACCTTGGTGATAGTATAATTATCTTAGAACGTTTAACTGTGGTGCAAGCGACGAACTGAAGATTAAATGTTAATAATCTTTACTTTTAAAAGTAATAGTAGACATCATTTACACGACTGGATGGAATAGGATAATAGGTAGCAGGGAATACTGACTGTCCCGTCAAGGTGACTTCTAAATCGATGTCAATACACACTATAAACGGCGCTGAGAAAAAAAAATACGACCAAAAATATTTTTGTAATTTTTAGTACGTTTCACTGAAGCTTTCGTAATTGTAGCAAAGATTGGTGTAAAGCTTCGTTCATAAATTATTATTTTAAATTACAAAACGCTAATCTCATTTCTAATAAAAATATCACTTAATCTCTTCTTATTATCTTAATCTTTAGACACCTGCATGTCTTTTGTACGACATGTGAAATTCGACAACCCATGCATAGAGCTGTACCCAGCTATAAGTAATAAACCAATACAATAACTTCTTGAATGGAAAGAGCCCACTCTAGTTTTAGGATTTTTGTTAAAAAACCTAAAACTTGCGCAAAGGTAAGTCAATAAGTAATTGAAAGAGACGCTCCCGCAACAGTTCTTAACTTAACCCACACACTACTGAATGAAAAATAACGCGTCAACGTGTGGGCTAAAGTTGAAAACGTTTAATTTGGCCGGAGATTTCGTGGAAGCTCTACCCGACGACCCATTAAGTGATTTGTACGGTAATGATTGCTTAATTGATGAAAGACTCGTTTTGGGGGAGATACTTTTATTTGGAGATGTATTTTTACAGATCGTTTGGGAGATACCATCACAGTCGTTGAGATTATGTGTGTAAGCACATTCGTAATATAAACGTTTTTTGATAATTGATTGACTCAGGCCTCAGAGACCGTCTGTCATAAGCCCGTGTTGAATTACCTTTTCAGTTTAGTGTGTACCGAAGAAAATTAGGAAATATTATTAGGGTTGACTTATGGGCCAAGAATTTGGCTTTGGTCTTGACTGTTGAGTCAAGAGTCTTGACTAACAGAGGTGGGTCTTGTTGGCCTCTTTCACTATTGATCAACTTATCTATACAAATTAATAAAATTAAAGTGTTGGTTTGTAATATCCAAATAACAGCTTTTTACTAAGTACCCACATAATATTATGAAAGAATACTAATAACGGTTAAAAAAAATCTGTCTGTTTGCTCCGGCTAATCTCCGAAACGGCTGGATCGATTTTGATGGGACTTAATATGAAAAGATCAAGACTCACCTGAGTTTCAGTAACATTCAGCAACTTCGCCATATCAGCCCTCTCCCCTGACGACAGGTACTTCTTCACCTCGAACAGTTTCTCCAGCTCGAAGATCTGTCTCCCGGTGAAGGTGGTCCTGGCCTTTTTCCGTCTTCCCACCCCCGGCTCCTCCCCTTCCTCACTAGTGAGGGAGCCTTCTCCGCCGAGGGGGGAGCGCACATCTTCTGTTGACTTCTTGCGCTTGATCAGCTTCGATGGATCTGTAAAGATTTTAATCTTAAAGAATTGCAATTGAGATAGAGTTTGATGGGATAACACGTTGATCATTATTTATTCGTTGAGATTATTACTGACACAAAAAAGGAAAAGGATTTTTATTGGTCCCAAATTAATAAAGCGTGATTTAAAGCACTGCTCTTTTTGGAATAAAATCAACTCCTAATGTTCCCTAATACTTTCAAAGAGTCTTGAAAAAATGCCTGTACTCTATGATCTCGTGTGGGATCCTTTTGACTTCTGCATCTCTGATCTTATCTACAGTTAATGCCTAGAATAAAGTCATCGCCAATATTTCTTACAGGCTTTATAACCAATTGCAACATTAAACCTCAACTAGCACCAATTAAGCGCGTGCGCACTAAATCACCCGCTCCGCGGACATTCAGTGCTCATTGTAAATCCTTCAGTTTACGGCACCGCTCCGCGGCTCGATAGTAACACTGGACGGGTTGTGCAACTGATTGATAAACAAATAGACGTCGATTAGTGGGTCCAATAAAATTACTGGCCTTGTGTGGAATGAAATATCCCACTTATGCTGTTACCGAAGTTTTTTTTATACTAGGTGAAACAGAGAGGGTATGCTATATTTTTCGCAACTTATCTTAATCAAAAACTATCGGCTTTGTGGGACAGTTGAAGTACTAAAGGTTTTGTAGACTTATGAAATCTGTCAACAGCTGTATCCCTGTAACACCTTTTGTATTTCAAGTTTCCTCCAAAGCTGATAGTTTTAGATTTACAAAGTTAAGTTGCAAAAAAAATAGTATACCCCTTATGTTTCACCTTGTATACCAAAGTCGACAAAGCGTACGTTTCGCCTAATATTAAGCAATTGCCGTAGCCTATAGATCCTTACCGTTATACCGCAGGCAATGCTTGCAAGTTGCCAGCCTGAAGTAGAGGGGGTATGATGGAAGGGATGTGAGGGGAGGGTGGGGCTGCGAGCTCTTTCACTTATCGTACGAAACGGAACTATCATAGCTACTTTACGCTGGTCTTCTGTGAGAGTGTAGTACTACTTTGATCGAACCAGCCTGTTTATGAGCTTGTCAGTTAGCTACAGTTGCGCTCTACCACCGTCAATCCATACGCACCGTCAATCTGATTGCAATATTGCATTTTGCATGCGGTTATTGTGTAGTTGATATAACTTTAGTTAAATCATCCTAGATATATTTGCATTGAGACTGTCAACCGACTGCGCAGTCCGCTTGCAGTTGGTTGAAGTGTTGTGGACTGCACGCGATGACTTCATGCATTCGTATCTATATCTTAAATAGCATCACAATTATGACAGCAAATCGCAAGCTTACCAACAGTCGAATAACACCGCTGGCGGAGTGACAGCGCCGAGTGCGCCGCACTAAGCCAACTATTTTAATTGACGAGAGTACTGGCCAATTGATTGCTTGCTGAAGCCTCTATGTAGAGACATATGCAATCCACATTATTATTTCACCTGGTTATAATAATTTAGCCATATAATGGCACTCTCGTGGGCGAGTTAACAGGGAAAGATGAAATGGAATTTAGCTAACATAACTGCGACGCTCAAAGACTTATCTGATAAAACAGGTCTGCAGCAAGGCAAGAGAGATCTTTGAAGAATTAAATGTGACGCATTTCAGCAGTAGGGAATACAATAGACTACAAAGTCTAGTCTACATTGATATTCCTTAACAATAAATGTAAAACATAGTTTCTAGGCTTTCACTCAATGAAAATGTAATTCTGAAAGGGTAGAGTCTTATTTGGGAATATTTTTAAGAAGTTTATGTACCGCAATGTAATATACGTCATACATCAGGGTACATTAATCATTAAATGGTGTTATCGTTTGGCGCTTGATCACAATATGCTAATAATATTTGAGTTGAAATCTATATTTTCGAATCATGCTAACATCAGTGTCAGATAGCTCAGTAGACAGCGAGGATATCAATCAGTTGTTGTTATGACGGTAAACGACAGTACCCGTGCCAGAGTGGTCCAATTATGAGCCAAATATTTTAATTGCCACAACGATATAGGATCGACTGACGCGCTTGTGGCACAGTACGATGCGATTATATCATTGATGCCATTGATGCGAGCGCATAGAGCAAGCTGAGTTAGAGGAGTTGGCAGTTCTATTCATACTTGTCTATGATCACCTCACAAACTAGTAAAGTCGAGGAAGTTCTAACTACAATGGTCAAGATTATGAAAATAATGCTGAGTGACCGCTTTACTGTCACTCCGGTGGTACCGACACAGTAGCGATAATACCATCCTTTAAAAGACCTTAATATAAACACGTCGAAAATGACCTAAAACATCCTAAACTTAATAAGGTATTTAATACAAATATCTTAATAAAATACAAATGCAAGCTATAAATGATCTAAAGCGGGTACAGTCAGCTAAAATTATCCGGACACGGCGCAGGGCGCGATAAATTGCGGAATTAACTGTACCAACATTGTAAATTCGATATTTCTGTCGGTGCGTCGCGTCGCGTCGCGTCGCAAGTGTGGAGGCGATGCTTTAGCTGTATTTATTATGTGTCAATTTGTTGGCTATTTGCGGAGTGTAAAGGTTGGACTGCATTGAATGCGATAGTGCTAGGGTTGAGTAGTGTTTAATGCATTGCATGCCTTAATTTAATAAAGTTCAATTTTAGTTTATAGATAACTATCATCATCAGTATAATGTCAGCTACGTCCAAAAGTGGTTTAGGTGTGATGATCTGTCCAACATCGATGTTGGGTTCCGTATTCCCTACGATGACACCCTTATAAGATCATCCATTCCGTCAGTCCTTCCATCCGTCTGTTCATTCGTCCGTCCGCCTACCAATACATTTGTCCCAATCTGTCACAGTGCCATAAGAGTTAATTTCTAAAATTGTTTTATGGCTTAAAATCAGTATATTATGGTCAGCGAGAAACAAACATGTAGCAATGTAATCGCATAATGGGCTTGTGAACACACGCCACACGTGTGAGGTGAGGAAAGCTTTTCGATCGTCGCGCGCTCATTTATATCATGAAAGGGGTGAACATAACATAGTAAGAATATTGAGAAAAAAATACAACAACTGTCAATTTTTTGGTATGTCTTTTAGCTTAAATTATATCAACATCTTGATATAGGTACTTCTTGTTATAAAACGCAATCATTAAAACCTATTACCATAAAACATTTATAACGCCATGATCTATGTGTAGCAGACAAATTGCATACTAATAGTGTTGATTGATTCGACGCATGTGTGCGCCGGAGTGGCCACCCACACATGCACGTGTCGTGTGAGAGAAAATCGTCGCACGCGCATTCAATTACTCATAAGTTGGTTAGGCCGGTGGCACATTACTAAATAATTAATGTTAAGCATAGCGCTTTCTTCACTCAGCCACACTTCCCTTGAAGTCAGTAACGGGCGAGCAATGCTTTCGGTATTGCAAGCATTTCAACGCTACGATAACTCCTTAAAATCAGGCGAGTCGTTCTTTTGTGTGCCAACTTTGTTTTATAACAAAAATCTATCTGTTTAAATGACATCTGGAATAAAACATGTTTATGTTAAATGGGGTTACATTTGGGTGTTTACCCAAAGCCTCAATCCGCTAGCTTTCATTCCCGCTGCCCGCTCCGGTTATCACCATACCAACCTATTCACCTAACAATACAATAGCTGACGCATCAGTCGCGCAGGCTCGTTGCATCAGTCCCACCGTAGAATCGAATCGCTACCTGGAACCGTATTGTTTGCAATCTGTCACCGAGACATTGTGTCGTTATCGTTAATTTGTAACCGTGGGGATTGTTTAAATCTCATTCAATTAATTTCTTACCTTTAAATAATAATTACTGTGTGTATTTAATAAATGAATTAATTTATTTTTCATTACTCATACTCTGAAAGTAGGTCTGAAGTAGCCTGAGAAGCGGGTTGAAAGTAATACTTTTCAGGCCCGGGAGTTTCGCTTTCAACTGACAGCTGTCAAATTATAAAAAAAAAACTAGTTCCATTTTCACATTTCTATGGAACCATGTTCAAACTTTTTCTACAGTCACTCAATTACAGCACGATGTAAAATTGAAATAACATAAAGTTAAGTATTAATTCAAGAATATATTTTTTAAATGACTTAATTTTAATTTAGTTTCAACAATTTCTTTAAAATAACATAGATTTGGGCAAAATATTTAAAGATGAAAATGAAAAATAATGGCTAAATAATGAAGTTGGCCGGCCAACGAAAAAAAAAACAAAATAGGCGGCAATCCGATTTTTTTTTTTCGAGTTGTAGAGTATTGTTTATACTTCCTTGTATTATTTCTTTAGCCAATTCCTGTTTTTATTTTTATTTTCCTTGTATTCGTAATGAAAAGCACAGTGTTTACCTCGGGTGAAAGATTTATTTTGTCCCTCGAACTATTAGCGCCCTCGCTACGCTCGGGCGCCAAACCCCGTCTCGGGACAAAATAAGTAACTTTCACCACTCATGTAACAATGTACTATTGCAAACTGTTTCAAGAATAGTACAACTGTTCAGTCTTCCTGTAGAATTTGTGGAAAACTGCTAAAGGGATTCGAACTCCTAATATCTAGTAGTAAGAATAAGATTTTTTTTTAACTTGTGTATATTAGGTATAAACAAAATATATAAAAACGACTTAAGTTTCTTTTAATAAAAGAGTAATAAAATAAACTTTACTCTGTAAACTTTATTCTGTAATTTTGGTGAATATTGTACCAAATGACCTGTGGACAAGTTACGGTAGCTATATCATGCAACCTCACGTAATACCATTACATAGGTTAATAAGTCTAAAACTAACATTTCGTTCGTCGTCTACAACAACACGGTGCATCCGCCGCAGGTGCCCCGCGTCCCAGCGGTGATCTCCGTCGGTATATATAGAGATTTACACTTCCCGTCTGTCTGTCTGAACGCGAACCTGCTTGTTTTACATGCGGTTTTTCTGCGCTCTTTATTAGACGTTTTTATGGACATTTAGAGGTTTTGGAGATGTCAGTTGTGTAATTGATTTGTTTGTGTATGTGAAAGTTTCAGGATGTTTTTGATTGTTTGAACATGGTAAATATGTGAAGGAGTTTTCGTTTTTAATCTGTGTCCGTGTTCAGTTTACATAACTTGGAGAAGCTTTCACTCCTGCACATGTGCAGTACTTTCCCATGTGAAAGAGACCTACTTAATAATAGTACTAATTTATACATATTATAAACCTACTCAATTCGTTTTATCTTATGATAGATCTCAAATCCATTGAACCACAAAATTCAAAGAAATCACTCGTAGTTATAAATCCCACGACGCGTATGACAATAAGAACAATACCGCACAGCTATAAAGTCTAAACATCTGGGCGCTGCGTAAATTACGCGGCGCGAGATCAAACGCGCTTCCCGGTGCGCGTGCGCAGGAGAGATACGGGTATATCGAGAGGACTATTGGGATGGGAATTTTAATCGTAATTCTTGTTGGCCTCTTGTTAAGACAGGAAGAAAGAGACTTAAAAAACTAGAGGATTTTTGGATTGTTTTGGAAGATAAACCAATTCTCGTCCTAGATTCTGACTGATGAACTTTATATTTAGGGTGTCACCGCGCGAATCAATCACATAGTTCGATGGCGAAACGAAATGAGTCAGTTTACACCAAGTTGATCTGCTGAACTGCTCGATTTTTCATCGATCGTTGACCAATCGACATTTAATCGAGAGATATTGATTAATTAGCCAAAGCTGAACATACTACTGATGGTGGTATCAAACAACGAATCGATTTATTGCTGGGGTGGCCTCAACCGACCAAAATTTCTTCAACTAAATATGGAATCACTGTCGTGCACCTTTGACCACTCCTTTGAGGAATACTGACTTGATAATATATCATATGATGATATATTAAAAGCCCACTATAAAATACCTAATATAACGCCCAACAGAGAGAGACCAAAATATAACAAACGCTCTACAAAGCCTGAAATGACGGCACCCATATAGTTAACTTAAGACTTATTTATTTGTATAGCTCTTTCTCTCTCAGTTGATAATCATAATCAGGTCATCTGCATCAGCCTACAAGACGTTATCATCTTGTTTCTAATATGAATGTCTAATAACTAGTTATCACTGCCATGGTAGAACTAATTGGCTCAAATTAATATCTCTTTCATTCACCATTTAATATAATGAATCATATGATAAACATCAAAAGATGGGTTCCGGAAGCGGGTTGCGCGGGCGTATACACGATGCGCATGAGATGCGTTCAGTGCTTCATTGATTGGGCGGGACTTGTGATATATACTTGTGTTCTTTACCAGTAAAAAAATTATACGGAACCCAATGCCCTAAATAGAGGATTAATAATATGATACGATTGATCATAATTTGCAATGTATTAGGTTTGTACTTATTTGAAGGTAGTAAAAATAATTTCACAATTGTCTTTAGTGGGTGATGGCCATTAGTCCACCATGCTAGCCCATTAATCTCAAAATTAAATGCTTAACCTTTCATACAAGAAAAAAGCAACCTTTTCAAGAACTGAGTATCTAATCTAGGACTACATGATCGGCAGGCTACGCCCAGACCACTAAACCAAAGAACAGCTTTCAAAAATCGATTGAGAAAATAGTTATGTTATGTAGTTCATACGGTACATAATATCAAAGTCGTAACTTTATAATAAATTAACAATTACTTAATTAATGTTACATTACGGACGCTAATCGATTAGCCCGGGTTTTGTATCCGCTCGAATCGATTCAATTTAACGATCATTTTATATCGATTACTGTTAAATAACGTTTGTGGAGTTCAGTCTGTTGGAGGATTTGCGATTCAGCACTTTAATCGGTCAAAGATTAGGGTTATTTTATGTCTTTGCATTATGGAAAAGCTTTATTGATTTAATTTGAGTTAGTTTATAATGTGTTCAGTAGTAATAGCGTTATGTATAGGTCAGTACAATCCTGTTTTAAAGATATAATAAATGTTCTTTCGTAGCTCTAAACTATCGATTTACGGAAATAAATCGAAATCGGTCGAAATATTTTATATTATAACTTTAAGTGATCCGAGCCATGGGTAGGGTCATAGTTAAATATTACCAATGGTTTTAAAGTCTTCCTGTAGGTAATAAAATAATATCTCTCTTCATACCTTTATCTAACCTAATAAGTTCAATAAAATTATAGACTAGCCTACTTTACGATGGGGATATTTTATATAAAAGTATAACAAATGTTGTGATATCCTATTATACCTTTTATCAGAATAGCCTCGCAAAAAATAACATATACTAAATATACCTGTGTTGTTAAATAAAGCCCTTCGCCCATCGATAATCAAGCACCCGTCAAAACAAACGCAGCGTCTCAATCCTTGCCCGCAAATAGTAAGTACAAAAGTGCGGCGCGTTGATAGCGCCATTAACGGACTCCTTTATTTGGCACACGCCGGTTCAAATGGATCGCACGTCGAATTTCTACGTGTTAATAAAATTGCTTTACTGTGGACTTGTTTTCAGTTTATAAATAAAATTAATTGCTTGAACTGTATTTACAGCCGATACCATTTCAGGAAAGCATAATTCTGTATATTTAATGTAACTAAAATTTATTTTATTTTTACTTAAAAAAACGCGAGGTTGATGTTTGCCTTACCTCTTTGTTGCTCTTTATGGACCATAGAGCTTCCTAATTAAAGAAAAGATAATTAAAACTTTCAAGGAATACCATCTAACGCCGCTTCAGCCGTGTCCCGGGGGGGTTGGTCGCCTCGCTTTAATCTTCACGACTAGACCGCGGTGTCGTTGGCAGAGACGGCCATTAATCATGCCGTGACGCGGCCCCTAAATCAGTGGTGTGATGTGTGCTATTAGTTTAATTTGTGTTAGGGAAGTGGTAATGGATTAGTGTCTTAGTTTTTGAGACAGTTTGAGTATAGGAAATATAGAGCATTTATAGGATGTCAAATTCATTATTATCTTCCCCTCTCTCTTTCCCGCTACTACCCTTCAGGTCAGCCACGTGGGAGCAATGGCTTTTGTGTTCCAAGCATCTTTATGAGAATCGTCGCTAGTTTTCAATTTTTTTATGAGTATATAAAAAATATTGACATAATCCCTATTGTTGGCACCATTAAATTTTCACTGTCCTAAACAAGGATCAGTTGGATTTAGATTTTATAGACATACTTATGCTGGTTCTATATGTTTTTTTACAATGTAACTTGAATATTGCAAGTGTTAAATGTTGTATTCAATGTAATAGCTTGCGGTGGTCCGAACGAGATCCGGGTATCGCACGTAATGTAAACAGGGTTCAAGCGGTAAGCACGAATCGAAGCGTCGCGACTACGGATGGTGGCGGACCAATTTCACTATGCATAGGGCTGGCATGTAACAATTATTTGTTGAAAAAAATAAAGTCATTATATAATATTTAATATTTGAACGACAATTGTTGCAAGATCCTTAAGCTCAAAATATAACTGGATAGAATATTAGTACGCTGCGTCACTGACAGCCCTAACCCAAGTATAATACAGATATCATTCGCTGAACCAACTCATACAAGCGATTGACGCAATAAACCCCTATTACTATTGCCAACCATTAATCCATACAAATTTACGCGACAAAAATAAACTGGCAAGTGGCAACCCTGAGACGGGCGAAGCAGCTGCAATGCTCGATAGCTTATTGCTTACTTACAAACTTATTAGTACACACCAAATCGCAATCGCTATCTCTTCTGTATAGGAATTAAAGTTCAATATTGTTTGCAATAAATTTTCACGATTTCGTGCAAAATTTGCTAATTCATTCGATCAAATGTAAGCTGTTTTGTTTCGAATAACTTCTGAAGTTGTATTATTAAGGTGCAAAATTGTTTGTACATAGTTTCAGGGATAGTAGTATCTGGATATGCGAGTTGATTAAATGGTTGGAAATTCGAGAGCAATTGGCTGGTGAGCGGAGTTAGTGGATTTGTAAGCTAATAATAAGAGTCGTATGTTAATTGACAAAATGACAAGTAATGTCTGGAGATCCACAATATATTTAGCCGAAGGCAAAGCCCTGACTAACGCCCAACGCATAGCCAATTATTGGCGATGGAAACGTGAAACTTGTTTAGCACGTATTTAACTTTTTCGTAATAACACCCAATTTTATTTTATTAAACAACCATTTAACCCCTTCGAGAGAGATAGACGAAGTACATTTTTTAGAAAAATAAACTCCCCGCAGACAAAGCCACAAGTTGATCAAGTATCATCCAAATTTATACTCAATCAGACCCAATTAACTTTTATTCCTTGAATATACAGTTCATGGTCATAAAGCATCTGACCATTAAATATGCCCCACAGACTCAGTAGAGTTGCCATAACCCGAGCACTTTACGTTTAACAGCATAGACCCATAAATGAACCACAGACAATGCAGAGAGGCATAAAAATTACACATCAAAGACAATATGAGTGATTTGAGCGCACATTAAACACAAGTACTATTAGGGTACAAACTCGTTTGAATGCTATAGCTGCAGGACTGTGGCAGGCCATAGTTCTAGAGCTAAGTATTGCCATGCGAAAATGAACTTAAAGATGAATGACGTCTTTGTAGAGATACGATCAGCAATGGTCACCAGAACAGATCATCATCATCAACTTAAGAGCGATGCTCTTGTCGGTGGAGTTTTTTCCATTCACTGCGATTTTCTCCCAGTTCTTTGACCATTTGATACGACACGACATTCACTTTTTCCTTCCTTGGTCGAAATAGCTTCTCCTAGGTCTTCCTCTTCCCCTCTTGCTTTCTATCTTCCCTTCTATGATTGTTTTCATAAAAGCGTCATGTCGTATCAAATGCCCGATCATCTTTCCTCTTCTATTTGCAATGCTGGTCAACAGGCTTCTCCTTTCATCTACTCTCTCTAGTACTTCTTGGTTCGTTATCTTTTCCGTCCAGCTTATTCTTTCCATCCTCCTCCAGCACCACATCTCAAAAGCTTCTAATCTTACCAGAACAGATAGTAGTTGAATAATACATTATTTTCGGTAACTGCTCTACATTTTGTTGACGGCCCCTTGGCGCAGTGGTTCTGGCGTAGGCCGCTCGGCTCACTTCACCGGGTGGTTGCGGGTTCGATTCCCGTCAGGGTAAATTTCGGAAATGGCCTTTTTGTAATTTGCCCTGTTCTGGGTGTCACTGGGATCGCCCCCAGTCCATTGTACGGTACCCATAGTACAAGCGTTGCTTAGTTTGGGACCATACAGTTGGTGTGTTCGTCTGGCGATATTTATTTATTTATTTTATAATGTTCTAGTTATAAGACAAATAACGTGACAAGTTCACAAACCGCGCCCCCCCTATAAAAACAAAGCAGCACCCATTTGTGACCATCCAGTTTACTTAGAGCTGCCATATATTTTGAATGTATAGTATACCGAAATACAAACAATGCACAAGTCATTTACTCAGAATCCGTTCAACTGTACGGTATTTTTTCTAGAATTGGTCTACGACTACTTTGATGCTATGGACGGACATATTCCACTACTGTAAGTCTTGTGTGGCAGGAACTGCGGTTTCCAACAATGGCATGGAGATAAATAAGACTATAAAGCAAGTTTACGGAACATCCTAATCAAAAACGAACTGCCGTACATCATGAGTGCTTATAAAACTACATTCGCCAGCTCTAAATCACACTAAAAATTATCATTAACCACCCAAAATGCGCGGTCACCCGGCATCCAAGCCGTCCACACTAATTGACTCTGATTTACACTCGGCGGGTAATAGCCGACCCATCGGCTTCCACGAAGCTTTGTTTGTTTGCCATCGTGTGGGGCATAATGGTGTGTATTGAGCGGTTTCACCCACTAATTATAGCGGTTCAAAGAGAGTTGAAACTGATGATTAAGTTAAGAAATTTAGAAGCATTGATTGGGGAGATATTTGCTAATATATCCTAAAATAAGGTGATGACTAGATTGATAATGATTTCACTTTGCAAAACTTCAGTCTCTATATTAAAAAGCCTTGAATATTTTAATACTAGGTAGTCTTGTGGGAGTCTCATGACTCGTTTCTCGAAGCATGGCACACACTGGTAAACAAAACTTATGACGATCCTGAGAAAAAAAGAAGAAGTAATCCCCGTAGATACATACAATTAAATTTAATATTTTTTTGTGCTATCGTGAATGTAAAAACCTATCCAGATACGGGGGGAATTTTACTGTATCTACTTATTAAAATTAAATCCAGTTGAATTAACATTTTCACGAAAACTGCTAATCCGTCGCTTATTTCTTTAATCAGATATCAAATATAATAATTACTATCAAATATTAATTAAAGTCGGTCATAAATTGAAATTAACAACCGTATTGTTATCGTCTTAACATCTGTTTTATTATGCCCAAATTAATATTGGCACTAATTGCAATTTGTTTTAATATTTCGATAATAACTAGAACTAGTCTATGTCAGAAATTAAGATAAAATTTTAGTTGATTTACGTACGAAAAAGATATACAATCAAAGCACTCAGTTTTCTTAATAAAAATATTTCTTATCGGATCATTTAAATAGTATTAGTGTGGCCGTTAGCCCGTTATCTACATGATGCCTGTACCATAGTTGATAACTTCAGGTATATCGTGTGTATATGATGTTTAAAGAGATTTAAATTCCATTAATTATAATCATTTGAGATGCGAATGAAAAATAATAATTGGGGCAGCACCATCAGGTAAGGATTAGCTAGCGGGATTAACTTATTTTTATAATTATCACTAGTGGGGAATTACGGATTTACCTAAATACTGCACCTAAAAATATGATTATATAAGTAGGCATTTAAAAAGTTTCAATAAGAATATACTTACATCTTACGAGTACCTACTATCAAAAAAGTCAATTTAGAATTTAATCCTCCCTGTAAAGCTACTATCTTCCGTATTCACAAACATTACTATGAGGTCTCATAGTTCGCGCGAACACACAGCCCATTGACGAATGTCATACTTTGATTGAGAATACGGCCGTTCTACTAAATCATAAGAACTCACCTTTATGAGTCCGGTCCTCCTCGCTCCACCCCGGCGAGTCCTTGGACTTTGGCACCGACAGGTTGAGGGGCTGCTCCTCACATTTAAAATAAACCACTTTGTCTGTCTCACTTTCACTAGTCCGAACTCTCTGCAACAACTGTTCTTGCAGCCTATTCTTATTCACTAAGCTTCGGTCACCTTCCGACACTTGCACACTCTTCTCGTGGAGTCCAAAAGATTTTTTAACATCAAAATTAATTTTCACATTCATCAGCTGACTGACTGTCGATTTCTTGTGTTCATTACCTCTGGTGACGTTTGTTAGACCTAAAATATGATCTATTGTATGAGGCGTAGGTTTTTTAGGTGGTTTTCCATAAACGTGTGGATGCCATGACGGTTCGAATGCTTCATCTTTTCTATACTCTTCTGTAGATTTAATTTCTTCATTTTGTGTGTCTACGCTTCCGATTTCTGATTCGTCTTTCAGTTCGTCTATAATTAATTCTTCTCTGTCATCGTCTACGTCGACTTTCTCGTCCGGACTGAGTCTGTCGTCACTGCATTGGTAGATACCTTCACTAAAGTTCTGAACATCGATCAGGGTGTTGTCATCTTGCAGTGTGGTGTAAGTGGTGACTACAGTTTGCATCTCTCCTGTATTTCCCGTGTCTTCGTTCATGTGTGTTACATATAGTGGGGCATGTTTGTTTTATGATTGTATTAGCGTTTGATTGCTCGCGTGGGAGATGTCGTTTGATGTTCGCGTTTGATGTCGGGCGGTTTTGATTCGTTTCCTGCAACAAATAATGTTTGTATTACTGTTTCGCGATTGAGACCAATTAACCACTTGTCGGGTTTTAATGATTTGAGTGGATCTATTAACACATTTTTGATGTTTACTCAGCGTGTAGTTAATTTTGTGCGTGACAGAGTGCCGCACGAATTGGATGATGAAGTGTTCATCATAACTCAAGAAATAAAGTGGGAAGTGAATTCATTGCTTTATTATTACACCAAGATGTTTGCAGATTCCACTCACAATATTTAAGTTATTTTATTTTTGATTTTGTATACATGTCTATCACTGCATGCATATAACAGACTGAATGCAATTAATTATCAACTCATCATCCGTGTTAGTATAATACAGAATCTCCCCCCTCTCTTTATCTAAAGGTTGTATAAAAAAGATAATAACTTGCCGTAAAGCCGTCTAATAAAAACATGCTATGTCTTGTTTTTATTAATTGAATTTTATTTATTTATAAATACGATCGGTATTATTATTTCGGTCCTAAAAAATTGAGCCATTTATTGACTCTGTCCTGGAGAATAGTCCAATAGTGTATCGTTAGAACGGCTACACTTACAACTCAATAAAACCTCGGCTCCGTGCCGTATCTCGCGCTCCCCCGCCGCTCCCCCGCTGCTCCCCCGCCGCTCCCCCTACCCGCGTTAGTGTCCCACCCTTATGTTACTGGAGTTACTGGAGAGGGTTTTGTTTAGTGTCGATATCGAGACGGATATTTTTTGCTGAACAGCTAGGTAAGAAACGTTCATCGGTACGTTTCGTCCAAAACCCTGGAGCCTCTCTATCATGCTGAAGGCGGCCACCGCCGGGGAGGTTTTAGCGGGTAAGAATCCCAGACCTTTCCCGCAAGGCCGCAACATCTATCGAGAATTTGGCAATCGTCAAAAAAAAAGAGTTAGTGATCTTATTGGGTACGAATCTGAGTCAATTACCTAATAAATAAAAAAATAATAAGTACATACCGAAATGTAGGTAGGATATTTTTAACGGTCGTCTATTAGTTTTCGAAACATAAATATTAGAGCGCTTTGAAACACCAACCCAAATTTATAAAACCCTAGCCTAAGGTGGGGGGGGGGGGGGGGGTTAGTTACTGTGTAAATTCGCCGCTTGTTTTGACATCCCTACGTAAATCCACTTTTGTGATTCGATATTATAGTATCGATATGATGGTGCAGCGCTAGTTGTTTCCCCTCTCGACGTGTTCACGCACACGAACACACCGGATCAACTCATCGGTAAGCGCTGATTGATTTTTATTGGAATCACATATCAGGGTTGCCAAAATATTTACATGCAGTAATTGCATTAAAAGTAGAGTTTTGAAACTTTAAACCTAACATTAGGTAGAGTTGCGAAGAAACTTTATCTTACAGTAGTACATTGTACTTAACTAAGTCCTTATTTGGTATTTGAAATTTAGATTTATTTTGCACTGCATGTATGCGCACATTTTAATAGCAAAACATGGAAATGTAAATCTATACAAATAAATAAAATTGGAGTGTCTGTTTGTAATATCAAATATCAAAATAACACCTTTTCACTAAATGCATATGAAAGTACACACGATACCTATAGCAAAAACACGAATTAATTTTTTTTTGTCTGTCTGTCTGTCTGTCTGTCTGTCTGTGTGTTTGTTCCGGGTAATCTCCGAAACGGCTGGACCGATTTCGACGGGACTTTCACTGGCAGATAGCTGATCTTATAGCGGGTAACTTAGGCTACTTTAATTTTAGAAAAACAATTAGGGTACCGCGTAAAAAAACAAAAACACTTGAAATCACAGAGTATCTCTGAAACGGCTGGACCGATTTTGACGGGACTTTTACTGTTAGATAGCTGATGTTATACGTAGTAAGTGAGGCTACTTTTATTTTAGAAAAACAAAATTAAAAAAATGGGTCCTGTCGCGCGGGCTCAGAACGCGGGACCGGGCTTTATTGTTAAGTTAAATTCCACGCGGGCGAAGTCGCGGGCTCAGCTAGTATAAGATAATAATAATAATTCTTCATGTAAATAATTTAAAATGTCTCCCATAAACGACAAAGTATAGTAAAAAAGTTGTACACAATTACCTAAATATAAAGCTTGCGTAAAAAGGTATTTTCCATCCATCCCATCGCAGTGTCACCCCTAGCGTCCATAAATTGAAACAAAGCTACAGATGAAAGCGTCATACACAGCAGCGACTCGCTCGCAAGTTTTGTATCGAAATATTGTTGTACAAGAAATATCATTACCCAGACTTCAGACCGCCTTCACTTAAAAACGGTGAATAAACTATTATTACAATAAAAAGGTTTTCTCTAAAATCTTTTTCATATCTTAATTATTTTGGTAAAGTCGGGAGTTAAGCTCTACCATGAATTAATATGATCACTATTACAATACATATACAATATACATATACATTTTATACAATATTTCTAAGGCAAATTATTCGGATGGCCAATCAGGCTCTGTACAATCTATACATACAAATAAATAAAATTGGAGTGTCTGTTTGTAATATTAAAATAACCCCTTTTCACTAAATGCATATGAAAGTACATACGATACCAATAGCAAAAACGCGAATTAAAAAAAATTTGTCTGTCTGTCTGTCTGTCTGTCTGTGTGTTTGTTCCGGGTAATCTCCGAAACGGCTGGACCGATTTCGACGGGACTTTCACTGGCAGATAGCTGATCTTATAGCGAGTAACTTAGGCTACTTTAATTTTAGAAAAACAATTAGGGTTCCGCGTAAAAAAATAAAACACTTGAAATCCAAGAGTATCCCTGAAACGGCTGGACCGATATTAACGGGATTTTCGCAGGCAGATAGCTGATGTTATCAGCAGTAACTGAGGCTACTTTTATTTTAGAAAAACAAAATTTAAAAAATGGGTTCCGTCGCGCGGGCTCAGAACGCGTGAGCGGGCTTTTTTGTTAAGTTAAATTCCACGCGGACGAAGTCGCGGGCTCAGCTAGTTTTACATACAATTTTATGAAACCAACGAAGTACCTACCGAACAAAATGTAAGAGTTAAACCACAGTGACAATTTACCTAATTATTACGGTAGCCAAGCTCGGAATGGGCTGGCTCGCCCGGGATCTCTCGCAGAAGATCGACATAAAACACCTATTATAGCTGTGTTTCGTACGATGAGAGAGACATCCGGAAGACCATCTCCCTCGCACCCTTCCCTTCAGGTCGGCAACAAGCGAGCAATACCTTTGATATTGCAAGCATGATTAGACCACGGTAATTGCTTAACACTGGGCGGGTCGAACGTTTGTTTGCAGACTTGCAGACTTCATATATATAAACAAAAAAAAAGTTAATAAAATCAATCATACCCGAATCTGAAGAAAAAATATCCGTATTATAATGACGTCTCCACGCACTGACAAATGCGAATCTTATAAATGCGTTATCTCCAAAGGCCTTTTAATAAACACGCAGTTGCCCAACGTACGGAGTCGAAAAACGCAATGCGAATCGCACGAATTGAGCAACCACACACTTATCTATAAAACACTATGAAACAAGCGTACGCGGGATATCGCGAATCGCGTACTTGGGGACGGACGACGCAATAAAGACTTTATATTAAGTAATTTATGACATATTTTAGCTGTTTTTGCCAATGTCCTGAGCCTGGCGGTCGCAATCGCAGCCTACCAGTTAATAAGTCCCGGCTTCCAGGCTTAAGCATAGTTATACAATTTCGAAGTTCGAAACTAGTCTGACAGTAGTTAATTCTATTAATATATACATTATGTACTGGAGATATTGTTGTACTGTTTTAGCAAGATATCTATTTGTTTAGCTTTGTCGAATATACATAGTTCAGACGTAATTTGTTGTTGGAAAATAAAAAAAATTACTTTTATGCCGCGAAATGTCCCATCACTATTATTACCAAACGCGAACTGAGCCCATCACTAGGTTACAATCAAATAAATTGTAATAATTACAATTTCTTTGGTTACACTCGTCCGCATGATACTACGTGCCCGATTTGCGTTACGATATGTGGCGAAATTAAAGCCGTATGTACACTAACTTCGATATAGTTATTTTACCTGTAATATTGCGTGATATTCTTTGAAATTATTTATCTAACTACTTATCTATGTGCGTAACAAAGTAGTTTCCCGTAATGCACTTTTTGAACGCATTTTGACTGTTACGCAACACAAAATAAGGTTCTAACCGCGGAGGCCGGACCATGAGGCATCTAAAACTAGTCCCAATCCTCTTGAAGTCGGCAACGCGCGAGCAAAGCCTTTGGCATTGCAAGCATCTATGAGGTACTGCTTAACACCGGGGGTCAAACGCTTGTTTGCGGAATTTTTTGTACGAATATATTTATTGATTTGACGAATAATGTGTTAAAATAAGGAAACTTGTTTGATTATCCGTTGTTTTGCTCATGATTCGGCTTATGTCTGTCACCTCTATTGTATTTGTTTTATTATAACATTTAAGAACATCGAAACTCGTGGATGTCGAGACTCAGTTTGAGAACTTATAGTTCCGAAGGGATTGCGTTTGGGTAAAAACTAGAACTGGATAACATGGTTTCTTATCCGTATGTTAATCAGTCTCATTTACCTATCTTTTTGAGAAATGCAAGTGAATTAATATTTCTTAATTTCATTGTAGTTAGCAATTAATCTGCTATCAATAAAAGAATCTACCTCGTTACAGTAAATTAAATGTAATTATTATATTATGCTTACACACAAACTGCATTGACGTCAATCGAGAATGTCCTATATAAACATAATATAATGTACATAGCACATCCTCCACTTAATTGTATACTTTAATAAATTAAGTTATAAAGGCTATAATTGTGTGATGTGATCAGTATGAAGGGCGAGTATTAGATTTCAAAATACTGCAATAAGTATTTTTTGTGAAATTGTTTATGTTAAGTTATGATGCATTTAATTGATCGCTGAATGATTAATTAGCTTTAATTAGTTCGTTCGTATGAGCTGGTGGCCAACTCAAGCCTCTGGCATTGCTTAACGTCTGTTTTAGCTGGGCCCGACTGGTTAGTTTGAAAAATGTTCACAATTAACCGACAAAACACGTAGCTCTACTTTTGTAGAGCACACGTAGAGTTTACGGGATTGAAGTATGTTGACGATCGATTTATTTAGGGGTTTGTGGGTAGACTTGGTTCACTTCGCAGAGTGGTTCCAGGACTTGCAGGTTCGATCCCGTTAAGTTGAATTTCAGAATTGAACTCTTCGTAAAAAGCGGTGTGTATGTGGTCGCCCCAGTCCATAATTTGTTCCTAAATTCCTACCGCAATTTATTTAGTAACGTAATTTTTATTTGCTACTATAACAGTGGCCACCCACTTTCATGTGATGTAGTAACATCTCAATGAACAGTGTGAAAGCAGCTCTATCCGTTAATAAGACACTTCCGCACATCAACAATCTCCCACCACTTTTATCAAAAACATTCAAAAGAATATGACGCATTATATCAAAAGCTTCAATATATAAAAACATTAGAACACTGCTTTCATCAAATACATATAAAAAACTCGTAAATTAATTTGGTAAATCAAAAGAGCGAGATCAAAAAGCTTAGTTCAGGAAATGTTAACTATTAACTGAGTTCAGTGGACTGACAGAGCAACTTCCGGTCTCGAATTCGCGACACCGCATACATTTTATATGGCTAGGAATATTGTATATATTTATCAACACATGTTTAATTGAAAGAGATATAATAATTGCCGAGCGATGTTATAAAAAGGTTGGTGTGGTTGCAAATATGATGTTATTAGGGTTGGCAGGGACTTTAATGTATAGTGAAATATAAAAATAATTGTAAATATCGCCAGTCTAACACACCACCTTTATGGTCTCAAACTAAGCAACGTTTGTACTATGGGTACAATGCACTGAGGGCGATCCCAGTGACACCTAGACCAGGGCAAATTACGAAAAAGCCATTTCATAAATTTACCCCAGCGGGAATCGAACCCCCTGACCACTATGTGCAGTGAACCGAGGGGCCTACGTTCGAACCACTACGCCAAGCGGTCGTTAATTTTGAGAACGCACTTGCCGATTTTAAGTGTTTTGTTGTAAAATGATAAAATACTCCAGCCCGAGTAGCTTTATATAATAAACGCGACCTAGTTAAGGACCTCTCATACAAAACATTCAAAATCCAAAACTACTCGTATATCTCAAAGTAACAGTATCCATCCGTCTGCTACCACACTCAGCAACTATTGGTATGCAGGCCCTATTCTATCCCTGATATATCTACAAAACATTTTTATTTTATGAATTTGTATAAAAAATACACCTACACAAGTCGTGATAGAACAAAAAAATTATATCAAAAATATGGGTAACCCTACGATCAGCGCGGCGGCGGTATCAAAGGGTGGCCGCCCACAGCGCGGCCAGGACTTCCGCGACGGCCAACGTGTCCACACATCGTTGGCAATCAACCCGACACAACGGCCGTCAAGGCTTGCCCACATATCCTTGTCCCGATACGATCGCCGTATCCGTATCCTCATAATCGCTAGTTCAGACGGGATATGATGCGGTATCGATACATGATCCATATAGTCTAAAGGGGGCTATGCATACTCGTCTTGTCCTATTTTTCACTCTTTCTAATAATTGGTGAAAAGAGATCAAATATAACGCTTTCCACAGACATACCACCGAGCAATGCGTCCATTTATACATCCGGATTTTTCATATAGGCACAATTTTTTTCCCCTTTAAACTACCTCGGCGTCATTTTATACAACGTAGCAGAAACTCTTGAGTTAAAAACGGAAATAATTAACGATAGCTAGCTCAGTGAGCTTTATCTGATTTAAATACCTAAAACTGTGTGGGAATTTATTAGCGTAGGTAATATTGAATGTCCAGTTTATATTTTTCTACAACTTACTACTGATATTGCTGTAGGCTCACATTGCGTTGCTGTTCCTGTGAATGTACAACAACTTCTTATTATATTGAAAAGAGTTATCACTGAGATTTTTGTCGCACCTTCATAGTGGAAGCAGCATTCCGAGCCGGTGGTAGATTCTGCCTGACCATTCATGAGTAGATCGATGGTAAAAATATTTGTATTATTCCTTTTTTTTGTCGAAGTTTGTAGTGGCCAAGTTCAATGATTATCAGCCGAATACTTAATTGCAATTCTACCAAAATCTAATGCGTCGTTTCTCATAAACTTGTGGTGCATTCCAGTATTCAGCAGTATGACTCTTGATGGCGATACGGGTATACTCCGGATCGGTATAAGTATTGATATACGAACATATGATATGGACAAGCCTTTAGGCGTTTTAATAAGAGGCGCAGTCAGTACGAATTAAGAATATCTGAACGGATCTATAATAATTGACCGGAACTCGTGACTAGTCCAGTTGAGATCATTTTAATTGGATTATCAAATTGATAGATGCGGTGAAAGTGGAGTTCCGAGTTATAATTTTAAAAAAAAATATAAACTCACTACGCGAATATGGTTTATCCCCACAACGCGACTCTGGTTGATTGCTTCACTTGTGTACTATTTCGAAGTTTGCTTACAATTCGTGACGATGTTTGTCTAAATGTCAATTTATTTTTTATTTATATTATTTTTTATATAATAAAGTCGGCCAACAAGCTCACGATGACCCGCCTGGTGTTACGCAGTTACCGTAGCCTTATACTAGGTGAAAAAAAGGGTATACTATTTTTTTTTGCAACTTTATTTTGTTAATCTAACACTATCAGCTTTGTGGGACAGTTGAAGTACTAAAGGTTTTGTAGACGTCTTGTGAAATCTGTCAACAGCTATAGTAAGTTCCTTTTGTTTTTCAAGTTACCTCCATTGCTGGTAGTTTTAGAATTACAAAGTTAGGTTTTGAAAAAAAAGTATACCCTTTCTGTTTCAACCTGTAAATGCTTGCAATACCAACGGCATTGTTCACACTTTGCCAACCTAAAGGGAAGTGGAAAGGGAAGGGCCTTCTCTTTCCCCCTTGGGTTTGGCCTTCCGGCTCTCTCACTCATTATACGAAACGCAGCCAGGTATAATTATTACTTAACACCGACATCCTGTGAGAGGGAGTACTACCCCGAGCCAGCCCGATTATGAGCTGTAGACGTAGTCAATTGAGCTAGGCCTACTACCCTATGGAACCACAAAGCCAGTGACTATATCTTATACTAGCGGCCCGCCCCGGCTTCGCACGGGTACATTGCGGTTACATTATTCGAGTTTTAGTAAGGATCCCAATTTTTTGAAAATATATTATAGCCTATGTCACCCGGGGATAGTGTAGTGTCCCAACAGTGAAAGAATTTTTCAAATCGGTTCTGTAGTTTCGGAGCCTATTCATTACAATCAAACAAACAAAGTTTTCCTCTTTATAATATTAGTATGATTGGTGTTGATATAATTTTTTTTGTATGACACAAATAATAAAAAAACCGTAATTATATCCTCTACTACATGTCTTAGGGTAACATAAATTTACATCCTGCATACGTGTTAGGGTTTTGTAGAAGTCGCCTCTTCGGCGCAGGCCTCGGCGCCGGTATGACACAATTAATCATCATCAGCCTATGCTTGTCCACTGCTGGACATAGGCCTCCTCTAATGAGCGCCATAGCGCCCTGTCTTCAGCTTGCCGCATCCAGCATCTGCCTGCAGTCTTTCGCAGATCGTCATCCCACCTGGTCGGAGGGCGTCCTACACTACGCTTGCCGAGTCGAGGTCTCCACTCAAGAACACGTTTACCCCAGCGGTTGTCGGTTCTTCGTGAGATATGGCCAGCCCACTGCCACTTCAGCTTGCTAATTCTTTGAGCTATGTCGATAACTTTGGTTCTCTGTCGGATGTATTCATTGCGAATCCTATCCTTCAGAGAAACTCCGAGCATAGCTCTCTCCATAGCTCGCTGAGCGACCTTAAACTGGTGGACCAGCCCTACCGTGAGTGTCCACGTCTCGGCTCCGTAGGTCATGACGGGTAGGACGCACTGATTGAAAACTTTCGTTTTCAAGCATTGCGGTATGGATGACGAGAAGACTCGACGTAGTTTCCCAAACGCTGCCCAGCCCAGCTGGATCCTCCTCTGGGCCTCCTTTTCAAAATTGTTTTTACCTAACTGACACAATTAATACTTACATAAATATGATACGTCATCAAACGGACGTTACAATTAAATACTCTCGTGCAAACATAAATTACAAACATTTACAAATAATCGTTGATATTGTAATCAACAATACAGTGTATCACCGATGATCGAATTAATTCAGCGCTGATAGCGTTTCAATTGACGCACGAGCAATGTTTGTTTCACTGTTTTTTTATAGTTACGACTGTAAGATTTGTATTTGAATGGCAGTGACAGACCCAAACTTAATCACAAGTAGGTATAGGGCTACTGTTGAAACTAAGAAATAAATTAATTCTAAGAAGTTTGGATCTGTTTAACATACCACACGGATTTATGGACTTCCATAAGAAAATATGAAAATATTGGTACTTAAGTATAAAATTGAAGCAGATAACAAAGACGGTTATACTGATTCACCGTTATGACTTTTATTTATAAACGCAATTTTTTTTTAACACAAGGCTATACCTAAATTTTCACAATGCAGGTACCCTACAAAATTGTTGCTTCTAAATTCCTAAGAAATTGTTTTCTTATGATAATATGATCTTATAGCTATTTATTTAAATGATATTGAATATTAGTTATGCGAGTTGATCTGATAATGTATTGTGAAAACAATTAACGACAACATTACGATTGTTATCACTTAGTTAACCTTTTTGTATTTATACTAAACGTTTTGTAATAACGGAAAATTATTTATGGAAAAGGTATTACATAAATATTTGCTGAAATTACAAAACGAATGCAAAAAAATAGGTATTACAATAATCATCCGTTGCCGTAATTTATTTTCTTAGATCATAGTGTGTAATTTTTTTTAAGTACTCGTAGACGGGTTGTTCCACCGCGCTCTCTATAAAGTAGGTAATGAGGTTTTACTATTGGTTAAAATTCCAATTAATCTTTGAACATAAGTTGTATTTGTTTTTTTAATAGCTATTTATGCGGCTAGATATCTAGCCTAATAACTGTCCCACTGCTGCGAAAAGGCTTCCTCATTTCACTTCCACAACGGTCTGTAGAACCATAATAATAACTAATAATAGAACGTAATGTCTATGTGCTGGACCAATTAAGTATATATTATGTATAAATAAAATGTTAAATAATAGTATTATACCTACTTCTATTTATAATCCCTCTGTAAAAAATTACCTAATGGGAACTAAACCGATAAAAAAGGATTAGATTTAAAATGTTATCTTAACAAACAATCAATCAAGCTTATTATTATACTGATAATGTTAATTCCTGAAAACTATTGTTTATTAACGTATTATTATTTTAAAAAGGCACAAAGTCTACTTACCTTCGTCAAAATATCCGAGAAATTAAAACATCACATTAAGAAATAACAACACACGATGTCACAGATAATAAAATGTCAAACGTCAATTACACTTCCGAATTGATCATTGTGGCGGGAACAATGAGCGTTCGAAAAACGAATCGTGTTCAGGGAGATGTGACGTTGTACTGTCGGCGTTCGAAGCCTGCGGGCATGTGTGGGTATCGTGTCGACGCCGCGCCGCTGTATGCGTGTGCGAGGAAGATAGCTAGAGGCCTGTTAACTCGCCGATCCTCACAGTTAGACTAACTCACATCCAAATCGCTTAATTTTATGAGTTGTTGCCTTCTCCACCCCCTCGTTGGGAACGGGCACTGTGACTTTGTAGCGACGTCTTTGGCATACAATTTTACATGTTGACTCCTAGTCTTCCGTACATATTTAATTCTACCTAGTACATAACGTAACATATATTTAGCCATTTTCAATACTCAGTTTGTACTGTTATTTTGATGTTGTGATTTGTTCTTGAATAAGAACGAATCCCAAAATCTAAATAAATATTGATCGTATAATATGAGTTTGTTAACTTTATTCATAAATTCAATATGATATTAATAATTACTCACCAGTATGAAATTTGAATATATTTTTTTAGTTGTAATTCGACAGTCTTAAAACGAACTTGCAAGTTATGACAAAACAATAAAATTTATATAATGTATATCGGAAAGATAACTCAATTACTTTAGTGTGGTATTAAATTAATCGATTATTATCGATAAAACGTTTAGGGAAAATAGTAACGCTGAAATAACAACGAAAAATAATCGTCTAATTACATATTCGACCTTAATATTGCGCCAATGATTATAGATATCGACAATTACCCGTAATCAATCGTTTATCACTAGTGATATTGCGATAATTAGTGATCTGATTACCTTCTACAATTAAAAATTGGTGTAAGATAAGTAAGACCTCATTGTTAATAATTATTTCATTCAATCAATTTCTCAAATCTAAACGAGTTTACACTATGGGTTTTTTTGCACACAAACTTACATTAATAAACAAAGTTCTATAAACTTAATTTATTTTAAACACACACACTCTTTTGAATAAATTTGTACATACTAATTAAAAGAAAAAAAACAAAATGCACTACCCCATCACAAGGTCACATCGGGCGCAGCATTTAGCGCCGGTACAGTAGCAATAACTCAGCGCAGGAAATCACGTCATCGCTCTATTACAGCACGCACACAGACGCGGGGACCCACACATGCACGCCAACTGTCTGTCGGATTAACAGATGGTGTGGTCGACTGAAGAGAGTGCGGACTATAAATATAAATTGGTCTTTCTACCACCGGGCTTAAGGGTTTGCTCTACCAGTAGAGCAATTGATTGCAAAGATCTAGACAGATCTTCGATTCAAGTCTAGAAATTGAGATGAGGACCGCGAGTGTAGGGATTCGATTCGCGTGCGAGAAAATTTTGGAAATGGTATTATTGTAATATGCTTTGGTCTAGTTATTGGAATTGTCTGTTGTATGGTACTAGTATACCTATACCTATATACGCTAGCGCAAGCTTTATTTAGAAAAATATAATTAACCATTTTGTATTGTTTATTTATCTTGCTGAAAAGAAAATTTAAATGGGAGCCGAACTAGCATAACTCGATCAATTTTAAAGGGGTTAAAGTTTTTTAAAGTCTTGTATTTCATTTCGTATTTTCAATCTAGGCCCTTATTAATAAATCAATCTCAAGTCTCAGAGTGTGAACTTAAGATCACCGCAGGCTTGAGATAGATTTATTAATACAGCCCTTAGGCACACAGCGAAAAGTAGCACATCAAATTTAAAGCTCTCACTCTTGTCCACCGCGCGTACTGTAGCGCCTAATTGTGACCCGGCCGTCACATCGCATTGTTATTACTATGTATCCATTTGAAATATTAACGATATACGTTATACTACGTGTTCTGTTGTATTGTTATATAACAGCAGCGTATGTTATAACAATATAACAGTAATTAAGCCCGTGTTATTTGCACAAGTGTTGCGGTGCGCGGTGTTCAAATTAGTTTTTGTGTGTCACGCTTTTGGTTATAACTTATTGGTTAATGTTTAAGTGTTGGGAAATTGTCCACAATAATTTAATTGTACAATCTCAAAAAAATATAGGTTGTCTCGAAAGTCCTAAAGAATACTTGGGGTTCGGACATAATATAATAATTAATTGGTATACTTACCTAAATTTTTTATCAAAAATTGAAGACACTAAAAAAATACGCCAATTTTAAGAGAATATTATGTATTTGAAATACCTACTCTGCAAAATGTTTACAATGTTTTGCTTGAAAAGTGGCTGCTACTCCTAAATTAAGTTTATTCTTTTTTTGGTCCATTGGATGTGTTATAAGGCTGCAACATTAAATTTATGTCAAATATTAAATTAACCGTATCTTAGAAAATATGTTACTTACGTATAGTCTGGCTTCACGGGGAATTTCCATAAATATCAACTGCCGTTTATGCACCTGAATTAAAATTTTGGACTTTGAAATACCCTGTATAAAGCGTAATAATAATGGTGTACCTGCGTATAATATATTTTATGAAGTCAATCCGTAGGGTAACAGGTAAACTATCAGATTCTAGAAAATTTATTCTCTTATTAGTTATTTATATTTTCTATTTGCTGTACTAATCCGCTATCAGTGTTGCTTTCGCCGAAATCAAATTGTTAGTCTTTTTTTATTCGTAGCGCGTAGCATAAGCGTAGCTTGCTACGGCGTAGCTGTCAATAATTATGAATTACGTGAGACGTAACATTGAAATAAATTACATCTGGTACCTAAATAAAGTACGAACATATTTCTAATTTCAATCTCTAAAAGCATGATTAATAAAATGTTGTAAAACAAACAAGAACGACGATATCGTGTTATCTCGCACATACATCGTAAGTATTAGTTATTTGGATTATTTTCGCGATAAACGATGGATAATACGCATAGCTGTTTTATTTATTATCTTGTTAATATAATAATTAATAATCATAAGAGGACGTGGTGAAACGGATTATTACAGGAATGTTGATTATACAATCCATCGACTGACGAAATGTCAGTCTAATTGAAAATTCATATCCATATCATGAGTAGTCTTGTACTTGTTACATGTAATTATACAGCAAATTATAATTATATTAACAACCGCTCGGCTCACTGCCCGGCTAGTTACGGGTTCCCGCCTGGGCGAATTTCCGAAATGGCCTCACCATAATTCGCCCTAGTCTGGATGCCACTGGGATCGCCCTCAGTACTATGTACGGTTAGTTTAGGACCAGACAGTTAGTTTGACCCTAGAAACGCTATTTCCATACCTACAAGTATTTTACGTACCTGCTAGCGACTAGCGACTCTATCGGACGTATACTCACGGTGGAGCTACTGGTACACTAGTTCTTACAACTCTATCACAATCTCAGACCACAAACGCCATTATTACCAATTCAAAATGTAAACGTATTGTTAATAATAGCTTCCTAACACTTATTTACGAGTTTCTCTAGAATTTTGTGAGTTTAAGTGTATGTGGATAAAAGTTATAGACTATTAATGTCCGACTACCGGCTGGGTCGGTTCGGTTGTAAAACGATTGTAAAGTTTTAGACATTTGAGGTTATTATTATTCGTGTTTAGACCTTTTTATGACCCGGTATGGAATAATTATTATTATAAATTATGGAAGACCAAGCAGTGCGAGAATTTCGGCGCTTGTATGTTCTAGGACCAGCCTTCTTCTTCTTAGTTATGAGAAATTCATCTATGTCCGGGTGGAATCTTGCAAATGAATTTTAAGTCAGTTATCTTTAACCAATTGAGCTGAAATTTGGTATACACGCTTATTTTGAATGGCAATACATGCTTAGCTATGTGACGTCATTCTCATTCCAATATGGCGGATCATCCAAGATGGCGGACTAGAATTTTCTGCACTACCACAGTATGGGTATCAAATGAAAGAGCTTGCTGAGGAGAACACGAAAACTAATACAACGTCACATTAAATCCAACAATCATAACTAAAAAAGGCTAGTTTTTTTGTTTTTAAAAAGTTTTTTTACCAATAACTTATTTAATACTAGCTGAGCCCGCGACTTCATCCGCGCGGAATTAAACTAAACAAAAAATCTTGCTCCCGCGTTCTGAGTACGCGCTTCGGAACCTTTTTTTCTAAAATAAAAGTAACCTAAGTTACTGTTTATAACATCAGCTATCTACCAGTGAAAGTCCCGTCAAAATCGGTCCAGCAGTTTCGGAGATACTCTTTGACTTAATATGTTTTTATTGTATTACGCGGAACCCTAATTGTTTTTCTAAATTCAAAGTAGCCTAAGTTACTCCTTATAACATCAGCTATCTGTCAGTGAAAGTCCCGTCAAAATCGGTCCAGCCGTTTCGGAGATTACCCGGAACAAACACACAGACAGACAGACAGACAGACAGACAGACAGACAGACGGACAGACAGATCAAAAAATTTTAAATCGCGTTTTTGCTACAGGTTTCGTATGTACTTTCATATGAATTTAGTGAAAAGGTGTTATTTTGATATTACAAACAGACACTCCAATTTTATTTATTTGTATAGATTATATAGTATTATAGTGCGCATCGTGTGGTTGTCCACACGATGCGCACTTACCATAGCCTATAGATGCTTGCAACACCAACACCAAAGGCATCGCTCGCAAGTTGCCAACCAGAAGAGGAGTGGGATGGAGGGAGAGAACGAGAGGGGGTTGGTCCTCCGGCTCGCTCTAACTGTATTTATGGTTAGTAGAGAAGTCAGTACCTATGTCAAGTAACGAGCAGTCCAAGAAGGGAACGGCGAGTTAATGATCAAATAAAATGATCCCATAAAGTATAATGCATAACTTTTACGCACTTGGTAGCGTTGTAGTTGTAGATTTGTTTCTGGCTGCTGTGAGTATGTTTATTATCAAATACAGGACGGTTATTTTATATAGAGACAATGCACTAAGTATTGTGGGCAATTTAAAATCTTGTTTTCTTCATCGTCATATCGTAAGACAAGCCCTAGTGTCGGAGTTTTCAAACTACCCGAAGGGCTCCGATATGGCTTAACGACAGTGATAGCCGGGACCGAAGCTTAACGTACCCTTCGAAGCACTAACAGAAGCGTTCAGTTGTAAATGCTCCTAGCAGTGACCCGTCTAGGCGTTTAACGCCAAGCGAGTTCTGTTTCATTAACATGGTTTATGCACTTTTTTTTATTTGAATACAATTTAATTTGAAATGTAAGCGTCAATAGCCTTGTAGTTAGAATAGCCGCTCTCGTAACTGAGAAGTTTCAAGTTCGATTCCCATCCTGGCCATTAAATTATTGACGAGAGCCGACTCCTAACACAAGCATTAGCTTGGCTGGAGGGGCTAAGGGGAATAATAGTAATGTGATATATTCACATTAATAATAATAATAAAATAATAATTTAGCCCTTTTAACGTCCCACTCCTGGGCACGGGCCTCCCCTCAACACGAGGAGGATTCAGGCCATAATCCACCACGCTGGCCCAGTGCGGGTTGGCGGATTTCACATGTCTTTCGAAAATTGGTTAGATCTTCTAAGACATGCAGGTTTCCTCACGATGTTTTCCTTCACCGTATATTCACATTGCCAGTACCTAATCATTTGAAAAAAGGAATTATTGACTGGATCACTATCCTGATTGTTGTAACGTGCGAGCAACGCAGAAGTATTTGTCTTGTTGTTATAAAGTGTCGCAAGACCCTTATTGTTATAACTGATGAAGATTTCTTTCTCCCCTTGTCTTGATGGAGTGCCGTCTATTTCATCTCATTGCGGCAAGACACCGACATTCTCTTTGATCTTCTAGTATTCATATTCTTGGTCGTCTTCTTTGCGCTTTCCTTCTAATAATAAAACGTTGAACAAAAGTAACCACTCTGTATTTGGTAAGATAATAAAACTCTACTTCTAACGAAAAGCATTCGGGTTATAACACAATAGAAATATTGACGCATTGCGAGGGCGAGTGAAGTGATCGGGGCGTTTATTATATTTGCCCTTAAGTCGTTATAAGTACCTATTAAATAATTTTCATTTTTAAGTCCAATAAGAACATAACCAATTTCCGTGAGATCCATTTTCCCTGCACGAAAGTTTGAGATCCCATGTTTAGTGTCTCCCCAATCAATAAATGAAATTACGTTATATTTTTGTTGCAAGGAATATTATGTTAGTTGGCATAATCATGACCTCTCCTTTGCATCGACTTGATGCTAACCTTATTAACTATATGTTGTTAAAAAACCAGATAATTACATCAACACAAAATCGCAAACTCGCGGGGGTCTTTTTAAACATTGATGCACTACATCAAACTTTTTAATCCGCAGGTTTCAGACCAACGAGGCAGCAGTTTGATCAGATCACAGACACATGATAAGGGTCGATGATAATAGAGATCACCACATTCCAACCGTCCAAAAAATATAATCTGAAATCCTTTCAAACAATTAAAGTGCACCAATTAAGTCGGCCGTTTTGTTAATCGTCTCGCCCACGAACAAAAAACCCTATAAAAAGCCTATAAATGCCCCCGAAGATGTCTTCATATCGTGTTGAACGGAGTTTTTGTATTGCACTCCGTTTGACTGGCGAGGCAATAAAATTAAGGGTAACAAAGAAATGCGGTAGCCGATAAAAACGGTAAGACATTCTGTGTAGTTTTGTTGATTATGAATTTATATTATTAAGTATATTCCATTTCGAGTTTATGTATTGGAAAAGCCAATGCTTGTGTAGAAATCCTGATAATTACAGTGAAAACCACATCGAAAACCACATCCAAATCCATGAACAGTTTTAAAATACATAGGCATCAAGAATAATACTGAGTTATTGTATCGATCTAATTGCCTATATTAATTACTTATGTATTACTTTTTATTTATTTATTGGGATAACAACAGCTTAAATATTTAATAATTACATGAGGTTTAATATAGTAAACATAGCTCTGTTTAACAGTTATCAGTTATCCACAATTTACAATGTAATGTGCGCATAAACAGACAAAAATGTTTGTGAGTAAGTTACTATTGTGGTGGGTACTAACTAAATACTAGGTATGGGTTTGAAAGGTATACTTACTCTGTAAAGCACAACAGTGACACATACATAGAGCAACGCAATAAGGTAAAAATTCCCTTATTACCAACTTGATGAACTTAATAAGTATAAGTCTTAGTCACAATTTACGAGCGCCTCAGGTAGCCGACGCTATAAAAATTAGTAGGATCCGAGATATGAGTGGGGTTCCGTAAAACAACTGGCTAAACTACTTGAGATAATAAGTTAAATGAGAGAGATGAGATGACTTTCAAGTAAACACGAGAGAAGAGAGACGAGAGATTAATATTAAATGTGAAAAGAGCGAATGAAGTAGACATGTTGCACCTAACGATTACAAATAATGCAGCCAAAGAATGAACCTGATAGTTAAACATAATAGAAAGCACAATACAGGAACGATTGGTTGCCGAATTAGTTAAGATTGTATTAAGAGTGGACGCATATCGTTTTTCACCTGGCTGCTACAATATATACATGGACCGCCTTTCGCACCAACTTGTCTATTCGGAGAGAGCTTAATGTCAAAACTAGACTTTCCACTATATGCCTTCGTAGGATGCTGGAATTCTTCGGACATATTGCTCGTAAAGAAGGTCACAATCTTGAACAGCTGATGGTGACAGGCAAGGAAGATGGCAAATGACCCAGAGGACGCTATCCCACGAGATGCTCGGACCAAATACGATCTTCTCAGAACATGAACTTCCACAATGCCCTTCATGAAGCGAAGGATCGCAGCAGATGGAAGGAAATCGTACGGGAAAAACTGATGCAGAGGGGGAGTCACGACCCTCAGTAATGAGGACAACGACACGCGCAGGAGGAGAGCTACAGAATAAAGTAAGTAGACTACGTTAAATCATGATACAGAACCCGGCACCACCTCCGGCTAGTTGCCGAAACACACGAACAATATATCATTCAGTGGAAATAAAGTTGTAAACTCCATTCCAGTAATATCACCCACTTATGCAATTAAGCGGGCCACATTAACCGCCAGTTTATTGTTATTGCCCGATATTGTTTATTTACGGACACATTAACGGATAAATCATTGTAATGTCATTAAAATATAAGTGAATAGTTATTTTTCCGTAAGTAATCATCGGAAAGGGGGTGAAAAAACCGCCTTCGCTTAACTTCTACTAAAAACCTTTATTACTTCTACAACATACCTACGCTGGAACTGAATCTTCCCACATTTCGAACTAGATCAAGAACCTAGACTAGGTTCTTTAACCTATTCTAAAAATATAACCTAAAAAGTAGGGTAAAGGCCCCAACAATCGTTCACTAAATAAATCCGGACCTATTTTAACCCTCACATTTTCCTTCAGTATATAATTTTATACATTTGTACGTTATCTTAAGGGTTGCGGGGGGCGCCGGCGCGGGCGGGGTGGGACCGCGATCGCTCACCTCAGGGGAAGATATGGATTATTATTATCGTGTCAATATGTGCGATAGAAGGGTTATCTTTAACATAACCAGCATTAGCCCATAGATTTTATTTTCTGAATTTCGACAATAGCCTCACCAGCCGGGTCCAACATAGTCTAAGAAAGAACCGGGTGATCACATCAGTATAAAAAAACATCAAAATCGGTCAAGCCGTAAATATAGAGAAATTTGAACGCACATCGGAATATAAAGTTGAGAAAAAAAGTAAATTTAAGCTTTAACTAAAATGTTATCAATCGGAAATCGGTCGCTATTTCAAAATAATCCTTCAAATAACCAGCCCACCTAAAACACAAAGAACAGAACATATTGATGGATCTCAAAATGTACAAAACAAAACACACGACTCCCGACCTTACCATTACAAGAATAATGAACGAAAAAATCAAGTCTTCAGTATATCAAAGAGTAATATTAAATGATGTGTCATCCACAATGATAACCCGACCGTTTCTGAAATGTTACAAGATGAAACGGGACTGCAAACAAGGCGTGACATTCGGATTTAGCCGGCAGTCATCCAGGTGGGCCGGTTACCGAATAAAAATAGACTCAAAATCAATACAGTACTTGGCAAGATATAGCTGTAAGGATGGGATTATGACTTTTGAAATCGATAGTCCATAAAAAATTGAAATATAAATTATTACCTATAACATAATAATGCATATCATATTTTATACTTATATACTTAGCAACTTTTTTGTAGGTATAAAATCATAGTTACTAGTTGGGATATTGACTAGTAAGATCTACATATATAAAAAGCTCTTTTTATAATTTAATATAATTATTGAAAAAATCGTATTCTTGTTGTCTCTAAGGCCAATAAACTGATATCTACTGTTAAGTACCACAATAGATAATAGACAACATAATATTGTATGAGCTTAATATTATCTATTATTAATAAAAATAAATTACACTTATTCCTCAGCAAGCCCTGTATTAGGTTCTAAAATGTGGAATAAACTATTTGCCTAAAATAAATAAAAATAAATGTAAAAGGTCCAAGAGATAAAATCTTCTCACATTTATTATGATTTATTCTCTGATTGGCCAATGTCGATATTTGGTATGATAGTCTGTCTTGCCAAAATGTTCAGACATAGTTCTAAATTGAAGCTTAAAGTAGCTAAAAAATGTACAAGAGAATCCACTACTAAGTACCTATAGTCTCCCCAACAAGAGCCTAAACATCGACAAGGAAAATCGGCACATCCCTACAATCCCACAGGGTTGTCAACTCACTCTAAGTAATCGCCCATTATCTATATCGATTCAGCCCGCCACTGTTCAACAATTCTCGGTCCCACCGCCACCACGAATAACTACTAACGACCGACATCCCTTACGATACACCATCCATTGTCTGCGTTCACAGATATTTTTATTTCAAGATCCTAATAAAAGTGGCAATGTAGGTCGCTTTTAGGGTAAATGGTACTATTCTTGGCCCTTCATAGGAAGGGTTTCATCACTGATTTTAACATCGCTTAAACTGTAGCGCAAGGCTAATGAAGCGGTCGGTAATAATTGATTTGGGGCTTTTAATTCTATCACTTTATTTTATAACTAGCGGCCCGCCCCGGCTTCGCAGGGGTACATTGCGGTTACATTATTCGAGTTTTAGTAAGGATCCCTAATTTTTTTATATTATTGCGTATGTCACCCGGGGATAGTGTAGCTTCCCAACAGTGAAATATTTCTTCAAATCGGTTCAGTAGTTTCGGAGCCTATTCATTACAATCAAACAAACAAAGTTTTCCTCTTTATAATATTAGTTTGATTGAGGTTGTCGGCGTAAAGGTATTTATAAACCTATAAGTAGATATTTCTTAATGATTGTCTATGATAAAAAGACGAAAAAGTTTCAAAAAGCGACCGTGATATTAGTGAAATATGGTCAAATTATTGATCAAATATTTATAATATGTTTTTACCATACATATTCATAGAAGCAATAAACAAGGCAAACACTCCCATGATGGAAAGCAGTATAATCGCACATAATCCAATAATAAGGATAACAGCACAGCCGAGTTACGCAGTCTAATCAATGCGAAATATTTTAATAAATAAATAATATAATTAATGCAGAGACATTATCAGTTTAATAACATAAGCAGCATGATACAGGACGAATCAGTTGTATTTTTTTAAATTATTTTACTCAATTTTAGTTTTTCAGGGTTTCTGTGATTGTTTTGATAGGTAGTAAGTTTGGGTGCTTTTTACTATTCATTTTTATTTCTTTAGACAACCCTGCGCTTGATGTAGGTAGGTACGGCCGGTGCTAAATTCCATAGAGCCATAAAACCTCATCACTCGCTTTTAAATATGGAGCATTCTGTATCATAATAATCGTACCTAATCAAAATTAATCCTTTAGTATTTACGTACGTTCATACTTTTTGTTGTAGTTAGGTTTGCTACAGATAAATAAGATAAGCGTGGAATATTAAAAATAATTGATGGATAACACACAGCTTAAGGCTTGGCAATAAGCCTACCATGATAGCGACAAATCATAATGCCTTTTGATATTTGTAGCAATTTCCACGAGAAGAAATCACTCTTAAGGAATAGTAAGTATTGTGTCCAAAAAAAGTAAAATGCGAATTGGACTCAGTACCCCACACTTTTAGAAAAATATACACAGCTGACGTAGGTAACTAGGATGTAGAGCGCAAATTTAGGATTCGAACGAGCTGAATAACTTCATGCTGAATATTCCAAACTGCTCGTGTAAAGTACTGACTTTACACGAGCAGTTTGGACAATTCAAATTTCCAAGGTATAGGCTGTAAAGTTTTTGCCACCCTTGCCTCTACAATTGCCATTTCCTAGATTATTTTTACAATTCAAAAAAATTGTTGATATTGCACGTAAAATATTATATCGGCAAAATTAGTTCCAGAGTTATATGTGTAAAACATCAGAAAACCGTCATGCAGTAATCTATTTGATTTTCAAAAAAAAAAAAACGGTCCCCTAATTTGCCGCCCCAAAAATCTGCCGCCTTAGGCTCCAGCCTACTCAGCCTGCTGGTAAATCCGCCACTGTTTAAAGCTTTCACGAATCCGCTAAAAACTAATAAAATCAAAACCGCAGCAACACAAAATACAAGCAATAAAAACAACAAACGCACGACCAATTAACTCAACTCGAAAATCAGGGTAAACTCGCCAATTGTCGACCACTGTGTTTGAACGGAGCGCGCAACAGACAAAGGGAATAAAAGGGGTTTAAAAATACGCCCCGGCCCAATTAATTAGAGACAATTAGCCGCCCTTCCTGCTGCAACAAAAGGTAGAAAAACTCTTCTCATTAATTACGAGGCAAAGAGGGCGAAATGCGAAACAAGACTAGGCAGGGAAGGTTCGGGATTCTCCCTCACTCTTTTGTTTTATGAAGTGAAATCCATTTGAGAGACGGCCGCGGGTTGTCTGGAATTTCGCGCCACGATGACATTTTTAAGCTTTGTTTGCAATCAATTTAAATAGGCATTTAATTAAGTTGTTTGGCTGATAAATCTAGAATGATAGAAATCGATTCGAAAGCTCCTTCAATTAAATTATCTATTTATCAGCAATTAAGTACATTATCTTAAAATATTCGGAATTCTACTGCCGCCGTAAAAGGAGATAACAACTTTAGACAAAATGCAAATGATGTTTATCTTTTAAATACCTTTATAATAAAATGTATTGGATAAAATAAGATGGGTGTAAATGATTAGTATGTATTGAACGATTTATAGAAACGCTCGAAGGCAGTCACTGGGGAGACCTTAATAATTACATTTGCAAACTAAGTCAGTAATTAGCTAGCTTCTGTTGTTATAGGTACCTTTTTATGTAACCAAGTCGGCAAACCCGTCTGCTGTTAAGCAGTTACCGACCACGTTGCCGACTTGTAGGGCAGTGGGACAGATGGAGGGGCAGGGATTGGATATTTTACGCTGGCTTTGGATCAGCATTTTAGCTCTATTTACCTACCTATTTCCAATTTTTGTATTCAGGTTCGTCATTTTATTAGGTACTTAAGAAACCTCCAATTATATTGTTAACGATATCATGAGTAGGTAGGTATTGCTCTTATCTGCTTTTAACTGAAAGTTGTCAGCAGTAAGATATGGTTTTATACTCACATATTTTATACTTGTCATCATGATTCAATTTCCAATGTTCAACCAGCAATAAGCGTATCACAAAAATACCTATTCGCCGCAATTACAAAACGTTCAGTAAAAACGAAAATGGATACTATAGGAAATACAAACACACGCCCGAAAGAAGCGAAGCATTATAGTATTATATAAAGCGTAGGAACTAAGCGCGCACCGCTGCCACTCTGTATACCAAAGAATTAGTAATAATTTACAAATTCTTTGCTGTATACCTATGTGTCGTGTAACGCTACTGACCCTTAGCACGGATGCAGTGGCCGCGCGGCGAGCGCTACGAACGTCCATATGGGAGCTTCGCTTAAAAAAATGAAAAATTGAAAATTTGTTAGTGGCCCCGTAGTCCCAAACAAAATAAACTTGACTTCAGTTTACCCTCGCTATTCGTAAGAATTTACGTTTAATATTGATAGGTACCTAATTACCTAGTTAAGGTAAATTGTAATTAAATTGTAGAGCCTATCAGCGGTCCTAGGAACTCTTGCCATAGAACTATTATACGTAGCCGCTAGTGATGATCGAATCTAGAGAGAGTATAAACTCATGGTCGAAGTACCAGGTTAACGTAACGCCACATAAATAGATTGCGCTCAGTCCGCTGAAAGAAACTCCGCCTTCCCCTCCCACTTCCTGTCGACACAACATTAAGTGAAATGCCACTAGATCCACTCGCATGCTAATTACAAGCTTTCAACAACTCACAGATTACAGCTCCAACATGTATTATCGCGCTATTATCGCGGCTAATCCGCGCCTGACGCGACCATGTGGAAAAACATACCAAAGTGCCTTCCATCCGATACGGGGAACATTTAATCGGCACAGAGATTATACGTGTCCATTAAATAAGTAGCTATCAATTATTCCGCTTGTACTGATAATTTTTAACACTGATAATACATTCGGCAGTGCGTAGCGGGCCGCCATCATGTGCGCGTGTAGACAGAAAAAGTCCTTCCTCATCGAGGATATCCTGAAGGACGTGAAGAAGAAGCCTTATAAAAACCTGAGCCAGGAGCCGACGAAGCCTCTAAAGTGCATCAATGGAGTTAAGACCGCAGACGAGCCTAAACATGAGGAGCTTAAAAGTGAAACTCCCGTGAATGTCAACGTTGTGTGCGAGGTACCTAAGGACCGGGAAATGAACAAAGTAAATCTGGAGCAGAGAAGAAACACGTACCCTTTACACCCTATGCCGATTAAAGCCAACCTTCAATGGACTTACAGGGCCAAAGAACCAGTTAGCTACATAGAAAGACACCCCCTAAGTTACTACAGCGACACGATGCTAAATACTAATCAGATACTGAGGAGTCAACTGGCGGCGAACAGATTTGTGTCACATCCGTTTACCATACGACAAGCTTACGGATTCGATAGAGGTGAGAATTTCGTCGATACTTGCTGTAGAACTGTGAAAATACAGATAATTTAATTCGTGAATGGACTTTGAATGTGGAACATTGTGCCTTGAGATGATATACAACAAGTCCTTATCTGTATTTATGCCGTTTTGAAAATATTTGAAATGAAAATTTCATGAACTTACAAAAAAAACACTTAGGGCCTATGCACACTACGTTTTTTAGACGCGCCTTCTTCACGCGCGTTTGTAGCGATACAGCAGACGCGAGTCAGACGCAGCCTGTAGACCTTTGCAAACCTGTCCGCGTTTTAAAAATGCGCCGTCGACGCGCGTGTGTATCGATACAAACGACAACAAACTGCTCTGTAGGAAAAAACGTGGTGTGCATAGGCTCTAAAGTGTATGTGTACGAGGTGCCTACCTATATACACAATATGACAGTTGACACGAGGATAACAGAATATGAAAAACAAATAAAAAGTAATAATTATGATTAAGATATCATTTATCTAACGACAAATCGATTAGCGGAGGTTTTAGAACGATTGTTCGTATTGAATCACCTACTTTACGTCACTGCTATCTAATCACAATCACTTAGGCTTCATACTTTTTCAATCAGTCATAGGTAGGTATAGGTATTATTTACATTGCTGTTGACAACGGAAAGTATTCAAAGAATATTATTAGATAAAATACTTATGTGTACTTATGTGTAATTATACCTATGTACTTAAGTTTTTTATCTATTAGGTATTTTCTGATTTGTACGTTAAATATTATTATGACCTACTTACAGAATCTTATAATATTATTAATTTAACAAATATATTACCTATATCATAACATTAAATTTATGGTAAAGTATTTAGAATTAGGACACTCACCTAACAAATAAAGGTTAGACTATTAAATTAACAAAAGATTGGTCGATCAGTTACACGATTTGTTGCTTCACTTATTGTGCTACTTATCAAGGCATAGGTCACGTGATTTAAAACCCTAATAAAATAACATAGTATACTTACTTACTTTTTAAAACTTACTTTTAAAATAAGTTCGTAATTTTCAAAGTAACTATCTCAATGACAGAAATTTTACCTATCTGTTAGATTATTTATAACGGGTAGGTTCAATCTATGTACCTTTATGGCGTTTATGTTTATGAATACAAGGTATAACAAAAATCTTAGCGGTAGTTAAAAACATCAAGTAAAAAAAAATTGGAACTAAGTACCTACTATCATTATTCAACTGTCGTATTTTTTTCTCAGTATCAGTATTATTATGACCTACCTAGTCAGTAACCTACCTACCTATGTGGAAAGTTAAAACGGAATGGCAACAAACTTGAAAGTCCAAAGAGTAGGTAAGTAGAGAGAGGCCATTATCTGGTGATAAAACTATATCTACTCTCTGTTTATTCACTTTTTTGTAAAAGAAGACACCTAAACACGTAAACTATATTTTAAATGTAGTTATAGGGTAAAAGCCGGATAGTTGCCTCGGACGGATACATGCCCCGGTTTTTAATACACTATGTTGGGAACATAAGTTGTGATTGCGCTTTACTACAATAAGTAGTGACCCCCCGCAGGCCTCAGTGCTGTCTAAGCCATCAGAATAGGTGCAATTGTTTTGTCCATGTGAGCAAAAACCTTCCGCTGCGAAACTTTGACGGGCGTTATAATTATATTGGTAAGTAATTACTATTGAATATTTTTATTACTGATCGTGGTTTCACTCAACTTTTTGTTTCTTTGCATGCATTAGAGTTTAAATTACATTGTTTATTATGTTTTATAGCTAAATATTTTTTATTTACTTCGTAAATAAAAAGAGCAAGTATCCGCATCAAAAAGGATAGTCGCCCTACTTACTTTCGCGGATAGTTGCCCCTAGAGTGACTAAATATTGTTTAACAATCAAAGACGGATTTTATTTTTTGTTGTTTTTTCCAATTTACTGTGAATCTAACTTGTTGTAAATAAAATAAATATCTACTTAACTGTTTTATATATTTATTCCAGATAAGCAAAATGCCTCTCAAATATAAGCGAAAACCAGGCGTGGTGCCACGCAACATCAACTGGACAGAAGATAGCTCAGCACTTGTCTTGGAAGAATTGAGACAGAAAAAAATATCAATGAAATTTTTCGAACATGCATAATATCCTCTCGAACCTTAAGAAGACGCTACGAAAAAAGTAACCAGCAACTGCTAAATCAAGGAAAATATCATGTTCTTGCCTTCGAGAATGAAAAAAGACTGGTAGCTCATATATTGAAGCTCGGAGACGCCGGTTTTCCTCCTGACAGAAGTAAATTATAAAGACTGTTAAATAATTAATAAATATTACTTTAATTGATATAAATTTCTTTCAATCCAAAATAAAAATCATACTGAGGTTACTATCCCCGCACGAGGCAAGTATCCCGCGAAGCATTTTCCACGCTAGGCTACTATCCGCCATAGTAGGCAACTATCCCTTTTCTGAGAGGTGTAATAAAACAGTATTTATTCAAAACCATTGTTAATTATGTATACAAAAATAGGCTATTATGGAAGATAAAAGACCTATGTTTTGAGATGTATACTAATTAATTTTCAGCAAGTTCATATTTTTTTTAAATAAAGCTTTTTCGAAAAGTGGGGCAACTATCCGGCTTTTACCCTATGTACTTAGAGAAATGGGCACGACTGCACACGAATTTCCTGTGCTATAAAAATACAGATTAAAATCGAGATTATACAAATGTTCCAATTATAAAATACACAGTGTTATCAATTGATTACCTATTATTACGATAGCAGTATTGGTTATTAGAAAAAAACACTGTTCATTATCATTATATCAATTGGGTTTATCGATTGATAGGATATTCAAGTCCGTTGGTTTTTTTTCATGCACCTAAAATTAATCCCTCCGGAACTACCTACACATAGTTTTGGAGTGAGATATCATCAGTTCTAAGGTCCCGAACTTTAACCAACTTTATTTTGATATTTTAACCAACATCTTACATAGGTATTAAAGCACTCTAAACTAAAGGCGAAAATCGAACTTAATTATTAATGAAAAGCTTAAAATTGACTGTTCCCTCTCCTTTCCCAGTTCCGCCCGGATGTTGCAATCCGTGGTACGGCCTGGGCGGGCGGCGGAAAGGTGGGCAGGTGCGGTTCACAGCGGCGCAGACCGGCGCCCTGGAGCGCCGGTTCGGAGCCAGCAAGTACCTCAGCCCCGACGAGCGGAGGGCGCTCGCGGCCACTTTGAGACTGAGTGATCGACAAGTGAGTGAAACAGATCTTGAAATAAAACTATTTTTCGGATTTTATCGCGTTCATTTAATTTATGTTCCCGACGTTTCGGCTGCTTTACAGCAGCCATGGTCACGGGGGGACTGAGGTGTTAGAAGTCCTGATGTCATAGTTAGTAACTGGGTACCCTTATTTTAAGTTGTTGTTTGCGGTACCCATCCACGCAGAAAGTGCTCACAGTGTCTCGAGGTCTTGCAATGGTACACTTGGTTTTGGATTTAATTATATTAATTACTGGATCCCAAGTTGGTGGTAGCACCCAGCCATCTTCCCTATTGAAATTAGGATGTTTTTTAATTTCAATGGCCTCACGTATCATCGGGCGCGGCACCGCATTTCATGGCGGGTGCGGTCCTGTACATGTTCACAGATTGCAGACTTCGTGGAGCGCCGGTGTTTCACGTCAGCTATATGTTCTTTTACGCGGGTTTTTACTGATCTTTTAGTTTGCCCTATGTAGGAGAGCCCACATTCACAGTCGAGTTTGTATACCCCTGCATCTTGTAGAGGAATGTGACACTTGACAGGTGGTAAGAACCAGTTACTAACTATGACATCAGGACGTCTAACACCTCAGTCCCCCCGTGACCATGGCTGCTGTAAAGCAGCCGAAACGTCGGGAACATAAATTAAATGAACGCGATAAAATCCGAAAAATAGTTTTATTTCAATGTGTAGTATTCGCGTAAATATAAGAAAACAATATGAAACAGATCTATTAAGGCTGTTATACCATAGGACTTAAGAAGCATCAAAGCCCGATCCACAACTTTGGTATTCAATGTCATTTGCGGAAAGTAAAGGTGAACGTCGGGAGGAAACCTGCATCTTCCGAAAAGACTAGTGAGGTTGGCAAACCCAGACTGGGCCTGCGTAGAAGGCCTTGGCATGAATGCCCCTCGCTCTCAGGGAGAAGGTACCCGGGACAATGGCAATAGGGCTCCGTCTATTACATTGGAATCAAAATAAAATCAAAAGGTATAGGTACTTCTGCCTACCCTGGCGAGGAATGGAGGCCTGACGTTGTGTGTCCATATTATCACGGCCTGAGGCCGATCATAATACAATAATAATGCTACGCCAGGTACCTGTCCTCTTCACACGATGACCCAAGAATACGTCACGATCGAGATCACTGTTCTCATTTTTGGCATCGTTAATACAAATAAGGTTCACTATTAGCCGATAAAGTCTTGGGCCCAATCAATCTTGCAACAGAGAGACAGTGGAAAGCAGCTTTGTTTTATACTGTCCCTATGTACGCTTAGATCTTTAAAACTACGCAATGGATTTTGATTCGGTTTTTTGAATAGGTAGTGTTTCAAGAGGAAGTTTTATATGTAGGTATAATACAGGCATAATATAATAGAGAAACACTCATAAAAAATACCCGTGCGAAGTCGGGGCGGGTCTCTAGTAATTATATAAGACACGAAATTAAAGTACTTACCATCAATTCATCTTCCTCTCAGGTAAAAACATGGTTCCAAAACCGGCGCGCGAAGTGGCGCCGCACCACGCCGGACTCGGCGGACGCGGGGAGCCCGCCCACCGCCGACGAGGGCTCCGATGACGACGTGCATATAGCTGATGACGACTGACGCGGCAGTAACCCCGACATAACCACGACCACACGAGGAACGCTTCAATAAACAGTTGAGATCATTATTCTTGTTTTACTAGGTTAGTATTTGACGTTACTTCGTGCTTACCCTGAAGATGCCCTGAAGTAAGCACGGTCAGTATAGGGTAGGTTGTTTTCTTTATAATTAGGTAGTTACACATACTTTTTAGAAATTTTCGCTTCGCTTGTCATTACGGTATTGCCACTCAGACGTTTTATTAATTTAAATATAGAACTTGACTCAAAACTCAAATCTCTTGATCACCAACTTGTCACGAACGGAATTACACAATGATAATAATATACACGTTTCAAAATGTCGCTTTTTGTGTTTTTTTAGCGCCCCAAGAGTATACGCTGGCCCGAAGATAAGAGCGTGACCTAATAAAATAAAAATAATTTTGTGAAAGGCCGGCCACATATTTTGAAACCAAGCAATAAAAAAACAATGCTTACTAAAAATATTTTATTAATACAAAACAAATAGTTCAAGGGGAAACCTCAAAAACAAAACGCACTCTTAACACTTTTATAAAGTTATCTGTAACGTAATAATATCGCTTATTTACATCCTTACAATTACACAGGCCTCAGTAGATAATGGCCGGGGTCTGATAGACACAATACCTACTACAAAAAAATAAAAACGTATGAAAATTTTAACAAAACTTGGCAAGTAATTGACTTCCAATTAATTTATTAGAACCAAGCATTTCCTATTTAAGTAAATAAAACTTGTTCTTAGTCCGCACAAACCTTATAAATCCCTACCTATAGGTGTGGTAATAAATATAAGTACTTAGATAAAATTAATGAAAGTACTTCGCAGAAACACTGTACACTAAGTAAAATTTCAGGACATTACATAAATTTTCATTCGAACATATTTATTTGGTGCATGAAATAATTTGTCATGATTTGAATCTACTATTTAGTATTCTCAACTAATAATTTACGGCAACTATATAGTATAACTATCTGAAATTCAACTATTCAGTCAATAATTACGACACCACCCGTGTTCTGTTACGTTAAGAATCAAAATCCTTCAATCGTTTATGCCACAACAGCTGTTTTTGAGGGCCAGTCGGTAATTAGGAGTTTAGTATAGCTATACCTAGCTGTATCATGGATATCACTCAATGTTTAAAAGCAAGATTACTTATAACAAATTACTTAATCGTTTTTGACCTTGATCAATCCAAAATAAAACCCTATTATAGTTAACATATAGCTCGCTCAATCGATTTAGCCCATAACAAATACAGAAATAAATAATGGTTCACGTTGCTAATTCTAACATCAATGTTGAGTATCTATTTACAATGTATAATGGGACCAAGAAAGGTTCCCTGAGTGATCCTATTGATACAATTTTAAATAACATTTGCGCTTCAAAATTAGATTTATTTTTAATTAAAAATACTAAATCACGTATCTAAAATATTGAGTTATATTTATTATGAATCAAATATGCTTCATCCGTTAAGTTTGAATAATAAGTACCTACTAAATACATTAATTGTATACTATGTGGTATTATATTACAGTATTCGTTATATTTAAATACAAAATGTAATGATAATGTCTATGGGTTCTGTGTCTTTTTCAAATGTACATATAGCTACAAGATGTATAAGATACTCCATGGCTTGTGTAAATTCCATGAACCTATTGTAAATTCTAATCAGAATATTATTTTGTACAACTAAGCTGTCATTGTCTATGGCAACAAATAGTAACAGCGACACTTGAAAAGTACTCGTAAAAGTATGTAGTTTTATGAAATAAACTATGCAGGTATTGGCGTCGTCGTTACCAACTTCACAAAACACTCCAAAACAATTATAAAATAATAAATAAATATCGCCAGACAGACACACCAACAGTACGGTCCCAAACTAAGCAAAGCTTGTACTATGGGTACCGAACAATGGACTGGGGGCGATCCCAGTGACACCCAGACCAGGGTAAATTACGAAAAGGCCATTTCCGAAATTTGCCCCGGCGGGAATCGAACCCGCGACCACCATGTGTAGTGAGCCGAGCGGCCTACGCTCGAACCACTGCGCCAGGCGGTCGTCATTATATATCCATATGATCAATGTGATTGTATCAAGATCACTTTCCTAAAACAAATTTATTTCATAAAAATCCACACTACCTTATACACTTTGTATACATATTTACTGTCCCATTCAAACACGTGGCAGTGTGTTGTGTAATTAGAAAGGAAAGTGAGCCGTATTGCTATGGGTGTTGTTTAGTCGGATTTCCTTAGTGCGCCTCGTGCACGCCACGCCTTAAGCAGGTTGAATGAGAAGTATAGCTGGAAGAAGTGCACTTGAGACGCCAGGAGCACGAAGGCGTACCAGAGGAGGCCGTACGGGTAGCCCTGGAACGATTACAATTTTAATCAATAAAATTGAAGTATCTGTGTTTGTAAGTCCGTTTGTTCCACCTAATCTCCGAAACGGCTGGACCGATTTTGACGGGATACCGTTTCACTGACAGATAGCTGATGTTATAAGAAGTAAGGCTACTTTTCTTTTATTAAAGTACCACGCGGGAGGAGCCGCAGGTAACAGCTAGTTAAAGGATAAAAGAATAGGAAGTATTATATCCTATTTGGCCTTCAATCAACGCGAGGCGAGGATGCAAGCCATAGCTTAACATACACGGCTTTAGTAAAGTGGTTTGTTTGACATGCACCTTTGTCATTTTAGTAAATTGTAAATTAAAGTAAATTGAATTCTGGCCATCTCATAGACCTTTTCAGTCTCACTGAAATACGCAAATCTTTGCCTACATTTCTACATTGCCTCCAGCTGGGTACCAATATTATTGTCATCTGTCTAGTCTGTTGATATATAAAAATATAAATAATAATCGCCAGACGAACACACCAACTGTATGGTCCGAAAGTAAGCAACTTTTCTATTATGGGCACCGCACAATGGACTGGGGGCGATCCCAGTGTCACCCAGACTTGGGCAAATTACAAAAAGGCCATTTCCGAAATTAGCCCCGGCGGGAATCGAACCCGCAACCGCCATGTGCAGTGAGCCCAGCGGACTACGGTCGATCCGCTGCGCCAAGCGGTCAATATGAATGAATAAAAAATAATAAACCAACCTGCCACATTTCAATGTCCACCTCAGAACTGTCATCTTCATCCTCATCCATGGTGAGATACCTCCACACATCCCCGCAGTAGTACAGGATGCAGTACAGCAGCGGGCCGAAGCCGAGGATGCCCACACCATATATGTACCGCCGGAGCTGTGTGATGTTGTTGCGCTTGATCGCTGACAGGCCCAGGAACGACAGGAGCAGGGAGAGACACCAGATGTACTCCCATAGAACAGGCTGGAAAATGGAACAACCTCAAATGAGAAGATCCTGAGAGTAAATCTTGTGTTTTTACTTTCCAACCATGGATTTATAATCATCCTACTATATATCCTACTTCATATATCCTACTAATATTATAAATGTGAAAGTTTGTGAGTGTGGATGTATGTATGTATGTATGTATGTATGTTTGTTACTCCTTCACGCAAAAACTACTGAACGGATTTGGATGAAATTTGGAACACAGATAGTTTATAACCGGGATTAACATATAGGATACTTTTTATCCCGATAATCCCAAAATTTTTGTTACGTTAAATACTACGCGGACGAAGTCCGTGGGCACAGCTAGTAATATTATAACTGCGAAAGTTTGTGAGTGTAGATGTATGTTTGTTACTCCTTCACGCAAAAACTACTGGATGGATTTGGATGAAATTTGGAACACAGATAGTTTATAACCTGGATTAACACATAGAATACTTTGCTTAAGTCTACGCAGACGAAGTCGCGGGCAGCAACTAGTAATTAATAAAGGAGTTGCCAATGTGTTACTAATAAAAGATAAGTAATTTTTTTGTACAGAATTAAGTCAGTATACAACCTGTCTGATGATAAGCAGTTACGTAGCTATAGTAGCCCTACAATACTAAAGGCATTGTTGGCATGTTACCCACTCGAGGAGGAGGGAGACAGAAGGAAGGGATAGGAGGGTTGGGTATCTGACTCTCTCATTCATTGTATGCAACATAGCTCTATTAACAACTTAACTCTAACAGGTTTGGTGTGTGTTGATACAAAAAATTACTAAATTCTATATTAGTCATCATCCTCATTACAGTGGGTTGTGAAAAGATGGATGTTATTGTTACCTGTGGTATCTGCAGCTCTTCAATCTCCAGTATAAATACATCAAGCTTGTCTAGTATGTCAGCGGAGAGCTTGGCCAACATACCCAGGAACAGGATGTGGTGAAAGAACATGCAGTACTTCAGACGAGACTTGTTCAATGCACTGGAATACACAAAATATACTCTTATTGCTTTGCACATAAGTGTCATTATGAAATTTATTTAATTGGACTTGTCCCACCACATACTCCTAGTACAGTTACTCATGTAAGCCAGGATCGACAATAGTGTCTAATTATGACATAGATGTTTGACCATGGAAGAGTCCTTGAATAGTATACTCATACTCAAAAGTAATTGCAGGGGTGGGTACCTTGGTATACCCTCCTAGATCCTAGTTCAAGAATGGTCCAGATGAAAGAATCATTCCAACCTTTATATTAGAAGTAACATAATATGTTTGTCACGGATGTGGGATTTATAAATGTCTCTGTATCCATAGCACCTTGAAACCAGTAACTCATCATGGGGTTCTAAGTGGTTTTTGCCTTGGGTAAACCTTAACAATACAAAAGGGTTAATTCACCAGGTGGTTGTGGGTTTGCTTCCCACAAGGGCAAATTTCATTTCATTCTTTCATTATTTCTCCTGGTCTACTCAGAGGGTCACTGAGATTTTGCCCGGTCTATTGTATGGTATCGAAAGCACAAGCATTGCTTGTTTTGGAACCATGTTGCTGTGTAAGTGTCTGGGTATATTCCATGCCTTAGAAATTTTATTTAATTCAAATATGTACAATAGGATTTTCTCTATAGTTTGTTCGTCAAAGTAACTATAAATATTTTCTGAATACTATTCTACATTACAATCTATATCAATTCAAACAGATGGCGGCAGGAAATATACGCTATCGATTGCTTCCGTCTAAAAATAATTTGACGGAACTTGGGCGAACAACTATATCAACTTCACATCAAGTTTACACTCGACAGCCAATTAATTCGCTTCCGTACGGCCTTAAATACTTGTAAATAAGCCAAATTACGTACCTAATCTGATATTGTGCTGCTATTTTCTCTCTATGCTCGTAATCAGCTCCGTTGGTGCCTGTCACCATAACACCACCTCGAGAAGCCATTTTTTAACTAAATTATGCTATAAACGAATAAATTAAATATTCTAAAACGTTATTAAATCACTGTAATGACATCATTCAGACAATTCTAGGGAAGATTTTTCTTTCGGATCGATCAATTCATTTTTCCCATCTGCCAAATGAGAGCCACGAAATGCCAAAAATGCCAACGTCTCAAGGTTTTAGTTACGTTCCTGTTTACACATTTATTGACTCAAATGGATGAAATATGTTATTCAAATATTATACTTTGTATTTTTTTTTTGTTTAGTTTATTTTACTATTAAAGATTAAGAATACACTACATCGCCGGATGTTTACAAGTTAATATAGTGATCAAGCAATCAAGATTTTACTACAATACAACCATTTGTAATTAGAACGAAACGGAACGTAACATTGCCGTTTCAATGATACATTCGGATACACCACTATTTTTAAATGTGAATGGGTATACATTAAACCAAAAAAAAATACACTATACTCTCTAAAATTAACACACGTATAATATTTCGATAAAAAGGAACAATATTTTTCAAAATTTCCCCAAAAGACATACAAAATAAATTTCAATGCATCCGATTCTCCCACCAATACTACTATAACGCTCCACAAAAAGTGGGGCTGACAGAGATGAGATGAGATGAGAGTCGCTCCTTTCTTTTATTTGGTAAGCAAATACCCACTACAGATTAAGTGCATATTAAAATCCTGTTTAAGGAAGATTCGTAGGCTAAAACAAAATAGACCTATAAAAGTAGGCTCTTAGGTAGTAAGTAATTACCTATTCAAAATACAGGACAATGTCCTCAAGCAAAGATGCTCACCGTAGCTGTTAACGTCACACCGCCCAGGAATCACAACAAAACCAACTGCGATTTAGAAACAATCGCAAAACTATTACAATACGATAACCATTCTAATTGTTCTACGCGCTACGTTTATAAACATCCGTCGTTATTGAACCAATCACAATAGTTATTTTGGTTTTAACCACTGTAGAGTGGTAGGGAGCCACGGTTATAAATTAACCTCGCTCTATTTTGTGTTTTTATTGCATATTAAAGTTTCAAGTGTAGCAATTATGAAGTTATTTGTGGTAGTCGCTATGTTCGCCTTCGTGGCTTTACAGGTATTGACTTAAATTTTTTTTTAATATTCTCTCAAAGCATCATATAATCTTCTATGAGATAATAGTGATCCAGTTTCTTTAAAAGTCTGGCTCTTTGGAAACGAGATCCAGGAGTAAAGGGTGTGTGTACATGGAATGTACTCCTCTTGAGAAGCATATTACCGTTTTGCCGCCTGTTTCATAAGTTAGGAGTCATGTAAGCACATTAGGCGGTGTTCTTTATCTAAAACGAATTCACGAACCTTAAATCAGTTCCTAACCGTTTTTTGACGATGTACCTACTGCTATCAATGGTTAACTGCTCTAACGGTCCGTTAAATTGCTGGTGAACTAGGCTCTGAGTCGGGCCAGCAGGTAGAGCCGTGAGGACGATTCACACATTACGATGGCTAGGTCTTAGTCCGCCTCCAGTGTGTTTAACGTCAGGTTACAAAGATCTTACGGTGGGTTATTCAATCGACTTCATGGGGAAATGAAAGTACCTATGAGTATGAAATATAATGTCCAGGAAAGACAAAGTAGGTAATCAGCTCGCTTGGTAAAACTTCTTCCATTGACAAGGTGTTATGGTTATCTCCTCTTCCAGTTCAGCCACGCTGCGCCAGCTCCTGAGGACGAGAAGAAGGAGGAGCCAGCACCTGTGGTTGCTGCAGACTCAACCTCGGAGGCAGCCGCTCCTGTAGTTGAGGTGAGTACCTACTTTTTGATGATTGTGTGTTTGATTCAACATAAATTCAGCTAAAACAAGTCCGACTCGCACCACACTCTGGCCGTGGCGATAAGCGCTACAGAAATCTTGAATGTTTGTGAAAAGAAATCATCCGCAATTTAAATTCGTTTCCGGTTTCAATCCATATAGAGGTTCATCGGTCTGACAAATTCGCTTGTGAAAGCCACTACTTACAAATAGTAGAGTTCTACTAAATTTGAATCTAAACATTGGGTTTTAGTACTGACGGGGATGATAGTTTGAAGCGATGACAACATTGTTACATTCCGGTGATGAATTTGTAGTAATGGTTGTGCTGGCTGGAACCTCTGATTGATACGATACGAGTGTACGCAGCAAATCAGCAAATTGAAAAAGTTTGGCTTCTCGAGCAATTTTTTGTCCAAAGAAAGCAGAGTCAGCCAATTTTAGACGAGTTTTTTTTTAATTTTTTTTTTTTAACCCTTTATTAAAACACTAGTTGTTGCCCGCGACTTCCTCCGCGTAGACTTAAGTAAAGTATTCTATGTGTTAATCCAGGCCATAAACTATCTGTGTTCCAAATTTCATCCGAATCCGTTCAGCAGTTTTTGCGTGAAAGAGTAACAAACATACATCCACACTCACAAACTTTCGCATTTATAATATTAGTAGGATGTATGGTTTTATCTCAACAGTTTCTTCGTTCAGAACTTTTAAATAGTCTAGGATCGACCAGAGAGAAAGCAAAGTGATCTTGTCCCAGGTAAAAGCAGAATCGTCCAACTCCGACGCGGCCACCCCTCCGGCTGCTGACACGCCTGCACCCGTCGAAGAGAAGAAACCTTAGCTGGCATAGCAGCGAGCTGGGACTGGTCCATGAACTGGGCAGGACAGGTTACGATCCAAGGTTATGATACAATGTAATCTTTGTAAAATAAAATTATGAAAAAATAACTGTGCAGTTTTTATTGTAAGGACTCACTTCATCGTTAACATGGGCGCCATTCAATAATCGTGTATTAAACACTTGACCGATATTTGAAACTTTATACTTGAGATAGGCACTATCTGTTTCCTGCTCTACTTCCTTCCTTTTCTACCTCATATTGCCCTCTCGCTCGCACATCCTTCATCCCCACCTGGCAGGGCGACGCGACGTCGGGCTTACGGGGGCCCGCGTGCCTCTTCAAATCATTGGCGTTTTGTTTCCTGCAGTGCACAGACGTATCTTCTTAGTATATAAATATAATTTATAAACGTGTGGTATTCGCATACCTACATTTACGCTGTGCACCTACGCATCAAATTTTGTTAAGTATATTTTTATTTGCAAACCTTAGGAGTGATATCCTGATAAAACTTATGTAAGTAATTTGCAATATTTAACGGTGCTACCGTTCGTTGATTTATAATTTGCTTTTTAGCATATTTTGTGTTTTCTACCCTCAGTGTAAATAATTATGGATACTGGAAATGTTAATGGTCCAGATTTGGGTGACAATACCACTAATTCGCAAGTGACGTAATTAAAGTTAACGGGTCGAAGCGACAGTCTAAGAGGCGGCGTAGCTCCTCGAGTAGTAGCTCTTCGAGCTCCTCGAGTGGAAGTACCTCTTCATCATCATCATCATGCCATAACTCTCATAAGCATAAAAAAGGGGGGGCAAACGTAAGCGACTACGTGACCGCCGTCGACTGCATAAATTAGAGGCAGAATTTAATAATTTGCGGATCAAGTGTTTTTTTTTTTTTTGCGATAATGAGGTAATGGACTTTTCACAATAATTGCAATTATTCTAGTCCGGGTGGTGTAGTCATAGATAGTAACGTCAGCGGTGATTTATATGAAAATAGTGGTGAGCATGAATGCGGTAGTAATAATAATGTGTGTGAATTAGCTTAACCAAATTTTGTTTTCGGGATTGAAACAAAGTTAAAGGAGCCCTCCGTTCCTAGAACCCCACAAAATTATTTAACAATTTTAAATGAGATTCAGCACTTTAACAGTAATGATTGGTGCGAGGTTCGTTATGCAGAGACCCAAAAGTCATATAATTTGAACCCGGGTTTTGTTGATTTAGAGGTTAACGACGAAATCAAGGCTTATGATTCATTTCGGCATCTATCACATACAAACAATATCGCAGACAAAACATATTCGGCTTTAACTTTTTGCGTTCTAAAACAACGTGAGGCTTTACAAACCTCCCTTAGCAAACTTTTGCAGTGGGCGCATGGTTCTGATTTTCAATATGAACAGTTAAATTCGAAAATCAATTAATTGTATTTGTAGGTAGATGTTTTTATAGTGTCATCCGTACTGCTACAACTTATCTGCGGTCATCGCGCAGAGGTCATTCAAATGAGAAGAGATGGAATTATACATTTTGTTAGGCCCGTTAACTAAGGTTACCTTAAGAAAAAATCCACCATCCTGCCAACATTTATTTAATTCCGAGTCACTGTCTACAGTACTTGAAAAGGCAGGTGGCGTTAAAAACTATTTTTTCCACAAAATAAACAAGCTCCCGCTTCGCAAGCTGGTCCGAGCAAGCCTATGCACCACCCCTCGCAGGGGCAGGTGAATCGCAATGTACCCTCGCAGGGTACCACACATGGATGTTGTGCATCAACGCATATTCCCCATGCACCTCAACCTTCGCAAGGTTGTTACCATTTTCGACCCTCCCAGGGTTGTAACCAATCTCGTCCCTCGCGGGGACAAATAAATTTTAATGCTGATTTTCGATCTGCACATTCAAGCAACCACAGAGGTTCATTTCGCCCGAGAGCAAGCCGCCAAAGAAATAGACACCAGTCTAAAGATTTTAATAAAGGCCAGAAGATACCCGGACTAAACACAGTTCAGTTCTCGCGAGAGAGGAGGTAAGTTCTGACAAGCAAAAGTTCAAAGCAGGCCGCCTACTCTGGTTTTACCAACGATGGCATCAACTAGGAGTCCCAGATTATATAAGGCATATAACACAAAGGTATCGCATACCTTTCATCGAGAAACCGCATTTGATAATGCCAAATCTGTCGGATTATCATTTAATCACAATGTCAGCGGTGTTAACTCGAATACGGGGCCAAGGGATTCTAGAAGCAGTCCAACCGGCACCCAGTTTTGTGTCGAGAATGTTTCTGGTCCCAAAAAGCGATGGTTCTCACCGTCCCATATTCAACCTGTCAGCTCTAAACAATTTTGTTTCAACGGATAGATTCCGACTTCTAAACATTTATCGTGTGCCCGATTTCCTACAGCCCAGGGACTGGATGTGCAAGATAGATCTGTCTCAGGCTTATTTTCACCAGCCTATACATACGTCGCACAGACGGTTCTTCCGTCTGATTTACAGAGGCGAACTACTACAAATGTCTTGCCTACCATTCGGACTCGGCTCAGCACCAAAAGTGTTTGCCTCTCTGACCAATTGGGTAGCTCAGACCTTACGCGAACAGGGTACACCTATAATCGTTTATTTGAACGACTATCTCCTGGCCCATCAGAGCCGTCAGGTTTTGCAGTCACATGTTCAAATTGCGCTAGAGCGACTTCAGTATCTCGGATGGCAAATAAACTTCGACAAGTCAGTCACAACACCCACCACAGCAAAGGCTTGTCTTTCTCGGGGTTTAATGGGACATGTCAAAGAATCAAAAGTCCTTGCCAAAAGAGAAATGCTCTACCCTTGCATCCATAATAGGTACAATTCTAAACAACGCTTGTGTAAAACTAAAAGACCTAGAGAGCCTAGTGGGTCTGTTGAATTTCTCGAGCTTTGTGGTCCCCAAAGGGACACTTCACTGTCGAGCCCTTCTCGATCTTCTCAACACTGCTCACACAATGTCCATAATCAAACCTCTTCCACTCAAAACCGTCAAAACCATTGTACGATCTAATTTGGTGGCTGCACAATCATCATCAGCCTTCAGTAATTCATCTGCCTCCTCCGTCTCATTTCCTCGCTACAGATGCGTCAGACCAAGGCTGGGGTGCACAACAGGACAGTCTAGCTTTTGCGGGGCAGTGGACGAAACAGGAACAAGTGTTACATTACAATCACAAGCAACTCCTCGCTTTCCTGAAAATATTGCAAGACCAATGTCAGTTCTTAAGTCGGTCCACAATACTATAGCAGAGCGACAACAGGACGGCTATTGCTTATATTCGGAACGAGGGTGGAACGAAGTCTTCAAGCCTTATGAATATAACGTTCCAAAAATGTTTCATCAATTAGAGCATTATCAGATTCATATAACCGGTCATCACATTGCAGGCAGGTACAACAGCGGAGTGGTACATGCTGGTTGCTTGCACAGAATTTTATTTTCGAAAAATTCGGAATTCCTGTGATCGATCGCTCATGTCGTTGCCAATTACGTATCTTTAGATCAATCCGACGATCAAGCAGTGTTCCACGATGCTTTTTCCCATGAATGGAATTACCATCTGGTATGGGTGTTCCTCCGCCTTATCAGATTCCAAAGGTATTACCATCACAATCAGGCGCAAGGCACGTTTCTCGTAATAGTCCCCCGTTGGAATCGTGTATTTTGGCGGGCAGACCTCAAGTCCAGAGCATTATCAGCCCCGTTCTCAATTCACCAATTAGATCGATTCCTAATAGATGTGTCGACGAACCTTCCACCCCCCAGAGTCCAAGAAATATCGTTGGAGGTATGGAAATGTGGGGTTGGACTGATAACCTGACAGACTGCGATCATTCTCAATTAAATTTGTGGAAATATTCATGGCGTCTTTCCACTCGCAAGACGTATAAAGTGGCATGAAATAGGTGGCTTGTTTGGAATCAATTACACGGTCTAAATCCTTTTCATCCAAGTGGCTCTATTTTGGCAAAATACTTAGCTGACCTGTACCTTAAAGATCATTTTTCTTACAAAACTATTTTATTACACAAATCAATCGTGTCCACGTTATGTAATACAGAACTCTCCGGTACTTTAAGTTCCCATGTTCTGGTCAAACACGTTCTTAAATCTATATCTTTAAAGAACCCAGTAGCACATAGAACATCAATTTGGAATATTGATACCCTTGTGGCTTTTTTAGAAAATTATCACGTTGACGAAAGCAGTTTATTTTTGGTATCTAGAAATTTGGCAATCTTATTATTGCTGAATTCAGGTCGACCTGTCCAAGACTTCACCTTATTAGCGATCGATCAGCAGCACTATGTAAAAGCTGATGGTAATGTTATCTTATGGCCTACATTTGGCTCTAAAACTGACAATTCTGATTACAGGCAGTCTAGTTGGAAATTGATGTCAAATCCAGGCAGTTCTTGGTTCTTCATCCTGCTTTTTGGATTAATTGTTGCATAAACCTCTTTCAGGATAGGATAGTCAAGAAGAAAAATGTACACATATTTGTTAATTTTAGAGGCCAAGCCAAAGCAGCATCCCGCTCGGTGATTGCGGGATGGATAAAATCACTACTGATTGAAGCCGGTATAATTGCATCTCCGGGCAGCATACGTTCAGCGGTTGCTTCGAAAAATTGGACCAACAATGTTCCAATAGACGAGATTCTGGCAGGCGGAAATTGGAGTTACAGATCTCCATATACCTTTTAATTTTTTTATAATCGAGAGGTTTTGCCAGACCCTACAAGTAGCGGCGTTCCTAATTTGTTTATTCCATTTGTTTAATCGTTGCATAGAGGAATATTATATAAATTTTGTATCTATATTTTATTCTTTTTAAATATGATTCTTGTTTTTAAATGAATGCAGTTTTTTCTCGCGCATCCACCTGTTGTCATTATTGAGCGGATACCTAGGCCACTCATGTACTAAAGTGTTCTGACTCTATCAATTTAGTATCACTACTTACACATATATACATATCAGTGTTACAATAGTCACATTGGCGTTCTCTCTTATAACCCCACCAGGCGATAACAAACACGTCTCAAGTATAAAGTTTCAAATAACGGTCAAGTGTTTAATAGAAGCGTTTTACCTGAAAATAAAACGCTTATTAAATACTTACCTTATTTGAAACTTTAATTTTATTCCTACCCGCCCCCCTATTCGCTAACTTGATGATCACCAGTGACTAACTGGCTTCAGTTGTACACTGAACTTTGATGACAACTGAGAATGGTACAACTTTGGTATTCCGTATCACATCGAGTGGATATGAAGTTACGGTGACTAACGGGCGGAGAGCGGTGCTCTTCGATACAACACTCGACGCCTCTATTTCTTATCGACTATTATACGACTAAATTGAACAACGCCTTTTGAACGTGTGAAGTACTACATTTTAGATAACATTTCATCATAAGCGGTTTATGTACACATGACATGTAAAGATGGCGGGAAATCAATGTTGTGCTGATTTTATATTAATTGTTTGGTGCGTAATTAATTTAATGACTGCGTTTAATTGTGTTTTGTAAGCCATAAGTTTGTTAAAATAAATCCTTTAAGGTAAGTTAACGATTAAGTTATGGTTTATAATGTGAAAATTGTTAATTGAATCAAAGTTTTTTTAACTTCAATATTACCTAATGATATCACTATAAGATCAAAGTAACTGAAGGTAAATTCAAGTATTTAATATATTGTATTAATGTAGAATTTCTACTTTTAAGATGCCTGCATGCAGAAGAGTTTCCGTAAGCCAAATGGAACTGCTGGTGGAGTTTGCGGAGTCTCATCGCGATATATCATTGGGTCACTTTACGGGAAGTCCACAGGCTGTTAGTCACCCGAGAAGCGTGTGACTCAGTAGCAATTCTGCTAAACCTGTGGCATAAGGAACCACTACTTTAGACCACGTAAGTTTACTAGTTAATAAATTAACTCAAGAAATGAACCATCTGCTTAAAATAGTTATTTTACCTACAATCTAAAACAAAATCACTCAGTCATCATTAGTATACTCAGCGAGTGATTAATCTTAGTTGAAAAGTAAATTCGCACATTAGGTAAATCTTAAAATTCCTAGAGTGCTTGTTTTTTTAAATCAATTAAAATAATAATAGGCTTCAACATCAAACCAATTTAAATATGTAAATTTCAGTTCATGGAGATGAGAGGGTGCGGTGCTGGGCCAACGTCATTTAGATACTTACGGCACATTGCTGCTGAAGAGCAAAATGCAGCTGCATAAGGAACTGTGATGGAGCTTATGAAGGATACTGGAGAAGATGTACATAATTATGTACATAATAATACTTCTAGTAGCATTCAAGTTAAAGCTTTATATGTATTTTAAAGTATTATTGTCTTCTTAATATGAAACATGTAATTTGTGTTCTTAGGTATGTAATAAATGTTAAAACAGTAACAAAAATATCAGTATTACTAAGCCCAATGATTATGGAATGCATTATATAATTATAAATGATTATCTCGAAACATTCCATAATTTTTGGTCTGTTATATCCCTACAGTTATCTGGATTTTCGATGATTCTTGCCACCACACTCTGTAGACTTAGTTCTGACAACATCACTCTGAGGCTCTGCATTGGAACATTCAGTGAATTGGCAATGTTTTGTAAAACAACACATGCATTCACCACATTGACTGCTGTAATTGGGTTATAGTGTAGTTGTACCATGTTGCACTGCCAACATGTTATCAGTACTCCAATACACCGTCCAACAGTATTTCTGTCTGTGCAGTGATCTTCTGGTGAACCCGGAGCTGCACCTAAGTTAGATGTCATCATCCAAGGGGTGCTGTGTATATTCAGAATCACCTAAAAATAATAATTTTCATATTTGTTTCAATTATTTATTGATTGAAGACTCGAAATATCTATTAACACATTTACATTCATTGAGCTCTTCATTATCAATAACCAGCCAAAATAATATTTCTCATCAAATAGCCAACAGAGTTCTTCATTTCTTTCAAGTCTTTCTAAAATACACTTTATGGGGTATTGACTCCACATAAGTAGGTATGAATCATGTACAGCATCACAAATCTGAAACAAGAAATTAATTTACCTTTTAAACATATTATGTAGATGTACTTATTATTTTAGTAGGTATTGTTATTACTTACTATTAAAACATTTAAAGATTGGCAATTTTTTCAATTAAAATATGCCTCCTTATGATCATGGTCGGATTGAGGCCACATATGAACCATCAAAAACTGAGTTCTTCTAATGCCTGTTGAAATCCAGCTTTAGGTATTCAAACAATTATATTTGCAATAAACCCTCTTGGGCAACTGTAGTAGATTACTAGCGTCGTGCAGGCGGCGTCTCTCAATAAGCACTTAAAAATTCTTGTTTTCGCTTTTCTTTAGCAAATCCCAACAAAATAAGACGTGCCATAATATTTCTCTACGCACACGAATCACAAACAAACAACAAAAGTTTCAACTTTCACTTGCTTTACTAATTACCGGCTTCGGTGATCGTCACTTTTACTTGAAAAACACTACCCTTGAGCAGTGTCTTTCACGAATATTTTGAAATTTGAAATGCTTATCAGTTTGATGTCCACTAAGCTTACAGAATACCAATCATACAAATATCGATACGAAAACATCTGTCAAAAAGTGTTACGGTGACTATCAGCAATACTCGGTGCTCATGACGTCATCTTAGTTAGTCACTGGTCATAGGGAATACGAAACTAGCTGTTTGACAGTTATTCGTTGAACACTTTGCCAAGTGATCATCACTATGAGCTGTCAACAGAGTTAGCGAATAGGCCTGCTGCCCCCCTATTCGCTAACTTGATGATCACCAGTGACTAACTGGCTTCAGTTGTACACTGAACTTTGATGACAACTGAGAATGCTACAACTTTGGTATTCAGTATCACATTGAGTGGATATGAAGTTACGGTGACTAACGGGCGAAGAGCGGTGCTCTTCGATACAACACTCGACGCCTCTATTTCTTATCGACTATTATACGACTAAATTGAACAACGCCTTTTGAACGTGGGAAGTACTACATTTTAGATAACATTTCATCATAAGCGGTTTATGTACACATGACATGTAAAGATGGCGGGAAAACAATTTTGTGTTGATTTAATATTAATTGTTTGGTGCGTAATTACTGCGTTTAATTGTGTTTTGTAAGCCATAAGTTTGTTAAAATAAATCCTTAAAGGTAAGTTAACGATTAAGTTATGGTTTATAATGTGAAAATTGTTAATTGAATCAAAGTTTTTTAACTTCAATATTACCTAATGAAATCACTATAAGATCAAAGTAATTGAAGGTAAATTCAAGTATTTAATCATACTAATATTATAAAGAGGAAAACTTTGTTTGTTTGATTGTAATGAATAGGCTCCTAAACTACTGATTTGAAAAATTCTTTCACTGTTGGGAAGCTACACTATCCCCGGGTGACATAGGCTATAATATATTTTCAAAAAATAAGGGATCCTTACTAAAACTCGAATAATGTAACCGCAATGTACCCGTGCGAAGCCGGGGCGGGCCGCTAGTATATTATATTAATGTAGAATTTCTACTTTTAAGATGCCTGCATGCAGAAGAGTTTCCGTAAGCCAAATGGAACTGCTGGTGGAGTTTGCGGAGTCTCATCGCGATATATCATTGGGTCACTTTACGGGAAGTCCACAGGCTGTTAGTCACCCGAGAAGCGTGTGACTCCGTAGCAATTCTGCTAAACCTGTGGCATAAGGAACCACTACTTTAGACCACGTAAGTTTACTAGTTAATAAATTAACATGAGAAATGAAACATCTGCTTAAAATAGTTATTTTACCTACAATCTAAAAAAAATTCACTCAGTCATCATTAGTATACTCAGCGAGTGATTAATCTTAGTTGAAAAGTAAATTCGCACATTAGGTAAATCTTAAAATTCCTAGAGTGCTTGTTTTTTTAAATCAATTAAAATAATAATAGGCTTCAACATCCAACCAATTTAAATATGTAAATTTCAGTTCATGGAGATGAGAGGGTGCGGTGCTGGGCCAACGTCATTTAGATACTTACGGCAAATTGCTGCTGAGGAGCAACATGCAGCTGCATAAGGAACTGTGATGGAGCTTATGAAGGACACTGGAGAAGATGTACATAGTTATGTACATAATAATACTTCTAGTAGCATTCAAGTTAAAGCTTTATATGTATTTTAAGGTCTCAGACCGAGACAAATGGAAGAAGGGAGGGGAGGCCTTTGCCCAGCAGTGGGACACTACAGGCTCCTAATAATAATAATAATAATGTATTTTAAAGTATTATTGTCTTCTTAATATGAAACATGTAATTTGTGTTCTTAGGTATGTAATAAATGTTAAAACAATAACAAAAATATCAGTATTACTAAGCCCGATGATTATGGAATGCATTATATAATTATAAATGATTATCTCGAAACATTCCATAATTTTTGGACTGTATATATCCCTACAGTTATCTGGATTTTCGATGATTCTTGCCACCACACTCTGTAGACTTAGTTCTGACAACATCACTCTGAGGCTCTGCATTGGAACATTCAGTGAATTGGCAATGTTTTGTAAAACAACACGTGCATTCACCACATTGACTGCTGTAATTGGGTTATAGTGTAGTTGTACCGTGTGTTAACAAGCACTGCCAACATATTATCAGTACTCCAATACACCGTTCAACAGTATTTCTGTCTGTGCAGTGATCTTCTGGTGAACCCGGAGCTGCACCTAAGTTAGATGTCATCATCCAAGGGGTGCTGTGTATATTCAGAATCACCTAAAAATAATAATAATTTTCATATTTGTTTCAATTATTTATTGATTGAAGACTCGAAATATCTATTAACACATTTACATTCATTGAGCTCTTCATTATCAATAACCAGCCAAAATAATATTTCTCATCAAATAGCCAACAGAGTTCTTCATTTCTTTCAAGTCTTTCTAAAATACACTTTATGGGGTATTGACTCCACATAAGTAGGTATGAATCATGTACAGCATCACAAATCTGAAACAAGAAATTAATTTACCTTTTAAACATATTATGTAGATGTACTTATTATTTTAGTAGGTATTGTTATTACTTACTATTAAAACATTTAAAGATTGGCAATTTTTTCAATTAAAATATGCCTCCTTATGATCATGGTCGGATTGAGGCCACATATGAACCATCAAAAACTGAGTTCTTCTAATGCCTGTTGAAATCCAGCTTTAGGTATTCAAACAATTATATTTGCAATAAACCCTCTTGGGCAACTGTAGTAGATTACTAGCGTCGTGCAGGCGGCGTCTCTCAATAAGCACTTAAAAATTCTTGTTTTCGCTTTTCTTTAGCAAATCCCAACAAAATAAGACGTGCCATAATATTTCTCTACGCACACGAATCACAAACAAACAACAAAAGTTTCAACTTTCACTTGCTTTACTAATTACCGGCTTCGGTGATCGTCACTTTTACTTGAAAAACACTACCCTTGAGCAGTGTCTTTCACGAATATTTTGAAATTTGAAATGCTTATCAGTTTGATGTCCACTAAGCTTACAGAATACCAATCATACAAATATCGATACGAAAACATCTGTCAAAAAGTGTTACGGTGACTATCAGCAATACTCGGTGCTCATGACGTCATCTTAGTTAGTCACTGGTCATAGGGAATACGAAACTAGCTGTTTGACAGTTATTCGTTGAACACTTTGCCAAGTGATCATCACTATGAGCTGTCAACAGAGTTAGCGAATAGGCCTGCTGCCCCCCTATTCGCTAACTTGATGATCACCAGTGACTAACTGGCTTCAGTTGTACACTGAACTTTGATGACAACTGAGAATGCTACAACTTTGGTATTCAGTATCACATTGAGTGGATATGAAGTTACGGTGACTAACGGGCGAAGAGCGGTGCTCTTCGATACAACACTCGACGCCTCTATTTCTTATCGACTATTATACGACTAAATTGAACAACGCCTTTTGAACGTGGGAAGTACTACATTTTAGATAACATTTCATCATAAGCGGTTTATGTACACATGACATGTAAAGATGGCGGGAAAACAATTTTGTGTTGATTTAATATTAATTGTTTGGTGCGTAATTACTGCGTTTAATTGTGTTTTGTAAGCCATAAGTTTGTTAAAATAAATCCTTAAAGGTAAGTTAACGATTAAGTTATGGTTTATAATGTGAAAATTGTTAATTGAATCAAAGTTTTTTAACTTCAATATTACCTAATGAAATCACTATAAGATCAAAGTAATTGAAGGTAAATTCAAGTATTTAATCATACTAATATTATAAAGAGGAAAACTTTGTTTGTTTGATTGTAATGAATAGGCTCCTAAACTACTGATTTGAAAAATTCTTTCACTGTTGGGAAGCTACACTATCCCCGGGTGACATAGGCTATAATATATTTTCAAAAAATAAGGGATCCTTACTAAAACTCGAATAATGTAACCGCAATGTACCCGTGCGAAGCCGGGGCGGGCCGCTAGTATATTATATTAATGTAGAATTTCTACTTTTAAGATGCCTGCATGCAGAAGAGTTTCCGTAAGCCAAATGGAACTGCTGGTGGAGTTTGCGGAGTCTCATCGCGATATATCATTGGGTCACTTTACGGGAAGTCCACAGGCTGTTAGTCACCCGAGAAGCGTGTGACTCCGTAGCAATTCTGCTAAACCTGTGGCATAAGGAACCACTACTTTAGACCACGTAAGTTTACTAGTTAATAAATTAACATGAGAAATGAAACATCTGCTTAAAATAGTTATTTTACCTACAATCTAAAAAAAATTCACTCAGTCATCATTAGTATACTCAGCGAGTGATTAATCTTAGTTGAAAAGTAAATTCGCACATTAGGTAAATCTTAAAATTCCTAGAGTGCTTGTTTTTTTAAATCAATTAAAATAATAATAGGCTTCAACATCCAACCAATTTAAATATGTAAATTTCAGTTCATGGAGATGAGAGGGTGCGGTGCTGGGCCAACGTCATTTAGATACTTACGGCAAATTGCTGCTGAGGAGCAACATGCAGCTGCATAAGGAACTGTGATGGAGCTTATGAAGGACACTGGAGAAGATGTACATAGTTATGTACATAATAATACTTCTAGTAGCATTCAAGTTAAAGCTTTATATGTATTTTAAGGTCTCAGACCGAGACAAATGGAAGAAGGGAGGGGAGGCCTTTGCCCAGCAGTGGGACACTACAGGCTCCTAATAATAATAATAATAATGTATTTTAAAGTATTATTGTCTTCTTAATATGAAACATGTAATTTGTGTTCTTAGGTATGTAATAAATGTTAAAACAATAACAAAAATATCAGTATTACTAAGCCCGATGATTATGGAATGCATTATATAATTATAAATGATTATCTCGAAACATTCCATAATTTTTGGACTGTATATATCCCTACAGTTATCTGGATTTTCGATGATTCTTGCCACCACACTCTGTAGACTTAGTTCTGACAACATCACTCTGAGGCTCTGCATTGGAACATTCAGTGAATTGGCAATGTTTTGTAAAACAACACGTGCATTCACCACATTGACTGCTGTAATTGGGTTATAGTGTAGTTGTACCGTGTGTTAACAAGCACTGCCAACATATTATCAGTACTCCAATACACCGTTCAACAGTATTTCTGTCTGTGCAGTGATCTTCTGGTGAACCCGGAGCTGCACCTAAGTTAGATGTCATCATCCAAGGGGTGCTGTGTATATTCAGAATCACCTAAAAATAATAATAATTTTCATATTTGTTTCAATTATTTATTGATTGAAGACTCGAAATATCTATTAACACATTTACATTCATTGAGCTCTTCATTATCAATAACCAGCCAAAATAATATTTCTCATCAAATAGCCAACAGAGTTCTTCATTTCTTTCAAGTCTTTCTAAAATACACTTTATGGGGTATTGACTCCACATAAGTAGGTATGAATCATGTACAGCATCACAAATCTGAAACAAGAAATTAATTTACCTTTTAAACATATTATGTAGATGTACTTATTATTTTAGTAGGTATTGTTATTACTTACTATTAAAACATTTAAAGATTGGCAATTTTTTCAATTAAAATATGCCTCCTTATGATCATGGTCAGATTGAGGCCACATATGAACCATCAAAAACTGAGTTCTTCTAATGCCTGTTGAAATCCAGCTTTAGGTATTCAAACAATTATATTTGCAATAAACCCTCTTGGGCAACTGTAGTAGATTACTAGCGTCGTGCAGGCGGCGTCTCTCAATAAGCACTTAAAAATTCTTGTTTTCGCTTTTCTTTAGCAAATCCCAACAAAATAAGACGTGCCATAATATTTCTCTACGCACACGAATCACAAACAAACAACAAAAGTTTCAACTTTCACTTGCTTTACTAATTACCGGCTTCGGTGATCGTCACTTTTACTTGAAAAACACTACCCTTGAGCAGTGTCTTTCACGAATATTTTGAAATTTGAAATGCTTATCAGTTTGATGTCCACTAAGCTTACAGAATACCAATCATACAAATATCGATACGAAAACATCTGTCAAAAAGTGTTACGGTGACTATCAGCAATACTCGGTGCTCATGACGTCATCTTAGTTAGTCACTGGTCATAGGGAATACGAAACTAGCTGTTTGACAGTTATTCGTTGAACACTTTGCCAAGTGATCATCACTATGAGCTGTCAACAGAGTTAGCGAATAGGCCTGCTGCCCCCCTATTCGCTAACTTGATGATCACCAGTGACTAACTGGCTTCAGTTGTACACTGAACTTTGATGACAACTGAGAATGCTACAACTTTGGTATTCAGTATCACATTGAGTGGATATGAAGTTACGGTGACTAACGGGCGAAGAGCGGTGCTCTTCGATACAACACTCGACGCCTCTATTTCTTATCGACTATTATACGACTAAATTGAACAACGCCTTTTGAACGTGGGAAGTACTACATTTTAGATAACATTTCATCATAAGCGGTTTATGTACACATGACATGTAAAGATGGCGGGAAAACAATTTTGTGTTGATTTAATATTAATTGTTTGGTGCGTAATTACTGCGTTTAATTGTGTTTTGTAAGCCATAAGTTTGTTAAAATAAATCCTTAAAGGTAAGTTAACGATTAAGTTATGGTTTATAATGTGAAAATTGTTAATTGAATCAAAGTTTTTTAACTTCAATATTACCTAATGAAATCACTATAAGATCAAAGTAATTGAAGGTAAATTCAAGTATTTAATCATACTAATATTATAAAGAGGAAAACTTTGTTTGTTTGATTGTAATGAATAGGCTCCTAAACTACTGATTTGAAAAATTCTTTCACTGTTGGGAAGCTACACTATCCCCGGGTGACATAGGCTATAATATATTTTCAAAAAATAAGGGATCCTTACTAAAACTCGAATAATGTAACCGCAATGTACCCGTGCGAAGCCGGGGCGGGCCGCTAGTATATTATATTAATGTAGAATTTCTACTTTTAAGATGCCTGCATGCAGAAGAGTTTCCGTAAGCCAAATGGAACTGCTGGTGGAGTTTGCGGAGTCTCATCGCGATATATCATTGGGTCACTTTACGGGAAGTCCACAGGCTGTTAGTCACCCGAGAAGCGTGTGACTCCGTAGCAATTCTGCTAAACCTGTGGCATAAGGAACCACTACTTTAGACCACGTAAGTTTACTAGTTAATAAATTAACATGAGAAATGAAACATCTGCTTAAAATAGTTATTTTACCTACAATCTAAAAAAAATTCACTCAGTCATCATTAGTATACTCAGCGAGTGATTAATCTTAGTTGAAAAGTAAATTCGCACATTAGGTAAATCTTAAAATTCCTAGAGTGCTTGTTTTTTTAAATCAATTAAAATAATAATAGGCTTCAACATCCAACCAATTTAAATATGTAAATTTCAGTTCATGGAGATGAGAGGGTGCGGTGCTGGGCCAACGTCATTTAGATACTTACGGCAAATTGCTGCTGAGGAGCAACATGCAGCTGCATAAGGAACTGTGATGGAGCTTATGAAGGACACTGGAGAAGATGTACATAGTTATGTACATAATAATACTTCTAGTAGCATTCAAGTTAAAGCTTTATATGTATTTTAAGGTCTCAGACCGAGACAAATGGAAGAAGGGAGGGGAGGCCTTTGCCCAGCAGTGGGACACTACAGGCTCCTAATAATAATAATAATAATGTATTTTAAAGTATTATTGTCTTCTTAATATGAAACATGTAATTTGTGTTCTTAGGTATGTAATAAATGTTAAAACAATAACAAAAATATCAGTATTACTAAGCCCGATGATTATGGAATGCATTATATAATTATAAATGATTATCTCGAAACATTCCATAATTTTTGGACTGTATATATCCCTACAGTTATCTGGATTTTCGATGATTCTTGCCACCACACTCTGTAGACTTAGTTCTGACAACATCACTCTGAGGCTCTGCATTGGAACATTCAGTGAATTGGCAATGTTTTGTAAAACAACACGTGCATTCACCACATTGACTGCTGTAATTGGGTTATAGTGTAGTTGTACCGTGTGTTAACAAGCACTGCCAACATATTATCAGTACTCCAATACACCGTTCAACAGTATTTCTGTCTGTGCAGTGATCTTCTGGTGAACCCGGAGCTGCACCTAAGTTAGATGTCATCATCCAAGGGGTGCTGTGTATATTCAGAATCACCTAAAAATAATAATAATTTTCATATTTGTTTCAATTATTTATTGATTGAAGACTCGAAATATCTATTAACACATTTACATTCATTGAGCTCTTCATTATCAATAACCAGCCAAAATAATATTTCTCATCAAATAGCCAACAGAGTTCTTCATTTCTTTCAAGTCTTTCTAAAATACACTTTATGGGGTATTGACTCCACATAAGTAGGTATGAATCATGTACAGCATCACAAATCTGAAACAAGAAATTAATTTACCTTTTAAACATATTATGTAGATGTACTTATTATTTTAGTAGGTTAGGTATTGTTATTACTTACTATTAAAACATTTAAAGATTGGCAATTTTTTCAATTAAAATATGCCTCCTTATGATCATGGTCGGATTGAGGCCACATATGAACCATCAAAAACTGAGTTCTTCTCATGCCTGTTGAAATCCAGCTTTAGGTATTCAAACAATTATATTTGCAATAAACCCTCTTGGGCAACTGTAGTAGATTACTAGCGTCGTGCAGGCGGCATCTCTCAATAAGTACTTAAAAATCCTTGTTTTCGCTTTTCTTTAGCAAATCCCAATAAAATAAGACGTGCCATAATATTTCTCTACGCACACGAATCACAAACAAACAACAAAATTACAACTTTCACTTGCTTTACTAATTACAGGCTTCGGTGATCATCACTTTTACTTGAAAAACACTACCCTTGAGCAGTTTCTTTCACGAATATTTTTAAATTTGAAATGCTTATCAGTTTGTTGTCCACTAAGCTTACGGAATACCAATTATACAAATATCGATACGAAAACATCTGTCAAAAAGTGTTACGGTGATTATCACCATTACTCGGTGCTCATGACGTCATCTTAGTTAGTCACTGGTCATAGGGAATACGAAACTAGCTGTTTGACAGTTAATCGTTGAACACTTTGCCAAGTGATCATCACTATGAGCTGTCAACAGAGTTAGTGAATAGGGGGGCTGGTGACTCAATGATTTGAAGAGGCACGCGGGCCCCCGTAAGCCCGACGTCGCCCTGCCAGGTGGGGATGAAGGATGTGCGAGCGAGAGGGCAATATGAGGTAGAAAAGGAAGGAAGTAGAGCAGGAAACAGATAGTGCCTATCTCAAGTATAAAGTTTCAAATAAGGTAAGTATTTAATAAGCGTTTTATTTTCAGGTAAAACCTTAGACCATTTATTTATCTATGGACTAGCCTTACATGATCATTCCCCTCTGCCAAGGTATAAGAACAATAAGGTCTAACACGTTTATAAAAAGTGTTTATGGAATCGATTTAATCAAAGTCAGTATCGTTTTCGATGTGAAAGGTGCTCCATAAAAAATGCCGACCTGCGCTATAAACCATTGCAAGAAGAGGTCAAACACCTCTAATCTACAAAAAAACGGAGTAACGTTTCATATGTAAGTGTTTTTGGTGTAAATAATCCCTTATTTCTAACTAAAATAAATAAAATATAAAATGCCATAAAAATCAAAAACATTATCGATTAAACAATCGAGTACGAAATAATTGAAAAGTGTAGTATGGTATCTCGAGTTCGCCATTTTGAATAGTGTTGCGGCAGTGATAAATTTATGATTGTGGACGTGTATCGATAAAATTATATTTTTTTGAGTTTTTATTATATTTTACTTTAAATTATATATAGTAAAAATATAATTACTTATTGTTATTTTTTAACTTATCATTATTCCACTATTTTCCCAGATTTCCCAAAGACCCTCAATTAAAAATCAAGGAAAAATCTTGCAATAGAAAGAGGGGTTGGGAACCTACTCGCACAAGTATTATTTGTTCAGTACACTTTGATTCGTCGCAATTCCAATGTTTATCTAATAAACGACGATAAAATTGTAGATAATGCCGTACCAATATTACTTTTTAGCTGATGCCGTAAGTATTTTATTTTTACTTCTACTGACATGATTCTAAAAAAATATTTCACTGATATATACACGTGAAGTATATATAAGTGATGCAGTAGAAGTTTCACCTTGTATATTGTCGTAAAATATTATTTATTTTAAATGTTTCATTACCACAGCGAGGGATTTTTTTAAAGTAATGCATAAACGATAAATCATCGTACTGTATAAGATACCATAATATACAAAATAATTCATATTTTGTATTAGATGAAGAAATGCACACGTCTATGCAATATTTTTGTGATGAAGAGCAAGTAAAACTATCGATATATCTAATTAGAAATATCGATATTGGTTTCTCCCTATTGCACTTAGTGTCTTACACTCGTAAATTCTTGCATGTTGACGTATTTGACCGATTAGTGTGCGTAAAAGTTACTAGTGTTGAATATTTATTTAAGTGTGCATTCATAATGACACAATTTGTTTTTTAGTAATTGTGCATCATTTCTTTGTAGTGGTTACCTCGTCCCCCCCAAAATCTGACAGAATTTTTTATTAGTAAAATGAAGCACGTCACGCCTCCTTTAGTTAACACCTCTCTGGGTAAAACGCTTCTATTATAAAAACAAGAACTTATATACATGTCGGAAATTGAACGACAATATGGAAACTCTGATCCTAACTATTCTTTGTTTATATCTCATGTGACAATAGTCTAATGCTATAAGGAGTTCATTTGATTGTTATCTCGGCAATAAGGATTAATTTTCGGATAGCTGTTTCCGTTTGAGAAAATGGTTTTGAATACGGAAGTGTGATAAGACACTCATTTGATGTTTGCAAAACATTGTAAATAGTTTTAAGACTATTTCCGGTGCGTAATTCGTAGAGAAATAAGTTCGGATTTGACTGTGTTTTAAAATGTCTGTTATAAACGCGGAAACGCAGGTGTCGCCATTGACTTCCGGGACGCCTGGACAAAGCCTTTGTGATAAGTCTTGCTTTGAATATTGAGACAGTTATTCTTTAAACGTGGTCCAAGCAAGACGTGTGTCAAGGGACTTGTCTGTGACCGCATAGCTACTTAGTTACTAAGTTATTTAAAAGATAAAGTCTTAATAAATTGTGAACGTTTCGTGAATTGTTTGACTTTGTCACCTGGAGAACCCTGTAGCGGCCATAAGAATGGAAAGTGAAGAAAATGACCACCTGATGTTGCACCCTGCCATGCCTGACGCGACATCAGAATTGGGATAAAGGATTCAAAAGCCCACAGTAACGTATACCCACAATAACGTTAATTAAAATTGCACTAAATATCTGTAAATTAGTTGTCAACAAGACTGTTAACATTCGAATTTGAATGTTGTTTTGCTTACGATTACTGCTTACTTTATTTTTGTTATTTGGTGTGTGTTTAATTGCAGATTTAATAATAATAATAATAATAATAATCATTTATTTGCTCAGAATGTAGGTGGTTTTATAAAAGGTGTTGACAATATATAATGAATCCCTGTACACTCTGCCACTAAGTTTAAACTGTGATAATGAAACGTACGAGGCCGCTTAGTCCACGGATTCGTCTTTTTAGGAGTGATTCGCGTAATTAAGTTTAACATACTTCTCGAACGTCTCGCGACCACAGTGACGACAGATCGGATCGCAATCCGAACGATAGACGTCGTACTTTGCGAGATGGCTTGCGTGTCCGAGATCGACGTGATTATCACGGTACCGATGTAGCAATTGACTCGTGAACTTCTTCGAAGTAACCAAGCCAGACAAGAGGACCTAGCTAATCAACGACTACGTATACCATGTCAGTTAAATGATGATGAACTAATGTTCGTTATAAAGTGTTCACAGTCGGCAGCGGCAGTTATGGTAAAACTACGCAAGCTGCTGCGAAGTACATGGTGCCGTGGCAAGCGCCGGGCGTTGCGAGTTGCTGCGCGTGTGCGGTGCGGCAAGCCAGCTATGTCACTACATACCTACGCTACGAGCGAGCGTTTTGGGATCGACGGTGTGGTCGTCAGCAACACATGGCGAATCTGGATGACAATGACGCTCACAAGTACGCGTGATGCAGAATCTGGTGAGTCGAACCATGTTTATCTGGTGCCACGGATTCTATAAAAAGAAAAGTAACACGCGGTATGTTTTACAGCATTGAGAGTGTAAATGCAGGTGCGCGTGATAATTTTATTCCGATTGGAGGGTAAACGATACTAGCTGTTGTTTGCTATCTGATTGTGTTGTGTATGGTGGATATTATTGTACGGTTGTACCGACACAATTTTCTGGACTCTGTCCTTAAATCGCCCACTGTCATCGTTTTACAATTGATTTAAGAAAAATAAGTCTGGCGTTATTAGAGTAATCTCTGACCGGGCAGGCCATCGCAGCCGCTACCGTAGCCGAGATCAGCGGGCTCATAGATAACAAGATTGTTCTCCAGATGATGCGTTGTGGAGCACAATGGAGGCGATCTTGGTTGGACTTTCAGTGTTGGAGGAGCGATCTGCGACTCGGTCGTTAGTACGGCTGGTACATCTTAAATGATCATCGCCAAAGCGTGGCCCTCGTCAGGCCCACGGCAATGCTCTCGACGAGAAACACCGCGGACACTTCCGCTGGTATTGCCACGTCGGCAAGCATGTTCACTGACTGTGCTAACGCGAGCGGTCGCCATCACCGACGCGGCCGGCATAACCTGTTATTCCAGTGCGAAACACACCACAGGCGCCTTGTGCGTCACTGGTCTTCACGGCGACCCGGGCAGATCACGTGCTGCCAACACAGAACGCCCCGGCGCTGGGACCAACATTGAAGAGGGAGGTCAGCGAAGCGCTGTCAACGTCCTTGCCGTCGACGGGCGCAGAATGTATCGTGGGAACAATTCGTTCTATCTGTGGTTTGATATGAGTAGCACTTAAGTCTAACGACGGAAGGATTAAGTGCCATGCGGCAAGTTTGGTCTAAGAAATGGGAATGTTCTAAGAAACCCAATTTTGTAAACAAAGTATTGGGCACGACTGATGGATATGGTCAGTTACGGCCAAGCTCTGGAGAAATTAATGCTCTGGTTAAATCCACAAACCCACCAACTCGAGGGAGGTTCGACAGGTACTAGGACTTGCAAGGTACTTTCGCCGGTACATCGCAGGGTACGTTTCTAAAACCGCCTGCATCACAAAATTACTGAGGAAAGGTGAATCTTTCTTATGGGGTACTGTACTGGAAACTGCTTGTGATTATGTCATTCATAGTCCAACGAACCTGTATTAGCTATTTTTGACCCATTGAACTTCACATTGATGTTATCGGACCTTTGCTGGAAACCAACGGCTATAAATACCTCTTCAGTTATAGATGCGTTCTCTAAGTACTATCTGCTGTACACCATGTACAGGCAGGATGCCAAGGAGTTGAAACGTGTATTTTTGAGCTCAGTGTTTTGGTTTGGTAATGCTTCCACAATAGTATGTGACTGTGGCGAGATGTTCAATAATTCTATTTTCCAGAAAGGCACGCGTGGTCCTTACAAGGTTATATGCGTAATACAACATCATTGCTACGGGCTGGAACTGCTCGTTGGTTCGTACGGCAACAGTACTCAGCCGCCACCGGGTACGTAGTGCTGTGGCGTGGAGAGTGGACGCCGGATGCTTGCACAGCACTCTCGAAGATGCCAGCAAACACTTCAAAGAATTTTGTGATTCCCATAATATTGCTTTACACTTAATTATTGAATGGTGACCGATACTTGTTAAAATCTTGAAATAGTAATAGAGTTTACAAATATGCTCATGACCGTGTAAGAAAAATTCCTGAATGTCCAGTTATGTTACTGAGGACGTCAATGTTGACGATGATGATAATTATTCTGTTACTGACATATCATAGCTATGATTTACAAGATGTCTATTTTTGTCTTTTTGATGGATTCGGGATATTTCCTTAAAGTTTATATGTGGTCAGAAAGGCCGATCGGTATTAACCCGATTATGTTACTGAAGTTCACTGATTTTATAGGGCATACAAGTGTGTTCACGATCGCATACAGAAAGATACCACAAGACCATGTTCCGAGTGAACTAGACGTACTAAGTGAAGAGTTAGACGTAGAGGATGCGGGTGAAGGACCACCCAGGACAGACTAGTGAGTTATTGCACAAAGTACGGCTATATCTTACCAGTGTACAGAACTGGTAATGTCTATTCTGTTTCTGGGGCTTATCGGTCAGAAGGTCTGATACTGCCCACTTATATTGGACTTGGGCACACGTACCAGAGAGGACTGGTATTATGGTCCCTTGTATTATCGGGCTTACTGGCAGGAAGTGCTAGTAATGTATGTTGCTGTCATTACTTGGTGCATTAATTATTACTATCATGTTATTTGTAAGCGATTATGTAGTCATTGAAAATTAATCGAGTTCAGACTAAATTGGATACTAAGTTTCAAGGTCCCCTTAAAATTGTTGATGTTGTAGAAAGCGATAGGTATCTTTTGAAAGCATTAAATTCAAATAGAACTTATGAGTATCCTCATGATCGAGTGAGAAAGGTAGCTGAACATCAGATTCCCAAAGAGTTGGACTTGAATGTGTCAGAATCTGATGATGACGTGACTGTTGACTGTTTGACTAAGGGTGGTGCATCCGATGGACCGAGATGCGCGCGCAGTCGAAGGACTGACTGTGATGGCCGAAGGACTGAGCCAAGAATGCACCCGATGGACTGAGATGCCCGCACAATCGAAGAACTGACTATGATGGCCGAAGGACTGAGCCAAGACTGCATCCAATGGACCGAGATGCGCGCACAATCGAAGGACTGACTGTGCTGACCGAAGGACTGAGTCATGAGATTTATTGACTGTTAAAAATGAAAAGCCGATGGACTGGCTTTAGACAAAGGCCGAGGATTTTAGACGTTTGTGTGTGGATTAAATTGTTTTGGAATCTGACGGTTAGATTTGAAATGGAACTACACATTTTTTGTTTGTTCTTCAATTTATTAGGCCTTCTAGGCAGAATGGCAGAACGAATTATTGTCATGAAATTCTTATTTGTAGTTACTACACACGAGGACGTGTGAGACGTCATGATGGCCGTGTCGGAAATTGAACGACAATATGGAAACTCTGATCCTAACTATTCTTTGTTTATATCTCATGTGACAATAGTCTAATGCTATAAGGAGTTCATTTGATTGTTATCTCGGCAATAAGGATTAATTTTCGGATAGCTGTTTCCGTTTGAGAAAATGGTTTTGAATACGGAAGTGTGATAAGACACTCATTTGATGTTTGCAAAACATTGTAAATAGTTTTAAGACTATTTCCGGTGCGTAATTCGTAGAGAAATAAGTTCGGATTTGACTGTGTTTTAAAATGTCTGTTATAAACGCGGAAACGCAGGTGTCGCCATTGACTTCCGGGACGCCTGGACAAAGCCTTTGTGATAAGTCTTGCTTTGAATATTGAGACAGTTATTCTTTAAACGTGGTCCAAGCAAGACGTGTGTCAAGGGACTTGTCTGTGACCGCATAGCTACTTAGTTACTAAGTTATTTAAAAGATAAAGTCTTAATAAATTGTGAACGTTTCGTGAATTGTTTGACTTTGTCACCTGGAGAACCCTGTAGCGGCCATAAGAATGGAAAGTGAAGAAAATGACCACCTGATGTTGCACCCTGCCATGCCTGACGCGACATACATATATTCGTTGGTTGCGGCACTTAGGGGCATTTGCCAAACAAAACCTTGAAGAAATCAGTTATCGTAATAAATCAGCAAAATCAGCGCAGGACCAACGAGGTTTGATCCTGTTGACGTTATCGTCATCAGGACCAAACCTCGTTGGTCCTGTAAAGAAGTTGCATCTAATGCATGTGCAGACCATCATCCACTTACGCTTAGAACAGAGCCTGATAATCATGATACTTGTGTCGTTTAGGCTCAGGCTGATCATGAAGATGGAGGTATCGTAGAAAAACTCACTCCGATCAGCCAATCCTTTTACCATTTTACTATAAAGTGGAAAGAGTTGCTTTCTTACTGTCTGTACTAGGTCTTGTCTTTCAAAGCAACTATGTAGCCACACTACGAAGTGAAACTACGAATAAATCATAAATTATAAGTAATAGATGCGCTTGACTCCCAATTAACTAAGAGTAGGTACCCACAGAGTAAACCTACTTGCCCTCCTTCCATCGTGGGACAGGTGAAGTGGTGATACGAAAGTGACTTAAGACTAATATTATAAAGAGGTAGGTATAAAGTTGTTTCTAGAAGAATTCTCCGACTGATGGGAAGTTACATTATCCTCGAGTAACATACGCTGATCTCAGAGTCCAACAAGGCGAAATCGCAGGTAAACGCTAGTTATTAAATAAAATCAGCATAGATGAGCGATTAGGTATATTGTTTGCATGAAAACAGTCAGTTGGTGGTGAAGAACAGTATGTCGCGGACGCTGCCGCCAGAGGGCAGCTCGAGCGGCGTGAGCGCGACCGCGCCGGCGCTGCCCACGCGGTACCGCGACGTGCTCTCCGTGCCTTGGATGTACAGGGTCACCTGGGAGTGCACAGGACTTCAAGCAAGACTTAGGGACAGAGGACTGTAAATATAAGACGCCAGAATAATACTTTGACTTTGCCTGCTACTAGTTTTGAAAATGTGGTCTCAAAGTAAGTACCGCTTGTGTTATGGGTATGTGTGTGAAGTGGGGTGGCACCTGCGGCGGCGGCGCGTGGCGGCTGGGCTCGCCGGACAGCGGCACGGAGCGCGGCTCGCGCGCGGCGTCCCGGCGCCGCCGCTTGTGTTGTAGGTAGGTATGTGTGTGAAGTGGGGTGGCACCTGCGGCGGCGGCGCGTGGCGGCTGGGCTCGCCGGACAGCGGCACGGAGCGCGGCTCGCGCGCGGCGTCCCGGCGCCGCCGCTTGTGTTGTAGGTAGGTATGTGTGTGAAGTGGGGTGGCACCTGCGGCGGCGGCGCGTGGCGGCTGGGCTCGCCGGACAGCGGCACGGAGCGCGGCTCGCGCGCGGCGTCCCGGCGCCGCCGCTTGTGTTGTAGGTAGGTATGTGTGTGAAGTGGGGTGGCACCTGCGGCGGCGGCGCGTGGCGGCTGGGCTCGCCGGACAGCGGCACGGAGCGCGGCTCGCGCGCGGCGTCCCGGCGCCGCCGCTTGTGTTGTAGGTAGGTATGTGTGTGAAGTGGGGTGGCACCTGCGGCGGCGGCGCGTGGCGGCTGGGCTCGCCGGACAGCGGCACGGAGCGCGGCTCGCGCGCGGCGTCCCGGCGCCGCCGCTTGCTGGCGCGCCGCGCCTCGTGCCGCCGCCGCGCGCCCGACACGTCCGCTGCACACGTGCAAATATGTTACTTGTTTGCAAAAAAGTCTCTGACTACACGATATGATCCGCGTCAGGCATGCAGACGGACAAATTTTAAGTAAGATGCGCTCAGGGAAGATCGGACTAACATTTGAGAATTTGAGGGAACCCGACTAGATTATATTTTTCTCAACTTCTATATACTTTAGATTATTCAAACACGGTGCTAATTGTTAACGAATACGAGGCATGCCTTTTAAGTTCTGTCGTTTCCATAATTCCCGGCAATTTTGAATTTGGAACTGTTCTATATTCGAATGTGTTTAAATTTCGAATCTCAAAACAGTTGAATGTATTAGGATTAATGTTATTGTTTAGTCACAGCGTCGATTAGAATCTGTCAGGTTACGTACGAAAATGAATCTTTCTAAGGAAAATGTTCGTGCAATAATTTTCTACAACTTTAGAAGAGGCCTGACACGGCTTCAGTGTTTTGAAGAGCTAATATCTGTGTTCAGGGATGAAGCCCCATGTCTGCGGACTGTCGAACGCTGGTATTTAGAATTCCAGCGTGGACATACTAGTGTTAGTGACAAATCTCGCGAAGGTCGCCCAAAATCTGCATTCACTGAAGATAACATCATTGGAGTGAGACAACTAATTCTCGAAGATCGTCATGTGACGTATCGAGAGATAGAGGCTCTATTAGGCATCTCAGGGACAACCATTCAGAAGATCTTGCATGAAGCGCTTGGTGTAAGAAAGCTAGTTTGCCGTTGGATACCGCATCTGCTTTCCGACGATCACAAGGCGGCCCGCGTCAGATGGTGTAAGAAAACTCTGCAAAGGTTCAACCGAGGAGAGTCAAATCACGTCTACGACATCATCAGTGGTGACGAATCTTGGATCTATGCCTACGATCCTGATTCCAAACAACAATCTACAATCTGGGTCTTTCAAGACGAGCCAAAGCCGACTAAAGTTGTTCGTTCTCGAAGCACTTCAAAGAAGATGGTGGCCACGTTCGTTAGAAAAACCGGCCATGTTGCGACTATTGCACTTGATGATCGTAGAACGGTTAACGCAGAGTGGTATACCACAGTTTGTTTACCACAAGTCATCGCCGAACTTCGAAAATCTAACTCAAAGCGACGCATCATCCTGCACCACGACAATGCAAGTTCACACAGCGCTCGTCAAACGATTGAGTATTTGAAGCAGGAAAAAGTAGAAATTCTTGACCATCCTCCATACAGTCCTGACCTAAGCCCTAACGATTTTTTTACATTTCCTAAAATTAAGAAAAGTCTTCGTGGTCAAAGGTTCCAGTCCAGTGAAGAAGCAGTCGACGCTTTCAAGTCAGCCATTTTGAACATCCCCACTTTAGAGTGGAATAAATGTTATAATAACTGGTTTGAGCGAATGGAAAAGTGTATTAAGCTACGTGGTGAATACTTTGAAAAACAATAAAAAGTACTATAAGGTTCTAGTTGTGTTTTTTTCTTCAAACGACAAAACTTAAAAGGCATCCCTCGTATACGTAGTTTAGCCCTGTTTTTTTGTGTTTGTAAACTCATTGGTTTCCGACTTATACGTGAGCAAAGACGAGACATTTTTTTTTGTTCGAGACATTTATATATTATGAACAGTGCAATGTGAACAAAAACATTTAATTTGAATGGCATTCAAGGCGACATATAATAAAAGTTTGACAGCCACTGCCCTTTTTTTGAACGCGTAAATTTTATCCGATCTTGTTCTCCCCGGGTGAACACCGGATCTTTGCCTACAGTGACCCTAGGACTGTTTGGATCAGTTCTATCTAGCTATCAGCCCGTAAAACACCAGTATTCAGATAAAATAGTAATAAAACGAGCTTTATTCTCGCCAAAATATGCAATCAAAAGTCAAAGGGGGAAGATCGGAAGATCGGAAGACCGAAAAATATCAAATATTCCCTTTTTTTGCTTTTTGGCGCGTAGCACACGTCCAACTTGTCGGAGCGACTAGCGGGAACTACTGGACGCGGCAGGATAAAATGGCGTCTTGTAAAATGTTGACAACATTATAAAACATGGCCAAATTCGCCGGGAATTAATTTCATCCGGTCTTCACCCATGTCCGATCTTACCTGAGCTCACCTTATAGACCCATTAGTTACGGAACCCTATAAAGCATCTGGCAATCTCGCACATTCCTACGCAGTAGACGTTTTGCAATTAGCATTATTAATTATTATTTTGTGTAGCTCAGTCAGTTTCTAAGGAGAAGGCGCGTGACAGGATGAGTATTGATCATTCTTTCGAACAGTGCAGTTGTAGGTTTGGGTTAAAAATATGTTCCTTGTGAATGTATCACGTCAGTAGGTAGGTACCTACTGTTACGTCATGTGATACCCTCACCCCAGGAACAGACATATTAGTAGTGGTGGTGAAGAGTCACCTTCCGTGCTATCGCGGAACTCGGGCGGCGGCAGCGGCTGGGGAGGGGCGATGCTCTTCGAGAGCGTTGCTCGTTTGCTCTCCACGAGCCTTACCAAGCACTCTAGAGCGGTCTGCTTATTCTGTAGAAACATGGTTACAAATAGGTTCAAAATCATACCGGCGTACCGACACGAACGCAATCTCTTATTGGTTATTGGCAAACTTCACCAAATATGGATTGTACCTAAAATATCAACCTTAGCAACAATTATTATTTATTATTAATTTCAGGAGTAAGACCATGACCTCTAAATCAAAATTATATTTGTGATGCGTGCCTTTATTTCTTCGAGTAGGGGTTCAAACGCTGCTGGATCTGTGGAGTCTTTCAGCGATTCCCAACTCTTGAACAGTTTCCTATCAGACAGACGCACTGTGCTCTCCAGCTCGCGGACCTCTGTGGACACGAAGCACGACGGAATCAAGGACGGAAGAAAACTTATCAAGCCCTTAAGATACTGGTAGCCCACTCATTTGATGTCGGAGGGGAGATGGTAGACGCTCCAATATTCAAGATAATCAGCTAAATCGAAGAAGCCCATAAATAATATTAGTGAGGTAGCATACGGAAAAAAATATTTGTTCTTGTACGGACAAAAGCAATCATTATGTTCCCTATAAAAAGTATCTCCGTACCCATTCTACAACAAAGAACAGAGGAAGCTGGTGGACAAACTGTGGTGACACAGTCTATGCTAATGGGTAAAGGAATATTGACCGGTCTCCCTGAGACTGGCGAGGTGCGCGACGAGATGCTTCCGGTGCGCGCGCACGGCACGGCGCTGCGCGCGCGCGCGCGTCACCACCTCCCGCGCGTTGCGCGCCTCCGCCGCCAGCGACGCCACCTCGCGGGCCTCCTGCTCCAGCCGACGCTCCAGCTCACTATAGCCGAACCAGTCATGGATGCCGTGTAACACCATAGTCCACATCATAAAAGTAAACTACGTTTGCATGAGCGGTTCTCTTAAAAATACAAGATATTATTGATGTTCCAAATCTGTTAGGAATGTCATCCGATCTGACGTTTGAAACCTCCCTGATCCACTGTTGATAATTGAGGCGAAAACAATAAACAATAGGTACCCATTCACCTCACCAGATGTCGCTTAACTGCACTGGGGTGCCGTTGTCTGACACTTCTGTCAGCGCCACTACAAATACTAGGAAATGAACATCGTGAGGTCAGAAAAACATAGTCACTTTCCAAACTGTCAAATGTAATTGTCATTCACTGCAACGTGGCGCCTTGGATGGCTACAATCTTGGAAGCCATTGGGTATGAAATTGTCTAGTCTACATCGGTCCACTTCTGAACAATACGCCAATCTATCCCACCCAAGCAAATCTATCAAACTGATGAGACTAAAGGAACGCACCTAGGGTACTCGCCAGTGACCTTGGCGTACGACTGAATGTTTCTAATAACTTCCACCAGGTGGTGCAGCTGGTTGCAGAACTCGGGCAGCTGCTCCGGCGTTAGATACTGACCTCCGTACCTAAAAACCATATTACACGATAGTACCTACTTAATATTAAGTAGCAGACTTTTGCATAATGATGTATTAGAGTTAACCTCAAGTCAATGTTGGCGCCGAACTGGTCGTCGTCGAGCTGCGCGTACGTGTCCGCCGAGGAGTCCCTCTTGGGGATGGGCTCGGGGTCCTCGTCGTTGGTGGTGCTGCAGCAGCCTGTGCTCTCACTGCCGCAATCGACAAATCATTGGAAATTAACAGCTCATATTGCATTTTGCAGATAATGTGACTAAGTAATTCGGTTATGAGCAGATTTCGCAACGTTCTTGTATTGATTAATCTTGCTTATAATTAGAACATTTTATGTAATTAGGTACTAACTACCAATTTCATTCATATTTGCCAAATAAAGATGCCTGGCTGAAAAAAGGTGCCATTTGTCGAAAGAATCGAGCTCCATTCAATAAGTAGGTTTGTAGCTTACGATTGCGAAGTAGCCGTTGTCACTTATCTTTTGATTCTTAACTGGACTCAAACCGACCTACAATCACTCGTACTGTGGTTTGGTTTTGGTTTGCAGTCTGCCGAGTTAGTTCCATTCAACATAACTAGGTATTATAATATATATCCAACTGTTTGTGCCCAAAAATGTTTTTATTAGGTATTCGATGTTTCGTACTTCTTTACGGCGCAACTTCTGAATTGATTTTAATAAAAGATGGCAAGAAAGTAAATTCATATCATATTATGTCTCAGTTAACGATGCGCTGCGCAAGGCTTAAGGATCAGAGATGGACCCTAAAAGCGACATTTTGGAAAGGTCCTCCAGGTAAAAGGAGCAGAGGAAGACCATTGACACGTTGGGATGAAGAAATTGTAAGGACAGCCGGCTCAAACTGGAAACAGACCGCACAGGACAGAGATAAGTGGACATCTTTGGAGGAGGCCTTCACCCAATAGGGGTTCCTACAGAAATAGCTATAAAAAACTAAATTATGATAGGTTATATTATTATGTTATTTAAAATTATTAGTTATAATAAGTAAAGCAGAAATGGAAAAACAACTAGATAAGCATATTATAAACCAGTACTTAACTCAAAAACAATGTAAAGTAGGTTATTTGTAGGAAATAAAAGGTTTTTTATTTATTTTATTTATAACGATGCGCTGTGAATAGGGCGGCTGATACAACACGACCTAGGGCGGCCAAGACCGCTAGTCTTTCACAGTGCCGTAACTTCTAGTTTTACTGAGTATAGGCCTTCGTGTAGGTGCAGTCACCTGGTGGAGTTGAGCGAGCAATGCTTGTCGAGTGCCGTGTACTTCTGGTGGTCGCCGCGCAGCCTGCCCAGCAGCCGCCCGAGCAGGCGCGACTGCCGCCCTCCGCCCTCCATGCCGCGCCGGCTCTGCTGTTGGCCCGTTTGGATGATCTACTGCCACTGAGAACAGTGTCCTTATGTCGCTTCTAATCATAGCCTGGTTAGAGGGGCCGCCTTCGTAGATGAGAGGTTTCGGGTTCGATCCCCATCTTGACCATTAAGCTATTGACGTGAGCACACTCCTAACACAAGCATTAGCTTAGCTGGAGGGGCTAACGGGAACACTAGTAATGTGATCGCTTCTTACATTACCCGCACAAATGCACGTTTTCGTTAAGGCCGCCGATTGTAAAATACTACTGTGAGTTCGCACTGGACGAAACATGTTGCTGTCTCTATTTTATGACAACAAAAAATTGAGACAGCAATATGTTTCGTCCAGTGCGAACACACGGTTAATATTCAATATTGTTTTCGATGCTGTAACTTGTACTACGTTCGTTCGTGACAAAGCAGTTATCGCTTTTTATAAGAAAAGCACAGGTAGGTATATGTATACGTATCAAACTGAATATAGAAAGGCCGTATAACCTCAGGTACCAACTGTTTCCCAAACTAGGTTTTACAGTAACATAAGTTTTCTTAAAAAAACTTTTGGCCATAGGGAATAAATTACTTTGGAATCTTGGAACTAATCAGGACACAAAATTAATTGAACAGAACATTTAAGTGCTAAAGGAATTAGGAGAAGTAATTTTACTTGTTGATGGAGTGGAATGCAAGATGGTGGCAACTAGATGTGTAAAAATGAAGAATTTCAGTGGCGCCCATCAGTAAACGAATAGTAATAACTAGCTGAGCCCGCGACTTCGTCCGCGTGGAATTTAACTTAAGAAAAAATCCCGCTCCCGCGTTCTGAGCCCGCGCAACAGGACCCTTTTTGTTTTTTTTTTTTAAATAATAGTAGTCTAAGTTACTGCTTATAACATCAACTATCTACCAGTGAAAGTCCCGTCAAAATCAGTCCAGCCGATTTCATGTGTTTTTAATTTTTTACGCGGAATCCTATTTTTTTTCTAAAATAAAAGTAGCCAAGTTACTCCTTATAATATCAGCTATCTGCCAGTGAAAGTCCCGTCAAAATCGGTCCAGCCGTTTCGGAGATTACCCGGAACAAACATACAGACAGACAGACAAAAAAAAAAAAATTCGCGTTTTTGCTATAGGTGTCGTATGCACTTTCATATGCATTTAGTGAAAATGTGTTATTTTGATATAACAGACACTCCAATTTTATTTATTTGTATAGATGTTAAGATGATAGTGAAGAGCGAAGGCAAATAATAGTAGAGAAAGGGTGGTAAGCAAACTTACAATTTCTGACTTCAGGCAACCTGGGAAATATCACAATGTGTTAAAATACTAACAGTTGGGAAATATGCCATGGTTTGAATTAGTTTTATAAATATTTTATGCAATTTTTTTGAACATTTTGATTTGACACCTAAACAGACGTAGCGTCCATTTTTATTTTTTTCGTTTCGGTATATGGCATGACAAAGACAATACAATTGGTAAACGGTTTCTATATTTGAGTTTTGAAATAAATACCTTTTTCAGCTGCGTGTCTCATGCATGGGGTAAGCCAAGAGGTAAGGTGTCAGCGGATAATGAAATCTTCACTGTGTATTATTCTTATACAAGGTGAAACATAAAGGGTATACCATTTTTTTTGCAACTTAACTTTGTAAATAAAACTCAGCTTTGGAGGACACTTGAAAAACAAAAGGTTACAGGGATACAGCTGTTGACAGATATCACAATTCTACAAAACCTTTAACTTACTGGTACTTCAACTCACCCACAAAGCCGGTAGTTTTAGATTTACAAAGTTAAGTTGCAAAAAAATTAGTATACCCTTTTTTTTCACCTGTAGTATATAAAATTCTCGTGTCACAATGTTGGTTACCTAACTCCGCCGAAACGGCTCGACCGACTTTTATGAAATTTTGTGCATATCGGGTAGGTCTGAGCATCGGCTACTACCTATCTATTTTTCATCCCCCTAAGTGATACGGGTTGTCCACATTCCACGCGGACGGTTTCGCGGGGACAGCTAGTACTTACCTATAATTATGTGTATGAGCGACGACAGGCAACGACTATCAAAAGGCACAGGATGGAAATGATGAAAAAAACGCTGAATACTTTTTTAGACTTGTAATTCATATAAAAATACAATTATCATTATCATCAATATACATAATCGCATTTGCCAGCGAAGGCATACAAAATATTCAATAAAACCACAACTGCAAAACATGAAATGCTAAATTGAGACAATTTTAAGTACAACAACATAGGCACATGTTTGTCAGTCTGTTACAAACGCCAACACATTGTCACGAACAATTTTAAGCCTTACACCGTAATAATCTCTCGATAACCTAACCATAAAGTCGAGAATTGGACGACAAAATATCCCGAAAAATTTTTGGCCTCTTCAGAATTGTGACAAAGAAATTCTTATAACGAAACAAGCATTGCTTCGACTCAAAAGCTACGCAAGAATATGAGAAACATATTTTCCTAACTTTATAGGTAAATAATACTAGCGTTAAAAATTGAAAAGTACTCTTTTCAGTAAGTAAATTGAGTTCCTTTTTGCGAGGATGTGTCAAGAACCATCGTTACGAAGCGATACCCAGGAGACCCGAGGGTGCGACCGCGTCGTACAAAACTATCTACAACCAACGGCAGTTGAAAAATAAAGGCACAGCTTCAGTCCCTAAACAAAACCTAACAAAGCTCGTCTACATTAGACGCTGGAGCCTGATTCCGCATGAAGTTCGTCTGGATATCTTTCGACACAGATGGAAAAAAAATAGCTTCTTATTGAAGTTAAGCGATAAGCTAAAAAATATTAAATGATCTGCATGCGGAAAAACGCCCAACATAAACAAGCGACGACCGCCGTCCCCGTCGGGAATCTCGCTGGAAGTAAGCTTTACCACAGCCCGGAGGAGAAGCCTCCTGGGGGCACGCGGACGCGTTTAGCTGGCTCAGCTTTCACTGGTTCCGAGACTGGGCTGGGTAGTTTGGGTTCGGGGGCTGGAGCCGCGGCTGGCGCTGCTGCTGGCTCCGGTGTAGGCTGTTCGCGGGGCGTCTGGGAGCCATTCTGGCTTGGCATATCTGAACCATTGGTTGGCTTCGGAGCTTCGTGCTCTGGAAAAGGTAAGTTGATGCTTAAGGTCTCCAAATATTGTACAATAAGTGAATAGCTACTACGTTCTAGGTGATCACCGCATCCACCTTTTACGGCATTACAAGATAATACATGGGAAAGCAGTTTAATAAACAATAATAACATAGGTTAATGTCCTAACCAAATGTTTGTGATTCAAAGAACTAATGCTTACACATAACATCTGGCAATGTTACCTTCCTCTATTCAAGAACCTCATTCTATAAAAGCCATTTTAAGAGGCCCTATTGAGATTGTCCTGGATGTACATTAAATATCAGACAAGAAGAAAAGCCCGCTGAGTTTTTTGCCGAATTTCTCAGTCGAGGTTGTATGTCCCCATAGGCCTAAGCAAAAAAACGCTTTGACTACGGAGAAAGAACTGACCATTTGTGCCAATCGTGATGCTCGACGCGTTGTGGTTGCGGCGCGCGGGCGGCGCCTGGGCCTCGCCGCCAAAGATGTCGGTGTGGCCGCCGCCCGGGGGGCGCAGCACCCGGCTCGAGACTCGCGTGTTGTCGGTGAGACCAACGTTGAACGATGTGGAAGTCATTTTGATACTGGAAACAGAAAATAGAAATTTATTAATTATTGAGGTAAATTATACCTAGATGACGGCTCAAAACGGACGGAAATTTAGTTAGAGACTAGTCCATCAGATGCTTTTGCTATTATGACTTTATTATTTAAACACTATTCGCTTTTGAGCGGTTTAACTATGTCCGTGTATTGTTCCACCGCCCAAAAATAACTACCAGTGCACCCGAGTTCCCGTTTTCCAGCAATGTCATACGATGGAGCTAAGCAATTTGTAATATGGGTGAGTAACTATCCTCTGTTACACTCAATACATGACAAATTTGAATATGTTATGTCTATAACTTCATGGAGTGGAAATCTACCTACTTCTACTACCCAACACACGACATGGCCGAGAAGTTTATTGTTAAACAAGACATAACTTAAGTCATGCAGATAGGCTTCCCCTCAGGGCAAGAGGGATCAGAAAAGTCCAGTTAGTAACATAATAATCGCGTAGAATTTCAAAAACTATTTGATAGTTTTTAACTATTGATTTAAGCTATTGATATCAAGATCATCAATTAAGAAAACATCATGCACCCAATTAATCAAATATTGATGGCAGTGGGTCATTTCCCGTACGTAGCGTATCTTCGTTCTCGTCCAAATTACTCAGATATACGTCTTTATCGTGCACTTTATCACGGCATCAAAAGGAAACGACTGTAATTAGTGATAACAACACTGTACATTAATTGTAATTGGTTGACAACAGAAATTATATTTCGCCGTTATGAGAAAGTTACCATTGGAAAGTTATAAATATCAGTTGTTCATTCGGATGGCGCATGCTTTTACTTATAAATGAAAGATATAAATAACTTCAGTTATAGTGACGTCAAACGTTCGGGGAATCGATAAAAAAACATGCGTCAATTGATTTCAAGTTAAACTACTTATAATGTCGTTAAACTATGCCCAATATAATAGTGGCTTACTGGAGTAAAACGTAAAATATGAATATTCAACAAGACAATTTCACTATAGTTACAGCCAAAAGCCACTGCAGATAGTTTGAGCGTGCGAACACAAAGGCTAACTTATTCTATACGCCAGCGAGTCGACCTAGATTTTAGCATTAACCAGCAAGTATTTTTTGTCAGTAAAGTGAAGAGAAGTTATTTCAGATCCCGTTTCTAGATGATCCCGCAATAATTTCGTAGACATGATAAATCAATTTCATAGATTGTCATTATTTGCGATCAAAAGTCATTAAGTACTGTTATAAGGTTAACATGATTTCTAAGCGACCATTATTATCTTGCAGATTTCTATTAGAATAAGATACTAAATTGGCGCCCTGCTTTTGAGATAATTTTCCATTTATAATTAAAACAACTTTATTCTTTCCACTGCACTTCTTGCGTGGGACTTCACTAGCTCGAAGCCCAAATGAAACATTGTCTTGTACAATACTCACTTTCTTTTTGTATGGTAACTTACATCACATTTCATTTTGGCTGACCCGATTGCCAATTTTCATTGATTAAGGCGCGAGAAAAAATGTTACATTGGTAGGTACATAAATAACGATTTCACTTCACAATTAAATCACTCTCTACTGAATCGAATTGATTCTCAATACAGCAACATTGTCTTGTAACACAATACATGACGTAGATTGATTGTCTAATGCAATATTAGGTGCACAATCCGATTATGGTGATGATTACAAATTTTAATCAGCAATGGCGGCAGAAGAACATGGTAACAGAAAAAATCTTGAAAGTGACTTCACATTAAGCCAGGTGGGCCGTGAAATGAGATGTAAATAGTAGTCATGCTGGTCACAAGATTTTGACTTTAAATATGGATCATTTGGCACAGGTAAGGTGGAAAACATCTCGCTCGTTACAATTTAATGCAATATCAAAATATTGACATTAAGTAACAAAATATACACTTAAAGGTTTAACATAGATGAGAATATACTAATTATAAACTTGCTCCAATTCCGGAAGCTAGATAAAATTAGATGTTTGATGATAATATTTATAAATTTTATAACCTATACAAATAAATATTATTGAAGTGTCTGTTTGTTATGTCAAAATAACAGATTTTTACTAAATACATGAAAGTATATACGGTACTTAATTCCAGAGTTATTTTTGTCTGTTCCAGTTAATCTCCAAAAAGGCTGAACCGATTTTGAAGGAACTTTCACTGGCAGATAGCGGATGTTAAAACCAGTAACTTAGGCTACTTTTATTTTATCACAGTACCACACGGGCGGAGCCGCGCGTAGCAGCTAGTTATTTCTAAATAAATAATTTATCTCTATCGTAACGTCACACACAATAATCTGATAATAACTAAGTCTAAACGTATTATTTACGTTTCGTTATCGATATGCGTCACATCACTAGTCGTTTTTTGAATCATGCCTGATGAATAACTATTCAGAATGTGACTAAACTTCTCGGGAGTGGATGTTATTAACTAATGTATTTTTGCAACGGTCGTAAGTTAAACGGGGTGTGTCTAAACGTCTGTCTGCGGTCGTCCAGTTCAATAACTACCAGAGGTTTACAGTTTTTAGTTTTGTCTGAGTAGAAAACTCACCGCAACTTCGCTAAACAACTATAAGCACATTTTGTTCTTCTGTATCTGTACAAATGCTCAAATTGTTGTATCCCAAGTCATCAATTATTAGTGTTCCCGTGCCGATTTAGAATGTTCGTCTTGTCGACGTCACAAAAGAAATCTCGTTGGCTTTAGGTAGTCAAGTTGCATGTTTATTAAATTAGCAGTTTCTATTGTGAGTTAATACTTTAGTCGAAATGTTTTGTTAAATATTGGTTTAGTTAGCAGTTATCAAGGAAAATAGAAACTTTGTTGTACAATCTAAAACTGAGCAGACTTTTATAAAATTACTGTTACTGTAAATTAAGGCTGTAGGTACTCTTGGCCTGCGTCCAATATTATGCCTCTATAATCCATACGACACTTTCACGGAGAAAGTGTATTTTATATAAGTGAATAAAACAGAACCTTTTTCAATTGTTTAATGCACAAAATATGACCATGCATCCATGCATTGTGTGTTTGTGTGCATAATATCACTTGTTTAAACATTATGTACTTATTTCGTGTATTTATTTACCAGCTGAATAAGTACTTGATGAATTACATACGACCCTACTAACCAAGGTGCAGACGAGTGGCGACACTATGTGGTAATGACTAGGGTCACAGAATTACCAAGATACCTACGTTTTCTTATGAGGTTATGGAGGGATATAACATCCTTGTTTCCTACTAATTTCCTATTTATTTTCTTGTAAAATCACAACAAATACGTAAAATTTCATGTTGAAATACAATTCATGATGGACCATAGATAGCGTGTGACATGTATGTGTAGAATCAAACAACATTAGTAAATAGCGTGTTTCAAAGAGTCAATGAACGATAATATCCTGTACAGCGCCGCTATTCTGTCTGGTGGTTCTATGAACACCTTCGTACATGTAGAATATGACATGTAGAACATGATATTTTATGCACCCCTAGTAAGTACCCATTAAAAATGATTTAACGAATGTAGATATATATACCACAGTACCTACAATAATTGGTACCTATTTAAAAACAAGCATGGGGAATAGACAGGAAATACACTATAAAAACACTTATTATAAAAAACTTGCCAAGTCGCAAGTGAGCAACTCCATTTTATTACTGAAAAAGTATTATTGGAATGATTAGGATAATGCCATTGAGTTTTGCGATGCGAACCGACGAAGGGTCGGACCAGATAGAAGACACGCTGTTACCGGTTGTAACAGAATAAGATGATTAAGATCGGATTTCGCTCGTAACTCGCATCGGAATATCCTGCCAGGAACTATAATACCTACTTTACCAATTAACGTTTGGTTAAGAATAAACTCCAGAATAAGGCCTAAGGGCGAAGTGCAAATAAGAAAACCAAACAGATGTTTCCCCTTGAACATAAGTTCTGGCCATGAACTTGCCTCGATGAGTCAGACACATTGTTTCTATAGACATCGAGTGCAATTATATGTATGGACAGTACTTTGCCGTATAAGAATGGCTACCGTCATTTGATCTAGGAAGCCGACGCACACAGAAGGTATGGTTACCAATAGGGTTGTCATTTATTTAAAAATGTTAGTTCAGAGAGATAATTAGATACGGAAAACTGCATTAGCTGAAAAATTGCTTTCACTACCTATATCTTTAGTAAATCGTAGAACGTACCTATGCATAGAAAAAGGGTTAAACAAAAGTAGAACCTGAAGTTACTGTACTGCTGGTTTTAAACACCATGAGATCGCATCTTTCCTGAAACTATCTTAACACCAGCGCTCAGTAACAAAAGGTGGCAACCCTGAGACACAATCCATTTTATAATCAATACGGATTAAGTCACCTTCGTCTGTCCGTATGTAATCAAACACGCTTTGTTTGAAACCACTAAAACCCAAACTAATATACATACCTAGCTACTTATTTCGCTTGCTATTTGGCATAGATAAATGTGTACTAAATAAACAAGATAACCTATGACCTAGGTAATAATCGGACTTAATTGAATCAACACTATTACAAAAACCTTGTGAACAAGATTGACTTCCTTTGTCGGTAATATAACCATAAAAGGACATACATTACAAGATATTGCCTGTCTGGCTCGCATGAAAGTACTACAAAATATTGCTCTGGCAAATTCTAAACTTGTTTTCTGACTCCCAGGCGCGTATAAATAAAACTATCTCAAGTATGTCATCCCAGTACAAAATGACATGTCAAAAGCATACCCAATATCACTCTCAGACTTTAGTTAGATTTATTCATACGGGCCCTAACTGTACAAGAGAATATTGCGAAGATGTTTCTAGAAATTTCAAAAATACAAGGTGAATCATAAAGTGTATAGGTACTATTTTTTTTGCAACTTAACTTTGTAAATCTAAAACCATCGGCTTTGGAGGAAACTTGAAATACAGAAGGTGTTACAGGGATACATCTGTTGACAGATTTCATAAGTCTACAAAACATTTAGTGCTTCAACTGTCCCACAAAGCCGATAGTTTTAGATGTACAAAGTTAAGTTTAAATAAAAATAGTATACCCTTCTGTTTCACGTAGTAGACGAAGCGTGTAGACATACTTATGGTAAAAAAATCCGATATATTTGTAAAGAGATATCGGCGCTTACATTTAAGAAAATAACATTTGTTGAATTTGTACACATTGCGAAACAGCGTAGAATAAACCCGCGTATACAATGTGTCTCTCATGCCTAAAGCGGGATGCATGCAGTCAAGAACCGCATTTGTATGTAAAGCAGTTAATGCTAAAAGACTGACTGTTGAGTGCATAAGCGGAGGTCGCTGGGGCGGCTCCAAGATTAATGTTTGTTGATTGCATTAAAACACGCCTTTATGGTTATTGATGTGTGTGTCTTGAGACAGATGTCACTCCAAAGTTAAATAATTGAATTTGTACCTTGTAAGGAAGACTGAAGGTCGGTAGTTTGAAAACTGTTTTCTTTTTTAAGAAAAATTGTTACCTGCTATGTTGAAATTGAACCTTACGAATAAAATATTTGTAAAGGAATCTTGGTTAGTTTTACACTTACACGTTCTTTGGTTATCGACATTTTTGAATAAACAATTTTTTAAATTAATATCAATGACCTATTGTGTTTGTGTGATTTTAGGCCCGAATTAAATTGATATAACCGTTGAAACTACCAAATTATTACCATTTTAGCAGTGCCTGCCTACATGCAAAGCCCAAATATATTGTCGAAAGACGTGGGTTGACTATGTGAGCCCCAGATATACATATTTGGCACTGACTTGGGCTTTAATAATGCCATAAAGATGGCGACCGACATAAAAACAGTAGTAATCTTGGATCTATACAAAACGGTATGGCTAATCTTTACAATCAAATAACAGTGAGATGCGAAATCTTGGTAGAGTCAATCTGAAGCCTAATTAATGTTTCTTAAGTGGATATACCTATTATTAATAAATCTAGCTAAGTCGGAGATCGATCTTGAGTACGCTTTTGATATGCCATTTTGTACTGGAATGACATTTGCAAGATCGCTCTCAGATTTGAGATCGATTTATTAATACTGGCCTTAGTTGCGTACTATCGCAGTTAGTAGGTAAAGACATGCATCAATGTTTGGAATGGATTTTGTGTTTAATCTTATTAATAACTAGCTGAGCCCGCGACTTCGCCCGCGTGGAATTTAACTTAACAATAAAGCCCGGTCCCACGTTCTGAGCCCGCGCGACAGGACCCATTTTTTAAATTTTGATTTTCTAAAATATAAGTAGCCTCAGTTACTGCTTATAACATCAGCTAACTAACAGTGAAAGTCCCGTCAAAATCGGTCCAGCCATTTCGGAGATACTCTTTGATTTCAAGTGTTTTTATTTTTTTACGCGGAACCCTAATTGTTTTTCTAAAATCAAAGTAGCCTAAGTTACCCGCTATAAGATCAGCTATCTGCCAGTGAAAGTCCCGTCGAAATCGGTCCAGCCGTTTCGGAGATTACCCGGAACAAACACACAGACAGACAGACAGACAGACAGACAGACAGACAGACAGACAGACAAAAATTTTTTAATTCGCGTTTTTGCTATAGGTATCGTATGTACTTTCATATGCATTTAGTGAAAAGGTGTTATTATGATATTACAAACAGACACTCCAATTTTATTTATTTGTATAGATGTTTATATAAATAACACTATTGCGTAAGTCAATTGAAATTGCGTTCTCTAGTTAATCATTTGAAGGCTATATTATACTATTACAACTGGAAAGTAATACAGTATAATCTCACTAATCCGGCACCCTCCGCCCGCGCCTCCCTCGCCCCTTTACGCCTATGCGCTCCTATCATTGTTTCAATACTTACATAACATGGGTAAAAGAAAACGGCATATCTGCCAAAGATATTATAATTCTTCGAAAAATGCGAGAAAAGTTGCACAAAAGCAGACCTCAAGGATTATTTTTAAACTATGTAATTACATTAATTTTTAGACATGTTACAGTTACAATAAAACCTGTCCAACAAGAACACAAATATGTACATACATACATACATTATGCATATTCTCTTTATGAAATGCTTTATTTTATTTATTTTTTCCTCTATAATGCAGAAATCCGAACATTCCAATAATTCGGCACCCTCTGGTTTTTAATAGTGCCGGATTAGTGAGATTATTCTGTAGATCCATTCATAGGCCTAACAGGCAATTTTCTAGACTAACACGATGATATCATTCGATTATACCCGACAGATATTGTACATATAAATCTATACATCGTTTGAAAACAATAGCCGATAGTTACCGGCATAATAAATTGAGTGACGTCATTGTATCCTTTACCAACTTGATTACTACGAATGTAATGATACCACAATGGTAACACTGAATTAAATAGGGAGAATAGGGGGCATTCATTAAGTACGTATCATGATTAATGATGATAAAGGCTTGGATGAGTCAATTAATTATTTGTGCAACCTGATGGCTCTCTTCAGTGAAAGACTCAAGAACCCAACAGAAATAAACACGTTAAATTGTATTGTACAAAAAAATGCAGTCACATCGTGAAATGGGTACTCTGCTACAGCGCCTTTTGATTGTAAATACTTGGCGGATGTACTTCCGCGCCCTAGTGCACATGGTGTAAGTTCCTACATCTCGCTTACTTACGCTAAAAATCTGTATAGGTATTTGCAAAACCAGTTAGTAGAAACAATTGCGATTTGAGGTTTTCCCAAGACACAACTCACAACCCTCTTATACTATATGTATCCCCGCACAAAACATTCATGTCCCTATTTTTGTTGTCATAAAATAGTGACAACGATAGGTATTTTTTGTCTTAATGTTATCTCTAGAGAAGTGTACACGAAGGGTCAGACTACGACCAAGAACTTATCTGAAGCATTATGAGGCTTGAAAATTGCAGGAACCATCAACCCAAAATCATATGTTCTCAGTCCTGTACCTATTCAAGGAATCTAGCAGCAAACTACACTACATTCATTTATCAAGTTAAGCAATAAGTACCTATTTCAAATAGTTATCGGAATGTATGAGTATAGTGTAATATTATAGTGTGCATTGGCAACAGTGAGGTAACACGCAGCTTATGCGCATGCAAATACGACCTAATGACGTACAAGTACTCAACATGGAACAGGAACTGCTAAAAAGGGATGGAGCTAATATACAATAAATACTTTGTTTGCACATACCCGATTGTAGAAAAAGAAACAAAACATAACAATGAAACTAGCCTGGATGATCCAAAACATAAACAATCAAAATATCCTTATTAAACTTTTGATATAAAATACATTATATTGAAACAACATGTATTTGCACAATAAAAGAAAATTGGACTTTGAGTCATCGACCACACTCACACAACCCGGTTTCACTAAAAGCTAATATAAAAAGAACAAACCAACTTTAATTTTATCGAACCCTTACAAAATATTGACAATTTAATGAGGTTGGCAAGATTAGATTTTGAAATTATCAATACTAGTATCAGTATTTAGATGTTTATACAAACACAGACCACTAAATTTGCTTGAGCATCAGGCTCATATAAGCATGGAAGCATGGAAGTGAATTATTAAGATATAAAATCTTAACACAAATAAAAGATTTGCTCATGAGAAACAAAATCATTAATTATAATTTGTATCATGTTCATAATGTTGTTGATAGGATAAGTAATTAAATTATTAATGTTTATAAATAACTGTGCAGGAACACAAATAGTTGACCAGTTGTAGCGGGCATTTTCCTTATTTTATATATCAAACATGCACTTTATAATTTAAGAGTTAAAATAATGCTACTTCATGAAATGTATTACCGTGAGTTCGCACTGACGAAACATTCACTCAAAACATGTTTATTTTCAAGTTATTTTCAGATGTTTTTGACAGTTATCGAATTGCGTTCGCACTGTCTATGAACATGTTGCATTGAAATCTGTTCGACAACTCGTTGCATGAGATAAGTATCACAGCATGTTTGTAATACAAGTTGTGATACATCATCACTCAATATGCTGGATGCATTGTTGTTGAAATAGTTATGAGAATTGTTTTTGGAATTTCACCCCAAATTACTGAGTTACCAACAAATGATTGTTATTCATGGAATAAATTTTGTATATATTTATTTATTTAAAGATACCTATAGGTATTCTTTTTACAAACTTTTAATTTATGTATCGGTTTTGAGTATTTTTCAACACCAAATTACTACGGATCACATTACAATAAAAATGAACTGCTACAGATCCTATGGTGGTACTTACTAATTTGTATGATTTGTAGACCAACTTGGATCCAAGCGATGGCTATTTTTTGTTTTATCAACTAGTATTATATTCCTAGTACCTATATTAAAATTAAGAATAAGTAATAGTACCTTGGTACTTAAAATGAATATTGTGCTAGGTACTTAAACGCAATTTTTATGGTTGCTCAGACACCCTTCGATATTACATTCTCTTTGCCTTCGAGATTAAAGGTGAAAAATCCTTGGACTTGGCAACATTAAATGAAATATTTACGAACATTTCTGGATAACAATAAAATGGCAGAAAATTACGTATTTCAACAAATCTCGAAACATGTCGTACGACAGTGCGAACGCGAGCAGTAACAAATCTACTGACAAACATGTTAATGTATGATGTTTCAGTTCAGTGCGAACGCAGGCTACAACAAATCTCGAAATTAATTCCGAAACTTAGCTAGTTTCCGGCAATGCGAACGCAAACGCTAACAAAACATGTTGTGACATTTGTTCCTACAGCAAATTTCACAACATGTATCGCGACATGTTTTTTGGTGCGAACTAGGGGTAAGAATGAATTCAGGCTTTCCTGCCTACACATTTACCTTCACTATTCATAATGGATCAACTGTCAAAATCATTTGTTTTGTAAATTACTTGTCTGTCATAGCAGGTAAAAAGTATAATATGAGGCAACCATTGTAGGTATGCATCTGGAACCTTCCATGTTATATTTATGGGAATATTTCAATGAGAATAATGATAATGGTATTTATAAATGAAGATGATAAGTTACACAATACTGTATTCAATATTTACAAATTCTCTCATAACACTGATAAACTAACAAAGAAAGAACACATGTGACATACATGTTATCCTTGAAAAACCTTCAGCCCTTGACTTTAAAAATTTCGAGCAGATTACAACAAAATAGGTTTTATTGTAGAACTCGGTACCAACTGACAAGGAAAAATGTACCAAGCTATATTTACAGTCCCCATAACGGCACAAAAATATGATGCAACCGTGAAAAATCCACACCACATGAAACCCAGCAATTATACGTTATTTTCGATGTAACTGTAATAATGATGGATGTATCGCACACACAGTACAGTGGATCCATTCATGCGGCAAATATAATCTAACGGTTGATTCTTTTGTTCTACGAGCTTGTGCGTGCGTAATCCGGTAAAAACCCATTTTTGACGCATTCCTGCGTGCAAATCGCGGTGTAATCTACACGCCCTTGCCCAGCGGGCTGGCCATCTCGTCCTGCGGCATCGAAAGCGCATTGACCTTTATAAAAATCTTGAAAAATAACGGCCCGCGACGAACGTCTTTAGCAGCCGGCGTAGTAATTTGTATTTAACCAAAAACACTCACCGATGAAGGAGTACACGTAAATGTAACACTCAACGATGTTAATCAATGTTAAAATACACAAAATTGTTTTTAGGTGCCGCTTTTCAATAAATTTTATCAAAGAAAAGATTACTCACCAACTGCTCGCTTGCTGCTTTTTGACGGAATGTGTGCGAACGAGATAGATAATGGAAAACTGCAAAATGTTGCTAGTGTAGAGAGCGCAAAGCTACCAACAATTGACGTTTTATAGTACACTAGCTGTGCCCCGCGACTCCGTCCGCGTGGAATGCGCTTTTCTGTTGATTTTTTTCCTGAATTTTCTTTGCTATAAACCTCACGGAGCCCGAGACCTTTCCAACGAATGCAAAACCGTGGAAATCGGTTCGTGCGTTCTGGAGTTATAGCGTCAGGAAGGAAAACCCGACTTATTTTTATATAGTAGATTGGAGGTAGACAGACAGACATCCTCCATTAAGCCTATTTGATTTAAGTCATTTTGGTGCTGATAGATAGCAGCAGTTAGCGACTACGGAACTCCTTAGTGGTCATACAATTACAATGTCTAGTAGGTCCACACGTATATGGGCCAAAACAAGTAAACAGTACTATTATTACTTTTTTATTACCTTTAAATTTTCATTATGAATACACATAAGAAAATGCTAAGATTATTTACTAAATACGACAAGGTAGGAAAAAAAAATGAATGTGAAAATCTCGGACCACTGTTTGTAGCTCCGAAAATGGTATAAATTTATAGTACGTGGTAACATTTATATTAATCCAACATGAACTAGTTTACACCAGTTATTTTGTTTCGTTTTAAAATGGTTAACGAATTGACGCCATACTGTACACTGTACACATAGATTATGTATGCCAATAAATAAAATATTCTTGTTAATTTTAAAATGAATAAATACTGGTTTATTACTTACAGACGTGGATCTATTCAATACTTAATCATTTCATGCTTAATAATCACTTGTTAATATATTTCATTATGTGATACTTATGTCGATTTCCTTATCGGTTTCTAAACGTTATTTTACTTTTAGTGTATGTTGCCATGCCATAATAATATGAATGATCGATCACGGTATCAATTGTTATAATGTAAGTAGTTAGTCGATTACAAAAACAACTGTTGATTGTTAATAGTTGGTGAGTGATTATTCACACTGACAAACCTTTCATTTCTGAATTCTTACTTATATTACGACTATTAATTGTATTAGAAGAGATGGAATAGGGAGGGACTGGTTTTTTGTATGTAAATTCGCGGACGAAGTCACGGACAAAAAGTTATGATGATTTTTATTTATTGAGCGTTGGACAAAACGAATGATAGTAGTTTAAAAAATATTTTCATCAAATTGACATGCGGCAGAATGCCTGTTAAAATCTATTTGTAGGACTGTGTCTAGGGCCCGTATTAATAAATCGATCTCAAGTCTGAAAGTGATCTTAAGTACGGTTGGCGCGTCATTTTGTACTGGAATGACATTTCCAAGATCGCTCTCAGATTTGAGATCCATTTGTTAATCTAAGCTTAGGTCTAGAATAAAAGCGCAACACAATGTGAAAAAAAAAATGTTGAATCGATTAATCCATTCCAGAATTAAACCTACATGAATACTTATCTAACTTATGCTTGCCCATCCCTACGAAAACCAAAACGTCTTTCTCGCTTCGATTTGTTTAGAATTTTTCGTTGAAGATAAATTGTTATAAAATGGAAGCAGCACCAGAAGATACACAAAAAGAAAGCGCAGAAAATGTGCTACCAAACAATAGTGCTAGCGTGAGTGCAAAATATTATAATAATTCCCAGCGGTTTATAAATAGAACCCTATCGGATGTCGGTGGAACAATATACTGCTTTTCATGCATATTATCCGTATTTAGCATTATTTATACTGTTTTTCTTGCCCTAAATGTGTATAAAAATATTAATCGGGTTGAGTTAAGGCTTAACTATACTTAAATAAAGCTGAAAAATAGTGAAATAGCTAACCTAAAACTTTATTGGATCTTTGCCAAATACCGTAATGTTTATGATATTTTTGTTCGAAAGCACGTTTCACATGCTTTCTGCTTTTATGGTCGACGATAATGCGATGCCAAATTAATGTAGACCACCTTTATTACATCACACATATTGTTATTTTTTTATGTCAGTTACCTGAGCAACATGGTTGATGTACCTTTTATGGAGTTATGAGGTCTATTATCTGTGTCGTTCGTCTCAAATTTCTACAGATTTTTGAAATAGTTATTAATATTTATTTATTTCTTCTAATGTATATAAGATAAATTCTGTACTGTCACAATGATAACTTTTCTGTTTCTTTTCTTTATTAGTTACATTGATCAAAATATTTAAATAATATTAATTTTATTATATTTTGATTATGTATTTTAGGATAAAGTACAGCCACCACCACTGGAAGTTAAAAAAAGTAAAAAAGAGGACCGAGCAAAGAAGGATGATAAAAATGTTGAACAGTTCATGAAATCCCTCAACTCTGTGCCAACCCTGGAGGAGAAATTGTCTCTGGTGTGCAAGAAGTATGTGCAGACCGCTGACGATAATAAAAAACTACAGTTTTACATCAAACAGTCAGACAAACGTTATGCAATGTTGTTGAAAGAGAAGGAACAATTGCAACTGGAGTTCAACAAGACAATTCTTGTCAAATCTAAATTGGAAAATTTGTGTCGGGAGTTACAGAAACAGAATAAGGCTATTAAGGTATAGTTATTTACGAAACATACTTAACTCTACTATCTTCTTAATATCAGCAGCATGACTGAGGATATATTATTGTATTTACAGCAAACAAAATTTTACCATGTCCCATTTACTCTTGAACCCTTTGTCTTTTAAATACAACTCTGGATGCTTTTTTATTCCCTTGTAGACACAGACTCAATACATGAACTAGATAAATCTATTCACAAGTATTATGTCTGTGTAAATGAGGGGTAAAAAAACAATTGTAACATAAATTATTTCATTAATTTGCTAATGACACATGTAAAAACTCTCACCACCTCAAGTTATGACAATTTCATATATTTCCTTCGCTGGATTCTCAAAAAGTGTTGGAATAAATTTGTAATAATATTTTACAGGAAGAATCCCTCCTCAAAATCCGTGAAGAAGAGGAACGTCGCAAGGAGACCCAGGCTAAGTTCCAGAACACATTATCAGAGATCACTACACTACTCCAGCAGAACAATGAAAAGAATGCCAAGCTGCGGGACGACAACATCAGCATGACGGAGAAGTTCAAAAGTGTGGTGCAGCAGTACCAGCTCAGGGAACAGCAGGTGAGCAACCCTGCACATTTAGATCAAATATGGGCAAGTTTATGTTGGCCTAGGGATTTATCAAAGGTTGTGTTGTAGGGCTGGTTTGGTCAGGGTACTACCAACGTCTCTTGGAAGATCGCCGTAGAGTATCTGTTATAACAGGCAGCTCATATTATGAATGAGAGAGCCAGGAGCTCAATAACTCTTGTTACGCTTAGTAACGATAATCGATATATCGTGACATTCGTATTGTCGAATCCTACTCAAAATTCCAATCTTTTTTGCCGTCCTATATCGTCTGAACGATCGATAATTTTGTATTGTTCGTTCAGTAATCGATACAACGGCAAAAAAGATGGTATTTAGAGTAGGATTTGACGATACAAATGTCACGATATATCGCTTATAGTTACTAAGAGTAGCGCCCCTGCTCACCCCCGGTCACAGCTAACGTAAGCGGAATTTGTCCACCGCCCGCATATGGCGCGGTCGTCCCATTTCGCTTGGTTCAATACCTTTTAAAAGGTTTATTTCTACATAATAAGCAGCCGGTTTTATTAACACTTCCCAGGTGGACAAAATGGCGAAGCAGATGTCGCTAGAGTCGCAGCTGTCTGACGCGAAGCTGCAGAAGGCGAGCCTGGAGCACCAGGCGGACCGCGAGCGGCTGCTGGCGGAGATGGAGCAGGTGAAGGTGACCATGGCGCAGTACCGCGCCAAGATCATGGAGCTGCAGGGCACCGAGACCAGTGAGTGACTCTCGCTACTTTAAACCACATAACAACCACTATTTGGACTCTCTGGAACACCGACGCCGGGTTGCCAGCTTATTAGTTTTCTACAGAATACAATTCGGGGAGTGTGCGATAGAATTACACGAGTTAATTTCCCCATCTCCATTCTACCAGCGGATAATAAGGCGCACGGATACAACGCATCCATACACCGTGGACATTCCTTTGGTTCGTAACAAGCGTTTCGCTTCTACTTTTGTTGTGCGAACTGCCAAGGAATGGAACAACTTGCCGGCGTCTTTGTTCCCGGTTGACTATAACCTGGATGTTTTCAAGTCGAAAGTACCTGTTCGTACCTTCTAGGCAAGTATGCACCACCGTAGACCACATCGTCACTTACCATCAGGTGAGATTGTGGTCAAATACTTGCCTATAACGTAATAATAAAATAAAAAAACACTACACTTACGGTGGTTAATATAGCACAGTAGCTTATGCTATACATGAAATAAAACCACAAGGGCCTTGTTCACACGTTATAGTTAGTCGACGGCGCTGTCGCCATATTGTTATTTTGCTGATGGAATTAGCATAGCGCCTCCACCTCGATTCTATTAAGAAACACTATGCCCGTTCCACGACGCTGCCACGATGCCCCCCGCGAATCTTGTGAGAGCGAGGCTCCTTACAATTTCACATGGTAGGGTACCATCAACACAGATGACGCTTAATCAATTTTTAACACTTTTCCCTTGCAGGCAGTAATCATAGGATGCCTCGCCCATTATGTTGTTGTCCAATGAGATGATGAGACAAAAGCCCTTTCTTCAGAAATCCATTGTTTTAATTGTTTTTATGACCGTGCTAGTCGCATTTGGCTGCTGGTCACTGCATAGAAAATGCAACCTTAAGGTGATCAAGCGTCGATTTTGTTGACTGTACATACTCTACACTCTGCTGTCTCATTGTAATGATATTTCCTTAACCTTGCGTCAGGTCTCCGCAGTCAGTTGTCTGTGTACACGGACAAGTATGACGAGTTCCAAAACGCGCTAGTCAAGAGCAACCAGATGTTCGGTGGCTTCAAAGAACAGATGGAGAAGGTGGGTTTACCCTGTTATACCCTGTACGATACGAATTAGTTATAATATTAGAGCATCCTTTCCCAAAGTGGGCGATAACGCCCCCTTGTGGGCGCTGCAGGCCTAAAGGGGGGCGGTAATTGACCCAGAAAAAAAATGGGGGCGTTGTGTAGCTCACAATAATCAATTAATTTAATTTGACGTTATAGTGGTTTTTAAGTAGGTGTAAAAATAATTTATTCTCAAAGTGGGCAGTATACAAAATAAGTTTGGGAACCACTGTGTTAGAGTCAATTATATCGCCAACATTCGGTCGGCTATGTTATAAATTCATGGGTTAGTCTCGGAAAAGGTAATGTTAATTAAAAACAAATGAAGGATAAATATATTGCGTCTCGTTGACCGTGGTCTAGTAGACGGCTGCGAAATTAATTTTAGATTCTTGCCATCCTTGGTGATAATAAATCCCAACAAAGGAAGTTATAAATGATTTCTACTTCATATTGTAGATGTCGAAGAAGATCAAGAAGCTGGAGAAGGAGTCTCTATCCTGGAAGAGTCGATGGGAGAGCTCGCAGACGGCGCTGCTGGACATGTGCGGCGAGCGGCAGGCCAGCGAAGAGCGAGCCGCCGCCGCCGCACGCCAGCTCGCGCACATGCAGGGGCTCTGCAGGACGCTGCAGGTACACACACACACACACACACCACACACACACACACACACACACACACCACACACACACACACACCACACACACACACACACACACACACACAAACACCACACACACACACAAACACCACACACACACACAAACACCACGCACACTCCACACACACACACGCACACTCCACACACACACGCACACTCCATATACACACACAAACACACACATCACACATCACATCACGTCGCATCACACCACACACCTTCACATACACAAACCCCTGATGACATCCGGACACCCTACACTACAGTCTCATTATGTAAACTACAACCGCATGGCGCAGTGGTTCGAGCGCAGGCCGCTCGGCTTACTGCATATGGTGGTTGCGGGTTGGTTATTTACCCAGGTCTGGGTGACACTGGGATCGCCCCCAGTCCATTGTACGCTACCCAATGGTACAAACGTTGCTTAGTTTGGGATCATACAGTTGGTGTGTCAGTCTGGCGATATCTTTGATAAAAGAAGTAAAGGATACCGCATGTTAGTACGCGTTGTTTCCAACCAAAAAATACGCTTCATTCAAAATTCGCGCAGGCGCCCGCTAGTCTGCAATCGACCATTGACACGAGCTGTCAATACCGCGGCGTAAAATATTGAAATAATGCCGTTTTGCGTCATTAAAACATGTAGACGTGAGAACTGGAAGCATATGAAAGCGAATGGCATTTCATTTCATTAGTGAGTCCCCCTTAAAATACAATATTTTACAAGAAAAAGTAAAATGTATATTTTCATACATTTTATGTAGTTGGATAAACTTCAACATTTTCCCCTAGATTGCCTCAATCTATACAGGTTGAAACAGAAAGGGTATACTTTTTTTTTCAAAACTTAACTTTGTATTTGTAAAACTATCAGCTTTGGGGGAAACTTGAAAAAGAAAAGGTGTTATAGGAATACAGCTGCTGACATATTTCACAAGTCTACAAAACCTTTAGTACTTCAACTGTTCCACAAAGACGATAGTATGAGATTTACAAAGTTGAGTTGCAAAAAAAATAGTATACCCTTTTTGTTTCACCTAGTAGATAGGTGTGAAAAATGGACTAATGCCATACTTTTTACGAGAGCTCCCGATTGGAGACCAACAAAGCGTACCTGTATTTTGAACATAACCCGCCACGTAACAATATTCTCATGTAATTGACTTGAAATCAAGAGGCTTATCCATAGTTTTGACGTCGATTTGCACAGTTTTGACACCGGGCCCCGAGCGCCGGCGCGCTTTACACACATTGCCATTGCCGCGAGATCGCATTTGAATAATAATGAAGTACTGTATCCTTTCCTTCCTTTATCAAAGGGCGATATTTATTATTGAACTGTCAGCTGGAAATGACACTGTTGTGTGATGAGAAAAGCTATCGCAAGATCGTTATTGAACGGTTGGATTTAGAGATTAATATGGAAGTTGTCGTTGTCAGGCGGAGCGCACGGCGCTGCTGGGCGCGCTGAAGGAGAACAACATCGAGCGGCCGCCGCTGCCCGCCCCGCCGCCCGCGCCGCCCGCGCCGCCCGCCCAGCAGCAGCCCGCCTCCAACGCCAAGGTAAACTAGTCATTAATACTTATTATACTAGGTGAAACAAAAAGGGTATACTAATTTTTTTGCAACTTTACTTTGTAAATCTAAAACGATTGGCTTTGTGGCACAGTTGAAGTACAAAATGTTTTATAGATTTGTGAAATATGTCAACAGCTGTATTTCTATAACACCTTTTGTTTTTCAAATTTCCTCCAAAGCTGATAGTTGTAGAATTACAAAGTTAAGTTTTGAAAAAAATAGTATACCCTTTTTGTTTCACCTAGTATAATACTCTATTTTCTGGATACCTAAATTATTGTATTTTGTGATTTATTCGAAGCGTGCCTTACTCCGCATTATTGACGGCCGTATTCACGGACATTACTTGACTAAGTAGGGGACCATCTCCAGATATAGATTTACATAGATAACGCGAGCATCATGATTTGTATTAAAACCAAGCATGGCAAATTTTTAACACCTCCCGTGACGTCACAGCCGAAATTTAGTGACGGGAAATCCAAACCGATTCAAAGACACCGATGCCGCCGATGCCCCTCCGCCCGCTACGATTCCCTCGAGTGATTTTAGTTTTTACGGCCCAACAACAGACGCGCGCGGACTGTATGTGAGCGGCGACCAACCTTGCGCTTGGTCAGGGCTCGGATTCGCGAAGTACATGCATTTGCGTTATCTATGTAAATCTATATCTGTGGGACCATCACTATAGAAAGATTGATATTTCTCAATGCGCTGGGCGTTGGCGCGCGCTGTGAGACTTATTTTAATGTTTGTGGAAACAGGTCTAACACTCGTTCTTTCAAATTTAAAATTCGAGCCCGTTACCTAAATCGATTATATACGACTTAATAGTAATAAATCTTTAACATCCCATTCACGCTTTGAGTTTAAAAAATTATATTAATGAAAACAACTTTTTTATTATTTGTTCTGAATAAAACAATTGTACATTCTACGCACAACTTAAAAAACAATTTCAACCGTCGCAGGTCGACGCGATGGCTGCAAACTGCGCCCAACTGAGACAAAGTCTCGCGCACCTCCAGACCCAGTTAAACGTTCTAACCACCAAACAGCAAACTAAAGAGGAACCACCCAAACCGGAGAAGACGAAAAAATCCAAATCCAAGAAAAACAAAGCACAAAAATCTGACAAAGCCGAAACTCCTAAAGATGAGAGCGATGAAACCGTTCCTAAAGTATTGCTAGAAGAAACTCAACCGAGTGCCGAGGACCAACAAGTTGATACTGAAAAAGTTGACGATAAAACAATAGAAAGTCTAATACATGCTATCAATAACGCTAATATTAACCTTTGTGACTTAGAAGTAAACAATGATGATCACGAAGCTTCAGAGGAATCCTGTTTGAAAGAGAATGAAGTTAAAACTGAAATAGATATTCCAAAAGAATTAGTACAGGATACTGAAAAAAGTATTGAAAATGTCGAAGTCAATTCAAGTCCAATTGTAGTTGAAGTTGAAAAACCAATTGAAGTTATACCGGCAAATGAAGTAGGAAACACATTGACGAGTTTAGATAAAGTCACGGAAGTAATATCTAAATTGGGCGAAGTGACTTCTGAAGTGACGAATGAATGCCATAACTCGTCCGTCGTGGAGTCGTCCAACGACGAGGTCTCCCACATTAACGAGGTGAAGCCGATATCAAACGATGCATAAGTGACGCCAATTGTGTAAATAGTTTTTGGACTGTTTTTTTTTCTATTTTAATTTAGCAACAATTACATTTTGTACACGGTGTTATTTTCTTAGCTGTTTTAAAAAAAATAAAAAGACATCTGCTATAATCTCTTATCGGCCTAAGTTCGACAGTAATTTTGACATGAACTCGTGCATAAATAATCATTAACCGAATATGTCTAACGCCCGTATTAATAAATGGATCTCAAATCTGAGAGCAATCTTGGAAATGTCATTCTTATGTCATCTCATGACTTATCCATATTGGACTCAAGATCGCTGAGAGGCTTGAGATAGATATCGGCCCTATTTTTCTGCTATAAACTCTATTTTAATGCAAATATTTCAGTAGTTTCTAAGATGAATAACAATCCCAATACTCTGTTATAGAACAGCTAAGGAAATAGTTGGTGAATTTTCTTTTCAATTATCAAACTCGTTTGTGTGTGCGTGCACCAAATCCTCTTGTAACTGATAATGTTATGATGGAAGTAGCGCATTTGGTATGCATGATGAGTGTATGAGATATTTTTATGTTTTGTATTAAACTTTTGGTCTCGAGTTCTTAGTTATTCACTTGAAAATGTGTGCGGTACAGTTTTCCAGGCGTAATTATTACACAAAAAACAAAATTGTTAATCCTAATAATAATAAGGACTAGTTCAAGTAATAATCTCAAGTGTGGTCGGATGCGCAGACGCATGTTGACGTGTTTTTAATTTGAAATACGCATTTAAAATTGTATCGTATCTCATTTTAGTTTAGTTCAACCGAAACAGGTATTTTTGTGTTACAAATTTGTCTAAAAGTGCCTAAAATAAGTCTAGTCAGTTATCGGTATTCGAAACCACGAAATTTTATCTACACACAACCACAAACACAATACAATAATTTAATTATTAAGTCTACATAGGTCATGTTACTGTTAATATCAGCACAAAGTGTCTCTGAAATACATGGTGTCCGTGTCAAAATAACTTTTAGTACTGTATCAAGCCAAGTATTTTAGATTTAAATCCATCAGTTCAATTCAAAATGTCATAATGTAAAATGTATTTTAATTATTGGTTAGCAGAGCTTAGTTTTGATATCAACATAGAGACAATATTCGGTTCTAGGCTTAGGACACACTGCTACAAAATCGAACAAAATTCGGATTTTATTGTTATTCAGACTTACAGTTGTTCAGTGTGCGACCTAAATACTACAATAAGGTCGATGTTTGCCGTAAATTGCATATACTATGTTATAATAATGATACTTATGTACCAATGAATCCTTCCCCGTTATCTGTGTTCTATGAAATAAGTCGACGTAAGTACTGTTTATGTTTAAATTGTTCAAGTACCTATAGTTAGAAATCATAATTATATAGGTATATGACTCGTACTGACGACGTGTTGTGTCACAGCGACAAATTCTTTTAGTTTTTTTTGTAATAAAGTTAGATTTTGTAACCATTTACATTGATTTTATTTTATCTCCAAGCTTACGAACTATGTGCCTAACTTTTTTAAACTTTACATCTGCTTTAATAATATTCATCGCTCTGGTCCAGTGAGAATTGATATACTTTGCACATCCTTCGAGAACTGGGTAGGTATGTCATCTCAGACATGCCGGCTTCCTTATTAAGTTTTCATCGATTTAACAAGTGGCAATCTTTGTTAAAATTAACTAATTTATAATCCACAACCAGTTGTGCTTGGACATTTATACAGGTGAAATATAATTCTTTGGTCAAATTTCAATAAATGATCCATCGTGGACCAAAGAAGATTTAGAGCATATCAATGTTATTTAGTTATTATAAATCACGCCTTGTGATTTTACTAAAACAATCGGACCAAATAAAAGTATTAATTAAATAATTCCACGTAGGTACATAATAATATGTCAGGAAGGTTTATTAATTAACTAGTTTTAGTCACTATAGTGCTACAAGGATCTTTTGGCACTGGAGAGCGTCGCTAGTGTCGATACAAGCCTGTCAAAACGAGTTAGTTTTGTAATGAATATTTTTAGTTCCTCTTTTGGCCACCGGCCAGATAATGTTTGTAATACTATAGCGCAGATTATTTTGTGGATGTCGACAACTATAGTTAAGCTTTAACTATAGTTAAGAACCGACTAGGTACCAAAAAAACATCAAAATCGGTCAAGCCCTTTAGGAGTAGAAGAATTAGGTACGATCACCATGGACAACGGAATTTTACAGAATTATAAATAAAAGGACACGATAAATTATGTGTAAGTACTGCATATGTACAATAAAACGACGTGGCATGGATTCAAGCGATAAATCAGTAATAACTTTTACACCTATAATTTTTGAGTTTACATTCTGTTAGCATGTTGCAGTTACTGAATCTGTGTTAACAATTTGCCAATTTCATCCTGTATAATTAAAAACACAATTTAATGTTATTGTGTGGTTTTTTCCTAATTAAAAACCGAACAAAAACTTTCGGCAACAATCAAAATTGTGTAGGTATATCTTGTCCTATTTCGTGTTGTCTAACAAACTGTGACCTGTGACAATCAAAAGAGATTGTGGTTGATAGACACCAAGAACTTTATACATAACACTGGATGTTTTAGCACGAACAATGTTTTGAAGCCAAGAAATTTGACCTTGAATGACGTCACATATGTTTGTTGAGTGTTGTATCAGTGTTGCTAGATTATTAAAATAACAGCTACCGACAATCAGGAAAGTGAACGGTTGATCTATTTTTTTTTTCTATATAAAAATAAATACTGAAATCAAAAGAGGATTCTCAAATTGACGCATATGTAATATGTAAATAAAATCCATAAAAAAACAGACACGAAAACCATGGACTTGCGAAATCTTGGCTCATCACACGTTAGTTTGGGTATTTTATTGTGTTTATCATGGCAATTTCAGATGAAGTGTGAGAGGGTCAGAACATATGTATGTATGAAAAAAACCTGTCTTCACTCCGTAGTTCTACGTGCACTCTCCAGTGGTATTCTAAGCTTCTTGATAGACACCCACTTACCTAAAGCGTTGGTTTTTGTATTATTTCTAAGTCCGCGTAACGCCTTAGATAATTTGCGGACATAATTTGTAAGGCGGATATGTCTGAAATTTAATTTGGTTTACAGATATTATTACTTACAATAGTTAATATTGAGGCTTTGAGCCGTTGCGTATAATAAAAGATTCCTAATGTTTCTTAGCATATCGTACAAACAAATTAACTCTTTCACACTTTACACTTACTTCTCCTATATAGAATACATTTTTGGGTGGATGTTCTAAATCTAATAATGAATTGATCAACGATATGCACCCAAACTAAGCAACGCATGGGAAACCGTATGACCGTTTTTTGTAATTGCCCGGATGGGAATCGAATCCGCTTCACCCGGTACAGGGAGCCGCCGCGAGGCCTAAACTCAAGCCACTGATTGGACCGAGCAGTCATCTGTTTAACTGCTACGACCCTTCTTGATGGCTCACTCTGCACAGGGTAAGCAAATGCATTGCAATTTTTTATCATTACGGTTACTTTGAAATTTCAGCAGTGCCCAGGTACCTGCCACAACCCAAGTGGCGATAATTCGAGGAATCACGCAAAGTCTACAATGGGACCACGCGCAATTCTGTCATAGTTACGGAACAGTTTCATAAACGTACAACTTGACCAAGTGGCTGCATGTTGCGACGCCTTCCGTGATCAAGCTTATTGCCAAATTTATTGAACCAGATGTTTGCGGTTCAATAAAACCTTGTTATCGAGTAGTAAGGGTGAAAATTGGATGAATAGATGTTAGTAATTAACGGTAAATATCGTTATCGTTGGATATTTTGTTGGATAAAGATCATGTTTTGATGGCACGTATCTGTAAGTGCAATAGCTACCAACGATTGTTTGTTAACACTTTATTTTGGTTCAAAATGTAGTTTTCTTTGGTATAAAGTCTGCTGATCAAAGCCTATAGGTAGTTTTAGCGTAGACACACTTAACGACAACAATCCTAGTAGGTAAAAGCCAAATTTATGACATCGGGTGGTGTATTACTGGCGGTTCTAACTAAAAGATTATTTTCAGCTTCTCAGCCCCTACTAAATAATATTATTAAATAATCCAATTCCGTCACAAACTCGCAAGCTTAAATTCTGTAATAAGATGCCAATGAGAGAGCTGCGCGTGTGTTCGTAATTCTTGTCCTCCTAAACGGCTTGACCGATATTGGTGATGTTTTTGACTTATGATTTCACCTGGATGGTTCTTAGCTATAGTTGGATCTGATAAGTGGCGGTGTTGTCGACATACAAAACATAAAATCTACGCAAGCGAAGCTGTGGGTAAAAGCTAGTGTTCTTATAAAAATGTTCGTTGCTAACCCGAAAAAAATATTTATTGTTGTATTTGTGCGAACGTGACTGTGGAATTGAAATAGTTTGCACGGTAAAAATAGTTAATTATCACCTTTATCAATCGTTGTGGACCGAAGAACAACCTTCCAATGAACATTTTGAACACCATACGAGTAGAATAAACTTATATATTTTTAAATGGAGTGCATACTTAATAATTAAGATCTTGTATTTCAAACAGATGTTCCGTTCGACTTTTTCGTATTATTAAAAAAATGAAAACTTTTAATTATTACTTACTAATTACACCATTAAAAATATTACAAAGTAAACAGGAAGTTTGCAATTGAACATTCGTCGACATACTATAAATTTTTGTTTTTTTTTTTGTTTATTTCACTGATTCTAAGTTTATGTGGTTTACGCCTAGACGGTTTTTTAAGGTTTCACCTCGGCTCGGAAATCGTAAAAAAACCTTAAAATATAGTTTTGTGATTTTTTCATTTTATTGTAAAGCTAAATATTGAGATCAAGAATATTTACAGTCTCGAACACATTTACAATAGAGTTCGTCACCTGAGACGGTTTTAATAGATAATTGACTCTGTATGATATACGAGGCATGCCTTTTAAGTTCTGTCGTTTCCATAATTCCCGGCAATTTTGAATTTGGAACTGTTCTATATTCGAATGTGTTTAAATTTCGAATCTCAAAACAGTTGAATGTATTAGGATTAATGTTATTGTTTAGTCACAGCGTCGATTAGAATCTGTCAGGTTACGTACGAAAATGCATCTTTCTAAGGAAAATGTTCGTGCAATAATTTTCTACAACTTTAGAAGAGGCCTGACACGGCTTCAGTGTTTTGAAGAGCTAATATCTGTGTTCAGGGATGAAGCCCCATGTCTGCGGACTGTCGAACGCTGGTATTTAGAATTCCAGCGTGGACATACTAGTGTTAGTGACAAATCTCGCGAAGGTCGCCCAAAATCTGCATTCACTGAAGATAACATCATTGGAGTGAGACAACTAATTCTCGAAGATCGTCATGTGACGTATCGAGAGATAGAGGCTCTATTAGGCATCTCAGGGACAACCATTCAGAAGATCTTGCATGAAGCGCTTGGTGTAAGAAAGCTAGTTTGCCGTTGGATACCGCATCTGCTTTCCGACGATCACAAGGCGGCCCGCGTCAGATGGTGTAAGAAAACTCTGCAAAGGTTCAACCGAGGAGAGTCAAATCACGTCTACGACATCATCAGTGGTGACGAATCTTGGATCTATGCCTACGATCCTGATTCCAAACAACAATCTACAATCTGGGTCTTTCAAGACGAGCCAAAGCCGACTAAAGTTGTTCGTTCTCGAAGCACTTCAAAGAAGATGGTGGCCACGTTCGTTAGAAAAACCGGCCATGTTGCGACTATTGCACTTGATGATCGTAGAACGGTTAACGCAGAGTGGTATACCACAGTTTGTTTACCACAAGTCATCGCCGAACTTCGAAAATCTAACTCAAAGCGACGCATCATCCTGCACCACGACAATGCAAGTTCACACAGCGCTCGTCAAACGATTGAGTATTTGAAGCAGGAAAAAGTAGAAATTCTTGACCATCCTCCATACAGTCCTGACCTAAGCCCTAACGATTTTTTTACATTTCCTAAAATTAAGAAAAGTCTTCGTGGTCAAAGGTTCCAGTCCAGTGAAGAAGCAGTCGACGCTTTCAAGTTAGCCATTTTGAACACCCCCACTTTAGAGTGAAATAAATGTTATAATAACTGGTTTGAGCGAATGGAAAAGTGTATTAAGCTACGTGGTGAATACTTTGAAAAACAATAAAAAGTACTATAAGGTTCTAGTTGTGTTTTTTTCTTCAAACGACAAAACTTAAAAGGCATCCCTCGTACAAGGGTAGGTAGCATTCAAAGACAAATAAATGTCTTTAACCTGGCATGCTACCAGAGCTTTTGTATTTCTTCCAAAGATTTTTTAATATTATTAAATACTAGTGGCCCGCCCCGGCTTCGCACGGGTACATTGCGGTTACATTATTCGAGTAAGGATCCTTAATTTTTTGAAAATATATTATAGCCTATGTCACCCGGGGATAGCGTAGCTTCCCAACAATGAAAGATTTTTTTAAATCGGTTCAGTAGTTTCGGAGCCTATTCATTAAAATCAAACAAACAAAGTTTTCCTCTTTATAATATTAGTATGATTATTTGATTTCTTCACACACACCATATGGGCATAGTCCTCAAATATAATATATATTTTTTTACGTAACACTCAGCCAATAAGTAGTAGGTAGGTAATGAGGATCTCAGAGTCAATACGCTGCGCTTGCGTCCATCCACTACACCAGTTTTCCAATTGATTGTGTGATGGCGACTACAAACTAAACTAAAGAACTTTGTTTTATACTGAAACATTTTGTTTGTGTTTGTTTAAAATCAGAAATTTCGGTTTTGTTTTCCTTCCTTGTAATAAAAGCGTGAAACCCTGTGAAACTTCCACATTTTAAAAAAATACTGCATATCTTCTGATATCACTGCGTATCTTCTGACAAGTCAGTCAATTATAAAACCATTGCCCTTCCTCTGAGGCAGTCGGGTAAAATATTCAGTATCAAACAATCGAATAAATTAATTAAGTATTGATACAGTTAATGAAACGGAATGTAAAAGTTAATTATTATCTAGATCGATATTATTTGGCGAGCTACGTAATCGAAACGAATGCACAGAACATAATACTCGCCAGGACAGGTCAAGGTCGGGCTGAACGTGCGTACTTACTTACTTTCCCTCGATTTCAATAATCGACTAGGTACCTACATTTTGTTGAATAAAAAATGTATGAATTTGGCCTAATGTTCAGTGTGAGTTGGATTGGGTAATTAGTAACATTAGTTACACTTTACTTGTCATAATACCTACCTTGTTTACGTGGACAAATCCGTATAGTCAGCCGGAAGCCCTTGGTCTTGGGCGCGTGCTAGGTGGGCAACGAATAAAATAATTAATACTCCTTTCGTAGGTACCTACTAGGTACATGTTTATATCGTCAAAAGATCGATTTGGCAATTATTTTACTTTTCATTCCAAAATTTTGAGGCTGTTTTTGTTTTTTAAGTAGTTCTGCCAATTACGGCATACATTCAGGTTTTAAAATTATAATCGGGTCAAGAAACGGGCACTTAATACAATAATGAACAGCATCAAGGTTACAGGATTTATTATATACCTATGTCCACAATAGGCAGTCTCCAGATCTTGTAATTGCACCTCACCTCAGGGGAAGTGCGGGTTTCGGCTTAAGCAGTTGCGTGATGTTATTATTGGAATAGCAGTGGCTGGCAGCATGATAGTGAAATACATATCTGGGAGCGATGATAAAGGGATGTCTCGCCTCTTAAATGTAGTAAGTGACTGACTTTGCAATGGCGATTGCCTCGGTACTGGATGGTAGGTACTCGTCGGAACTATAGTAAATACCGACACCAATCGAATGAATTTATTCGATTTTGATCCACGATTGCTTTGCAACTCCAGGAAGAGTCTATTGAGAACGGCAACAAAGGTAGATTATCCTAGTCGCTATTTATATGTTTAACAAAACGCAAACTTTTACTTTCTTTGTCAAATTATTCTGATTCACGATTGAGAGTGATAAGCTTTGTAATTTAGGTATGTCACCCACTGAAACAAACTTTATGCTAGCTATAAATTTGCGATGAATATATTTAAAGTGTTAACCGTTGAAATTTAAATAACAGTTTTATCCATTTACAAATATATTTATTGTATGCCATTCTATGTAGAGACCTTTGATAAAGGAAGATACTACCAACAAAGGAGGTCCTACCTTTGTAGACGAAAAATTGTTACGTAAGTGGGCAGAATTGAAGTCACGTGAGTCGGTAAGACACTAGGAGCAGCTTTGAGGACCCAAGGCGGCTCTTTCATCAGAGGCTGCCATTACTGTTATACCGGCCAGTGCGGCGGACCATTAAAACCTGAACAATTAATGTCGCGATTGAGCGCAATAAGAGCGTTAAGTGGAGTACAATCCTTAGAAGTTGTTTTTTGCTCGATCGTGGATTCCGCAGCGGTATCGGTCGCTTCCGCACTGTTCACTAGTTAGGAACGTAATAGGAGCGTTTCATGGTTTGACGCCGTTCTGCGTGATGTCTCAATGTAGGCAGAGCTCGTGACAAAAAATAGGCCGAATATTTCTTACTGAATGCAACTTTTTATTGATACTTTAAATCGGTAAGCAGGTACCTATGTAAAAACTCTAGAGATTGAAATAACTCGCACTTGAAGATGTTTTACCTACCTACGACTTAATTTAATTTGTTTTGTCTTTGTTCTATGCTCATTGTATTATAACTAAACAGGCGTATTATTACTAGATACCTATGAACGATAGATAGCTTTTCGTATTATCTCCGATAGGTATCTGAAAGTAATCTGGCAATGGGAAATAAGACCTTCAGTGGAAGCCATGTTATCACTAAGGACAAATATTTATCAATGATTCGCAACGGCACGAGTCACGACAACTATCCTTAATAATATTGTATTGCCTAGTAGGTGGGTACCAGACTAGATCCTCAAACAGGCCTGTTTTAACATTCTCAGGAAACTTTTATTTGGAGAATAAATTTTACCCGCGGGTGGTGAAGTAGGCGGTAGGTGGTGATTTATTATAGATATATATATGTCGCAGCTCGCAGCCAACTAGCTTATTTCGCCGTTCAATCAACAGCCTAGCCACTTTACTAAACAGCGCCGTTCAACTAGTGGCCTGAAGTGGCTAGGCTGTTGATTGAACGGCGAATTAAGCTAGTTGGCTGCGACATATATATTAATAAGTAAGTACACACCTTCAATAGACAACCGAAATGCTTTTCTAATTCATATTGTGACATCAGTGAGCCGATTAACTATTGCATAATGATGCTTCTCCACACACATCTATAAAAATTTTCTTGCTTTAAATAGCATATTATAGGCACATTTTAAATTAAGATGAATTTCGCTTGTGATCTCATAGAAATGTTCCGGTTGCCTTTGAGTTTTGGTCCAGCTTAATAGAAGACGAGCCTATGACCTTTTAGAAGATAACACACAATTTGTGTGGGATTTGAACCATAATCAGTGGACTGTCCAACACGCTACGCCACACTCGCTAGCACGCAGAGTAGGTACCCACGTGTTCACTGGACTTTTAACTAGATAGTGCGTGATAGCAGGCACCTACTAGGTATCATTCGGAAACTGAGCTGAAGTTGTCAACTTCATTGTGGCTAGGTAAAGCTCCGTTCCACTCTGTCAGCAGTTCTAGCCTATAATATTGAGGCGTTCGAATATAAGATTCCAATAAACAAAATAAAGCTGCCTACCATTGCAGCTGTTTGCCACGGACATGATACCCCAAACAATAGAGTATGCAACTCGTCTAATCAGTGCTGTACAAATGGCCAGTGTGCAGCCGGTCTTTCGCTCCGCACTCCGGTCACTATAAATACAAGTGGTGCCTGCTGGTCCGAACATTGCCTCACTAACCGCAGACCGAAGGGGCCCCCTCACACCCCCGCCCTAAACCGAAACTGATTAGATCTGTGAAAGTACTGGAAGGTATAAAGTGTTCTTTATTTCGGTGATTTTTAAAGTTAACAGTGACATTTTAGTGTTCAGTCTAGGATAATATTAAATTTGATTGTTTAGATTTTTTGTTAAATTGATTAGTTTTGAATTTTGATTTATTTATTTTAATTGCTAATAGTGTATGGTGTTTTCAGTTCGACTGTAGCGAAAATGAAATCGTTTAGCACGATATTATTGTGTGTCGGTGAGTACATTTTTGTTTAAATATTTATTCCAATATTACATATTATAGATTACAAAATTGCGTGTAAACAAGTCCAGAAATATTTCCCAAATCAGATAATGCAAAATAAAACATTAAGTATGATCTATAAATATTTTAAAAAGTGCATGAATAATAATCAAGTAAATACAAACTTATAATAAAAAATATAATAGTACCAACTTATAATAATATATAAGTATTATGATAGTTTACAAATCTCCTCTTTAATAAATTAATATTAGAAAAATCATCACATATAAAAAGGGCTGACAAAGCCCATAAAATCTCCGCCTGAAAATGCGGGATCGCAATATTTTCAGCTCTATATCCTATATAACATTGGCTTCAAAAACTTTGCCAACAAAACCTTTTAGAACTCATTATATTTTTTCATTACTCATACTCTGAAAGTAGGTCTGAAGTTGCCTGAGAAGCGGGTTGAAAGTAATACTTTTCAGGCCCGGGAGTTTAGCTTTCAACTGACAGCTGTCAAATTAATTATAAAAAAAAACTAGTTCCATTTCACATTTCTATGGAACCATGTTCAAACTTTTTTTACAGACACTCAATTACAGCACGATGTAAAATTGAAATAACATAAAGTTAAGTATTAATTCAAGAATATATTTTTTTAAATGACTTAATTATAATTTAGTTTCAACAATTTCTTTAAAATAACATAGATTTGGGCAAAATATTTAAAGATGAAAATGAAAAATAATGGCTAAATAATGAAGTTGGCCGGCCAACGAAAAAAAAAACAAAATAGGCGGCAATCCGATTTTTTTTTTCGAGTTGTAGAGTATTGTTTATACTTCCTTGTATTATTTCTTTAGCCAATTCCTGTTTTTATTTTTATTTTCCTTGTATTCGTAATGAAAAGCACAGTGTTTACCTCGGGTGAAAGATTTATTTTGTCCCTCGAACTATTAGCGCCCTCGCTACGCTCGGGCGCCAAACCCCGTCTCGGGACAAAATAAGTAACTTTCACCACTCATGTAACAATGTACTATTATTGCCTATATGGCTGCTTTCATACATTCAAAAACAAAATTCGTGAAAGTTGTAAGTACTTATGTCTCAAGTGCATTATATTACTAAATATCTTCACGCAATACAACTGCAGTTGGTTTGTTTGGTTGCAATTGGTTTAAAACCCCAACCGTATGGTCCCAAACGAAGCAATGCTTTTATTATGAGTCGATACCATACAATGGACTCGGGGTGATCTGAGTGACACCCAGACCAGGGCTAACTACGAAAAGGCATTAACATTTTCTCTGACGGAAATCGAACCCGCAACCACTCGGTGCAGTTAGCCGAGCGGCCTACGCTCGAACCGCGCCAAGCAGTCGTCGAATTTTGGCTTCTTTAGCCAAACGAATAAAAGTTTCATTCGACTACAGGTTGAAACACAATGGGTATACTTCTTAAATCTTAACTTTGTAATACTTAAACTATCAGCTTTGGAGGAAACTTGAAAAACAAAAGGTGTTACAGGGATACATACAGCTGTTGACAAATTTCACAAGTCTACAAAACCTTAAGTACTTCAACTGTCCCACACAGCCGATAGTTTTAGATTTACAAAGTAAAGTTGCAATAGTACATTGTTACATGAGTGGTGAAAGTTACTTATTTTGTCCCGAGACGGGGTTTGGCGCCCGAGCGTAGCGAGGGCGCTAATAGTTCGAGGGACAAAATAAGTCTTTCACCCGAGGTAAACACTGTGCTTTTCATTACGAATACAAGGAAAATAAAAATAAAAACAGGAATTGGCTAAAGAAATAATACAAGGAAGTATAAACAATACTCTACAACTCGAAAAAAAAAATCGGCTTGCCGCCTATTTTGTTTTTTTTTTCGTTGGCCGGCCAACTTCATTATTTAGCCATTATTTTCATTTTCATGTTTAAATATTTTGCCCAAATCTATGTTATTTTAAAGAAATTGTTGAAACTAAATTATAATTAAGTCATTTAAAAAAATATATTCTTGAATTAATACTTAACTTTATGTTATTTCAATTTTACATCGTGCTGTAATTGAGTGACTGTAGAAAAAGTTTGAACATGGTTCCATAGAAATGTGAAAATGGAACTAGTTTTTTTTTATAATTTGACAGCTGTCAGTTGAAAGCGAATCTCCCGGGCCTGAAAAGTATTACTTTCAACCCGCTTCTCAGGCAACTTCAGACCTACTTTCAGAGTATGAGTAATGAAAAAATATTTGTATACCCTTTCTGTTTCACCTAGTATAACACATAATAATTATACTTATTATACCATTTGTTATGTAAACATGAAGCCCCTAGCGTTATTTGCGTAAAAAAGCAACGTATTATTTCGATAATAGGAAGTTATAAAAGCTGTGCATTTCCTCACGCAAGATGCCGTTTCCACCAACGCATGAACAAACGAATTAAACGTGATTAGTTAACGATAGTTATGCTACTGTTATGTGGCGCCTCTATGTTAACAGCTCATTAACCTCACTAGCGACCGGTAGTTGATACAATAATATATTGTTCGATATACACTCGGGTGTGTAAACCTATGACGCGTCATGGCTTAATTATGATCTGAGAATATTCCTAATGAGGATTTAGGAGACTGTCTCTTTCCAAAATCATAGAAGAATTTAACATCAAGAATTCGGTAGGTACAATAAAATTAGATACCTAAGTCCTATTAGAAAAAAAATATCGCCTGGGTATCGGCACTATATCTAGGTATAGTTATACTTATTTACCTACTAATAAAACAGACGTAACTAAAATTTAAAATAATATTTAGTCATAATTTTGGCAATGATTTCGTAAGCGAACTACTTAAAAGGAATGCATTTGGATACCGATATTATCGAACACTGTTTCTCAACATTAGTGTCCCTGCCCACAAAATTTTAAAATTGCCCCTTTCATTTTTATTTTGCGATTAAAGTAATGAAATCTTTTTATAAAAAAAATTGTAAGCGTTGTTTTCATTAACGCAAATTATACTCGTACCTAGTGTTTCTTTTTAAGAAATTTCTTTCGCAACACAAATATTTCGCAGGAGTACGCTTTAAAGTTTTTATTAAATTGTACTCTGTAGTTTTATTCAGTAACAACAAGAAAATAATATATTATTATTATTATTCATTAAAAAGTGATGTAATCTCAACAAATTGCTCTAATTGCAGGCACGCTCACCCTCGCAATCGCCGCCCCCCTCCCCCGCGAACCATCCTCCCATGCATATGAATATGACTACGAGAACTCAGCGCAGGAGGCACAACAGGATCCCCAAGAATCAGCCAGCCATTACGACGCCTACATCCAGGACGTCCAAGCCGCTGCGAGCGGAGGAAACGCTGCCAAAAAGGGATTCAGTCAGGGCAGTGGGCTTAGAACTATCGCCGTCGGATCAGCTAACCAAGCTAAGACTGCTCTAGGGAACCAAGCTGCCGCTGGTTACCAAGCGGCTTATGTAGCTAAGAACACCCTCGCTCAGTCAGCTGCTCAAGCCAGTGCGACAGCTCAAGCTGCTTTGGCTGGTAAACAAGTGATCCTGTCTGGATTGGAACAGCAAGTCAGAGACGCGAAGGTCGGGCTACAAGGTGAAGAGATGCAGCTGCAACAGGCTAAGAGGTCTGCTCAAGCTGCCGCTCAGTCTGCACAGCAAGCTATGCACCAGGTGAGATTATTAAAGTCATATTTCTTACTTTTCCTTATCAGTTTAGTTCTACTCATAATAATTATCTACGAGACTCTGATCCTTCATGACCTGAGAAGATTTAACAAAACTGGATGAGTTCTAATATTTAGAGAATTGGATAATCCGAAACAATTTCAATATGTTTGGCAGATTATCGATTTAGGTGCTATTAATTTGTATTATAACATTGCAATATCGCGTTGCTGTTACCCTTAATATTATTTCAATACAACTTGAAATATATTTATTGATCACGTAAACACAGTCGTCGTACAGAATATGGTTTTATTGGTAATAACTATGTTTCACAAGATATAAATATTTGTTAAACGCAAAATTTCCACGAGTAAACTTTATCATAAAAAGAGAAATAAGAGCGAATTATTCATAACAATTACGAAAGTGCCAACGAGACTATATTCACGTGCATATTGGCAATGAACTAATTAAAAAAACCGGAGACTTGACCGACACGGCTTTTTACAAAAGTTAACGCAATTTAAACACTAAAGTAACTAGCTAAACTAAAAAAATTGAGGGGCTATCGAGACGCACAAAAAACCTGTTGTGTAAATCAATACAAATGAGTTTTACGAAAAAAATATAAAAAAATCTGCTAAACATTGTAGAAAGATATCGGAAAGTCAATTATAATTATTGACGTAATGTTATCCGGTCCAGTTGGTACGTAGAATAAATCAGTGTTTTATTTTCATTTAACAATCGCAGTGAACGGCGACAGTTGTATAATGCGATTGAAATTGCTAACACGACAATTGCAATTGTTATATTTGTAATGTAAAGTTAAAAGGTTCTTGATGGATTTGAGCATGATTGCAGAAGCTTTAAAGTTCCTACATACTAAATATTATTCACAAATTAATTCAGGTTGCAATTTAACGAGACGAAGATAAAATTCGTTGGGAAATTAATTTGTTAAATAAATAAAAAATGATTTTGTAAAACGTTTAGGTTTAGGTAATGATTATTATTAAAATATAATGAAACATAACACTAATTGGCTGCACTACGCCAGTACTAAATTACGTAGTATTAAGTAGGTTACGATTTCTTTCAATAATTTCTAGTATTTATTGAATGTCCAAAATTTTTACTCCCACTTTTTAAAATAGAGTAATTTAATGAAACGCTGGATTTAAAATAATAGCTTTTCTTTTACAGCAATTAAAAAACTTTAACTTTGTAAATTGCATGCGAGGTAAATACAAAAAATAAAAACATATCGACTATCGCCTTCCAAATCCATGTAATCGATTCGCGACTATCAAACCATGGTGTTTAGTAACTTAGCACTCAGTAAATAGTATGAAAATTCGTTCTTGTCGCTTGCGACAGATATCTTAGGAAATGTCTGGCGATCTGTCGTTACCGTGGCTAATGATATGTTGAAATTCTGATCGAATATTTGAGGTGCACGGTCTGGACCTCACAACGAATTTCTTGCTGACCATTGTTGCCCAATTTCATTAAAAATAATACAATTTATGTGACGCGTAAGACTTTACGTTTCATTTAAGGGTGTATTATAAGGATAAAAATGTGTCAAACTATTATTGCAACGATTATCTAAGATATTTCCGATCACGAGGCACGATTGACGACTGTATAATAGTCTTGGGTAAACTCCTTATCACGTAATTAAATTAGTGGTCAGAACTATACATTTTACTACAGTGCTATGAAATATTGACAAATTGAGCAAACTACCGTCGGAGATATCTAAGATTATATAACAGTTACTATCACTGATATAACAATGAAATAAGTGTTTGTTTCCTAAAGGCATTTTATTGACTTGTTACGATAAACATAATTCGTATAATTTAAACTATTATTTGACATAGTTTTCTAAAAACGGAGATAAGACTATTCACACGAAAGCACGTCACTATGGCCTTTACAAGAGTTTATAATTGTCCGGAAATTAAATTTTATCAATACACTATACAATTTTATTAATATCTGATAAATTGAATTTTGCAATAGTTTTCATTCCGATTTGGCATTTATTTGCGACATTATTATTATTTTAATTAAACAAAAGTTTCGCTCTATTTTGCAACATTATTGTTGTCTACCGTTTTAAGCAAAATAGGCGTTTAGTTCTCAAGGCTCATATTCCTATTATAATCACTTGCAGTTTTCACCTCGCTCGGTAAAAACTAGTGTCAATGACCCACTGTCTTGATGACATGGTAATACCTTGTCGACTGTCAGGTCATTTTTTTGTTATGGTTCTCAAACTTAGTTAAAAAAGCGGGAGGTTGATATGGAAATGTATTTTCAGTCCTAGTGCAAACTTAAATAATTATCGACGGTTTTTATTATTTTAATGTAGTTAATCATGTAGATTATTTTATTCCTTTATTTATTACTTATCAGTGAGGTAATGAAGTCAAAAACTGACAAACACTTTCTGATAAAGAAAGCCAGTGACATTGGAGACGTGCTAATATCATTTGATGATAACATTGGACTATGCCCATTTCCCGCTCGATTTGTTGGTTTGTTTCCAGAAATATACCTACTGAAACTCTTTATAATTAGCAAAAAAAAAATCGCGACTTAATTTTTACGATAGGATACTATATTATTAAAATTGTCTAGATTTAGGAAAACTAGTTGAAGGTCAAACGTTTCTCCAGCTTAAAATTTAGCAAAAAATTGATTGAACAGGAAATAAAATTTACCAAAGTCATACCTAGATAATTCGTTAAGCTCAAAATTATCTAAAAATAGATTGAACAAAAAAGTATATCTTAGTCATAGGTACCTACATCATTTGTTTGGTGTGGTCCGTTGGTAGAAACCAGATGAATGTATAACAGCTATTTACTTGTCAAGCTACTCACGTAAAATAGATACGATACAATAAAAGGTTCCACTTATTTTTTTTCTATTTGCACAATATGTAATCTGTTGATTGAAACTGTTCATGATCCATTATTATTGCTACTTTCACATTTTCTCATTTAGAAGCCTTACAGCTGGAGAAGATTTTTTTTATTGGACACTTACTGTTTTATTTTTATAGTAACAATAACTGCTTTTTCTAAATGAAATTCCTTACCTGATCTCCAGGTGAACGTAATCCAAGCTGCCCTGAACGCCGCTCAAGCCACTTCAGAGAACGCGAATGAGGCCGCCTCGCAAGCCGCTGGTGAGCTCGGAGCACAAACCGCTATGGTCGGAGCCGCAAGGCAGAGACTGCAGACCCTCCAGGAACAGCTTAAGGGTGTCAGAATCGATTTCGAAGCCACACAGGCTGCTGCTAGGAAGGCTCAGGTATGTGACGCTTTCAATAATTGTAGGTATCAGTTCATGGTCCATTGATGATGCAAAAGAAGGATCCTTGGGGCAGATGACAGCTGTACTGGTTCAAAGTTTTGGTAATGTGAGGGTTCAAGGCTTTTGGAGAATGGAATACGTAATATACCTTCCTACTAAAATAACTGAACTTAGCATAGATGTGGTCTGCGCTATGCTGAATAAGGATAGTGAATTGAGGCCTTTGCTAAGCAGTGGATTCATTATACAAAAGATGTATAGAATATTATTCATTAGTCTCTACTCTTCTAATTGTTTCCCTTTAATCCAACAACTTATATGATACCAAATTATTCCAGGACTTAGGTAGGTAATAATCACAGGAGGTCTTGAAGTTTCTTAGATATTAATACCTGATTTGATTTAGCTTACTTAGTAGTTTAAAAGTAACAGCCAGGTTTTCCTGTTCAGGAAACGCAGAACAACGCAAAGGTGTACATTTTGGAGGACATTAAGATATCCATGTTCTTTTAAGCTATGTCTTGTTGATGGCGAAACACATGTATCTGTAGTTTTAGATTGTTTTGTTATGTTTTTGATGATTAATAAATTCATGGATTGCACTTTATTCTTTACTTTCTTGTTCTGAAGTTAACTTATTTTTTTATAAGCAAAACAAACACTTAAAACTGCTGTAATCTTCTCGATTTTTTCCATCGTCTTAAATATACTTACACCGTAGACAGTTATTAAGTTTTCCACTATCAATACCCTTGCTTTGCATATAATTTAAAAGCTTAACCATTATGACTACATACTCTGTGAAGAGAGAGAAATATGTGCCACATATTAAGGTTCTGTCTACAATCGACATTTTACGTAGTATAGTGTCGTGTTTAAGTTCTCCCGCTGTGGAAAGGCGGCTTTTATATTTAGCCTTTAGTACTAATGGTAACATTATGTTCAATATGGCGCTAAAAAGACATTTGAATTCCCAGGCGGCGGCTCAGCAGGCGCAGGCTAATGCTGCTGCAGCGGCGGCGAAGGCGGCGGCGGCCGGCCTCAGCGCCAACAAGCCCCAGAAGGACGCTTCCCACGAAGGTACGGCCCCCCAGGAGTACCAGGCGGCGCCCCAGCAGTACCAGGCAGCGCCTCAGGACTACCCGGTCCAGAGCCAGGAGCAAGGGAGCCAGGACTACTACACGCATCAGTCGGGTTACCAGCACTAGTAACACTAAGGTTTTAGGTGCTTAGGTTCTTAAGTGTCTGGGGTTTTTTTCTGGATATTGATTCCCAAATATGAATTTGACGATTTACTTGTGAATGTGGTAACAAGTAATAGTAACCTTTCCTTTATTATTTTGTTGAAATATTCTGATATTTTATCAATTTTAATGGTGTCCACTATCTCTCACCTATTCAATTTTTTTTATTCTACTTATCTACTTACTCAATTCGCGATTTTTTATATTTCAAAGTCCAATCTATTTTATAAGCCTTCCCTCTATCCACATTAATTTGACATTTGAAACAAAAGGAATGAAAAAAACTTTGAGAACCTTGGAACCGAAGCATTAAGTTAATTTTAGAATGGGATACTCATTGATATTATTATTTATTTCACCAAATTAACCTATTCTAATATTAACCACGTAGTAAATAGTAGTTTTCTACTAAAATGTAAATAAAAAAATATTTTTGTTACCGTAGTTAAGAGCGCTTCAATAATTTTGGATCGAGTATGTGATAATGTACGTAAAATATTTTTTATACGATTTTTTTACAAATTGTGAGATTAGTGAGGCTTCGAGCGAGCCTCCAATTTTGTATATGTGTAGCTGTATAGTTATATTTCAATAATGTTGGCGATAATAAACAAACGTGTAACGTGCAACGTAACATTGGCCGAGCTGAGTTACAAGGCTGTACAAATTGACTTAAAGCTGTAATACCTGACATTTTCAAGACTAAATTTAGTCTAGCTATATGTCACAAACAAGACACGATATAGTTTTGCAACCAATTTCAAAATATAAATAACATTGTTGTTTTGAAAATGTCATTACTTTTGATAGTTGAAAGATAGCGACACCGTCATCTGAATAGATATTATGCTGGAGCTATGTAATTACGCCAGTAAACGTAGCGCGTTTGTGTTACATGTTACGTTGCATGTACCGTCCTGTAACTAAAAAATAACTAACAAAGTTTAAGTGCGATGTCTCTGCCATAGTGTGTCGACAAACTATTTGAAAATAAATAATTGTTTTGTTAATGATCTGTTATTTTAATGATTGACCGAATGAGACTACGACTCGACTGTATGACTTAAACTCGACATCTCACTTATACTGTTGACTTGACTAACCCCAGTTTTTTTAAATAGGTTTAAAAAAATAATAATAAATAATATCGCCAGACTGACACTCCAACTTTATGCTCCTAAACTAAGCAACGCTTGTACTATTGATACTATTGGGTACCGTACAATGGACTAGGGGCGATCCCAGTGCCACCCAGACTAAGTCAAATCACGAAAAGGCAATTTCCGAAATTTTCGCCACCGGGAACTGAACCCGCAACCACCATGTGCAGTGAGCCCAGCGGCCTACGCTCGAACCATTGCGCCAAGCGGTCGTCGAAATTAAATCATCGGTCGGTCATCGGTCGTCGTTTAAATTGGTTACATGATAGGTAACTATTACTACCTACAGTAGGTACCTACTATTGAGTAACTTTAACAGCCATTAAAATGTAATAATTAATCCTGTCACATTTTAGTCAGAATTTTAAGAAAGTAGAATACTTATATCGTTAAAGATAACTAAGACAGGTTGATCTTAAATGTAACATAACTTTGCACGCAACGCCCCTACCAGAAGGCACCGTTTCTCAACATTTCGGTCCGTATAAAGTACCTAATAAAGGGGTTCTATTTCGTCCCCTTTAATTTCTATTTTAATATTACTAATAGGAACTAATCGCGAAATATATTAACTTATGTACTTAAGTACTTATACAGAATAATATTTTTAGTAGGCAGGGATTAAGGTTCGATAGAAGATTATCCTAATTACGTATCCTGTAGTGTTGGATTGGATTATAACTATGAAACTATCTAAAAGGTATGGTATAGGTAAGCCATAGGCAGTTAGTTAATTTGTAGGTATACCTATGACAAGTTTGGTACCTACTTAAAACCGTTTGGTAAGTACCTAACGTTTGAGATTAACGTAGCAAGTTAGCGGTAAGTAGGTACTATTAAATTTTAATATTTTTTGATGACGTACCTACTTAATAACAAAAAAATCCTAACCATAGCTCAATAAGAGGTAAGTTGTTAAGGTGTCGACTTAAGTAGGTACCCACCTACTGTAGACTAATTTTTTTATTCTTTAATCTACTTAGGTAACTAACCCACCTAACAATTTCTACAATAAGCTTTAAATTTTATAGGAGCATGCAGAAGTACAAATACATTCCAATTAACAAAACCTTCCGCAACCCCTCGCCACAAAACGAATCAACAGGATTCGTTAAGCGAGCTATTTCCCTTTTCAGAATGGTCCGGCCCTCTTCGAGATCATCCCGACCAGACCAGCGCAAAGCAAACCTTGCACGCAACCCACGAAGCATTCACCCAATACCACCCATCAGACAGGGCACAGAAACCGCTCACATACAACTCACTGCATCCAAACCAGTTGAAACCGGCACAGTCCGCCGAAATCCGGCTTCAGCCGGCCCCATCCGCTTCTAACCAGTTCACAAAACCCATTGAAGACCACCCACCGCATTTAAACCTGTTTAAGTCGGCTCAGCCTGCCGAATTTCGACTCCAGCCGGCCCAATCCGCTTCTAACCAGTTCACAAAACCCGTCGAAGTTAAACCCGCTAAGTTGATTGAAGTTACACATCATGGAAAAGCTTTCCCCGACACCTACGTTAGTTTAGATGGCTTCTTCAAAGATACGAGTAGCAACGATAATTCGCGGCATATTGGATTCCCTGGATGGTAGTTGAATCATGTAGAGATCATTTATAAACGTAAGTAGATATTGTTGCTCAATGCTTTTTAGATCTTTGCTTCTGTAAAAAATATTTTCAACCTTTTAAGGATAATAAGCACTCTTAAAATAAGATCATCTTATCATGTTTAAAGTGTTTACCATTCTACTTATAAAAGTTTTAAGTCCAAGCAGAATTTACTAAATCCAATCAAAGAGGTAAATCTCAGGGTAAATCCGTCAGTCTTCAAAGATAATACAATACTACGTAAGATCAGTATTCATAAAGTTCTTGGTATTCTCTATCTGTGTGATGTGTGATGACGTGATTCGGCGTGAGCGAAATTAATTTTAGCAACCAGTACCTACCTACTACCTTCTTTTGGAACATTTGAAGATTAGCATCAATTTTAATACCTACTATGTAAAATATTTTGTTTGCAGAAGTGAAGGAACAACGTGTACAACGTGTTCACCACGCAGAAGAAGAGGAGGAAGAAGAAGGAGATTGTGAAGAAGAGAAAAAGAAGTAGCTTTACTTTATAAATAGTTAATTGCCATTATTTACTTCTCTTTTTATCTAGTTATTAATTTTGTTACTTAATTTTAAGAGTTTATACATATATACAAATTATATTAAATAAAATTAAAATTAAGATAAAATAAAATACAAACCTACCCCTAATCAAACAAATCCCGTCCGCGTGGGATGGTGGCAAGAATACTGGCTGCATTTCCTCGCTGTATTGATAAGCTAATTTTTTTAGCGAGGTAAGAGCCAGCCCTCTTGTCACCTGTGGCGGTAACCAGTCTTGGGGTGATTTTGTTGAATAGAGTAAGAGTTTTAATATAAAAATGTTTGTGAAACAGTTTATGACTGATTTATTTAACCCTGAAAATCCTGAAACCTGAACGGATATTTATAAGAAGAAACCATCCACAAAAATATCCGAACGCATCCAAAATATATTTTTCATATAACGCAGCATGTTGTTTTAAACACTTCCAAGAACAGATATATAAATTTTTCAAATAACAATAAATAAAATTAATAAATTGTGTAAAAATATTCAAAGTAATAATAGGTTTTGAAAAGTGATTTTTAAGATGAAATTAACATTTTATTAACGTTTATATTACTTATGTGTGTAAGACTTGTGTAAGACAGCAACGAAATGAAACGGAACGTTTATTTTTCTGTCAAATTGCAATTTTCAATTCCTCCTTTCAAAACGCGCATTTGACGCGTATCACATGGTATTGTATTTTTATAAATAATTAACAATAATGTCTGTGGTGAAGAAAAGGAAGCGTGTTTCTAAAAAGAACAAGAAAGCGTGGGGCAAATACTGTGATATCCGCGATGTCGAAGAGTTCTTGGAGGACCAGAGACTGGAAGAAAGATTAGGGTGAGGTTATGTTGATATGATTAAAAATATTATTCTTGTGTTCATTGCATAGATGTGAGGTAGGTACTTCCCAGAAGTTTACTAAGTTGCCAACCTACCTTCTCGGGGCTGAACAGTGACATTATCTTGTGTTGTTTAGGTCGCGATAGCTAGTTATTTATAAATTCGTCCGTTTACCCTTAAAGCTCAAGGAAAATTGGGTAGGTATACTTTTGTAAGTCAGAGCATAGCTATCGAGATATCTTACTGCTGAAAGCTGTGCCACAATTCGCTAAAACTGCTTAAAAAATTTATAGATTTTTTTTACTTACTAAGAGACTAAAAAGTTGTCACTGGTCAGTCAGTCAGTTACCAAACTATAAAAAGCTTCGTCAGCATGGTTTGTTCGTCAAATGTTTACAGTACCAACACATTTGGGTTCAAGGATTAAGTCTCAACATGAAATTTCAGTAAATTTGACACAAAGCCGGACAGTGAGCTATTTGTGATAGACACGGCCGGCGACGGGGACACTGAGCTGAAGGCAGAAGATGAGGACAAGAAGCCCCTGTCTGCTAAACAGCAGAAGAGAGCCAAACTGGCCGAAACACCCAAATGCTATGAAGTATTGCTACCCACTTCTAAGGTATGAGAAACATAACATAATTGGTATTACAAACCTTATCCCCAATGGTGTAGAACACCCTTAGTAACATCAAAATTATGATGTAAACAACAATAGAAAAAACTCTATGGATTGTGATAGACTGCAATATTAGTTAGTGGTATGGATTGATCATATTTAATTCCCCATTGAGGTAACTGGCAACAGCAAAAAATATGCATAATTTTATTCACAACATATTTCGACAGTGGAAAGAAAAAACAAATGAAATGCCATTTTGGTCAAAAATTAGTATTATAGAGACATCGATAGAGAATCCAAAACCCCATCTAACTGTATATAAAACACATTTTCGACAAAATTGGTGTTTCATTTGTTTTTCCTTTCCACCATAGATATGAACATGAGTATATGAAGAAACTGCATAGACAATCCCTTTTATAACTAGATAGATAGGTAGTTAATTTTGCTTGTGTATTGGACTGTACTTCTTTATTGCACAAAGTACCATATCATATACCACTTCAGGTTCAAGATCCAAATGCAAAGCGTAACCATGTCAAGCCGATTGGCTCCAAGCCCACTGCACTCAGCAAGTTGACCGAGAAGCGCCGCCTCGTGAAGGGCGCGTACCAGAAAAAACACGAAGAAGCCAGAAAGAATAGGAAGATGGCTATAGACAAGAAGAGAAAAGCCAAGCAAGTCCGGCAGAACTTCAATTTGAATCTGTGGGGTGGTGATAGTAAGTGAAATGTCTATAAAAACAAACATACATATACTCATAGTTGTTTTCTATAACTAAAAGCAGCGCTCATCTGAGCCCAAACGGCTAATAGTCTTTGTGTACCTCAAACACTTTGACTACATGTGTTGGGGTGAAATTAAAATGGCATTATACAATAGACATTAGTATTGTCATTGTACCTAATATGCATCTTCATAACTGGCATAGTTTATATGTGCCTACATGACACATAATCAATGTAACTATTTGCAATACCATATGGAATATCCTATGTTCAAGTTACTTAAAATGACTAATAGTGAGAGACTGATTTCATTATGATTTCATTAAATATCATTTACAATTTTTTTTCTCAATGCTGATAATAGCCTTGTTTGCACAAAGGGGGGCCATTTATAACATTCCAAGAATTCATTCATACCATATAATAATAATAGTAAGATGATCATGGTGGTAATTTCGTTGGTACACACTAAAAAAAAATAATAAACTAAGTATATATACCTAACTAGTAAATAAATTATACATTGTCAAACTGGTAACATAATATCACTTGTCTTATCCAGTGCCCGAAGCCAAAGGCATTCCAGAGACGTTATGCGATGAGTTCATTCCGGCGGAGGCTCAGATCCACAACATGCTGCCCACTCAGCGGCTCCGGCCGAAGCCGCCGCTGTCCAGCACTGTCGCCACCAGGGCGGCGGTCGACACTCCGCACCCGGGAGTCAGTTATAACCCTTCATTCCAGGTATGTTTACTGTTTATTAACCTTACGTGTCCTAATGCTGTTATAAGGTCTGGCCCACTGATATAGATTTACATAGATAACGCAAGTATCACGATTTGTATTGAAACCAAGCGTGCCGAATTTTTAACACCTACTGTGACGTCATTAGTGACGGGAAATCCAAACCGATTCGGAGACACCGATGCCGCCGATGCCCCTCCGTCCGCTGAGATTCTCTCGAGTGATTATCTCGCTCATACTCATATTTTTATGTCTGTAGTCGCGAGGACTGTAAGTTATCGGACACGCTAAGTACATACATTTGCGTTATCTATGTAAATCTATATCTGTGGTCTAGCCCATCTTCAGTTGGAAGAATTAATTCAAAATAAATATCATATCGTATTTTTATGACCTACTTGTGGACACTTACAAATGGTAACTTTTAGGAATGAATTTCAAAGTAACTTCATCTTCATTCAAAAGATAAATTCAGTTCAGTTGTCTTGGTACGGTAGATTTGTACCTACAGGTATTCAAAGTTACTTATTCCAAATGTGACTGAAGCTGAAGCCGAACTTACCGAGATATCCCTTTATGTAACAGGAGCATCAAGAGCTGCTCCAAGAGGTGGCGCAACACGAGCAGAAGATGATGAAGCGGGAAGCGCACCTGCTGAGGGTCACCACCGGCATGTTCCGCAGGATCACGCAGCAGCAGAAGGAGGTTTGTGTATCATACCATACCATTATGCCAGCCCGTAATACCAGACCAAACCATAATGGTAGCATATTCAGATACGCGATACGTCAGTTTTGAGTGTTATTCTATAGGAAAAGTGTCAAAATTGACGTATTGCCTTCGCGGCCGAGTGGAGGATTTCGTTAGCTGTCTTCAGTCCACCTGACCAAAATACCCCAACACCGGTTCTTAACTGGATCGACACAATTATTTTTGACAACTGGTGGTTAATTGGGACCACTTAATATGTATGTAAAACTGTTACTGTTGTATTTTGTTATGTAATTTGTATTGTACGTCTATAGAACGTCAAATACATATTTTACGTTCTATAGACATGTCATTTGGGAATTCATTTCTGAAATATAATATAGTATAGCCACCGAGGGGGCGCGTCCGCTTTGCTGCTTTTATTGTAAGTAAGTGGGGTCTGAGCGTTCCATTGATCTGCAGAATCAATGGAAGGAAGAGATGAGCGCCGGCCTGCCGCAGCCGCACAACCCGGCCCACGAGCCCTCCGACCCCGAGTCCGGCGACGAGTACAAGGCCATCAACCCGCCGGTCAAGAACAAGAAGAAAGACCACAAGGCCAGGAGGAAACAGCGCGAGAGATTAGAGGAGAAGGAGAGACTCAAGCGGGAGAAAATTGATAAACAGAAGATCACTGACCTTTACAAGTGAGTTTGTGAAGTTACTTAGTTTCTAGTGAAGATTGAATACCTATTTGATCTTTTGATACGGATCATACTTGAACTCAAACTCAAAATTGTTTTCATTTACGTAAGCCAACAAAGCATTTATGAATAGTCAGAATCTACCACCGGTTCGGAATGCTGCTTCCACTGAGAAGATCCGGCAAGAAACTCAATGGTTACTCTTTTCAATGAATTACAGATGGTGTACATTCTCAGGAACAGCATAAAAAAATAATATGAGCAGGCACCACCATTGTCACTAAATAACTAATAGTAAATAATAATCAAATCTCACTCAGATTTAGGTATGTAAATAAAATGAGAAAGCTAGTTTAGTGTGGTGTGCATGCATACCTACTCCTACTTACTTGACCACACCAAGCAAGTATGGCTAATGTAGCAGCCTTAGCGATGCCCGTGGGTTGCTCGGTTAACAATGTTCATCTGTACATCCAACGAGTGTTATAACCTCCAGGCTCCGCAAGCTGGAGTCGTCGATATCCAAGCGCGAGGGGCGGCAGACGAGCGCCCGCAGCGCGCGGCTGCAGAAGCAGGCGGCGAGCCGCGCCGCCGCGCCGCCCGCGCTCAATGCACACAAGACCCCGGCTCAGGAACCCGACTTCGTCGACCCCGCCCAGCTCTCCGGGGACTTGAGGAATATCACCACTACCAGTGAGTATGCAACCAATCCCATCTAGGTTTATTTTGTCCACCGAAATGCATTTTAGTTACAATTTAATAGTACAAATGTTGACGTCCGCTTGGCGCAGCCGTTAGAGCGTTCGATTCCCGCCGGAAAATTTCGCTAATGGCCTTTTCGTAATTTTCCCAGGTATGAGTGTCGCTGGGATCGCCCCCAGTCCATTGTACGGTACCCATAGTACATGCGCTTCTTAGTTTGGGACCATACAGTTGGCGTGTCAGTCTGGCGATATATTTATTATTATTTATAGGAGTGAGATTTTTATAATTATATCGACTACACTCCATCTTAATATGAGATGGATATGGACTATAGTCCTCCCACGCTAGCTGGGTGTGGGTTTACAAACTTCACATGTCACCCACATGTTTGCTTCACCGTTCAGAAAGTGATATTATTAAATAACCTCAATTTTAAATCAATTGTTTAGCGAACCCTCTCCGCGATCGCTTCGAGTCACTGCAGCGGCGCGGCGCGCTCGCAGCTTCCAAGCTGATGATGAAGAAGAAGAGGAAACTCAAGAGCTACTTCAAAGCGGGCCACAAGGTCACCGACCAGGACATTGAGCGGTTCATCAAGAGGAACGTGGGCAAAAAGTGATTTTAAGTGTGGGTGTTAAGGTACAAGTTTGTACATTATTAAAGAGTAATTTATGATTGCGTAGTTTAATTTTTAGACAATTATGTGAGTAGCTACTGTAGTTCTGATTCTGGTGTTGGGTGGGAAATCTAGTAGTGTGTCTGAGGCCATAGTTCACTAGCGCCACAGGGCATAACTTTATTCCGATCCGTTTATCTCTTTCCGAATTTATAACAGAGAATGATAAATCTATATCGTTGACAGTCTGTTCTGTCACTGGGAGCCGTACTTTGCTCTCTGGTGATTTTTACTTATTAAGTTAAAAGAAAAACGCAAAATTATTTTTTAAAAAAATTTACTAAAAATACCTAACATATAATACATCTAAAAAAGTAAAATTACGAATATTTTACAATGATACTGTGGCAGTGTAACAAAGGTAATTAAAACTAATAAAAATAAAGCAATAAGTAGGTAACTCCGTAATTTATCCTAAGGTTTTTTCCCTAAAAACAGGAAAATTACATTTTAAGAAAAGTATTCTCCTATAAATACAATACTATGTTTTATAAGTCTAAAAGTCGATTTTTAACAAAATAAGTTAACTAAGTTACAAACTAAAGGCATGTTACAAGACTTTAACAACACGTCACATCACAAACAAAAAATTAAAAGACGATATGCTTTTACTTTTAATTAACAAAATATAAAAAAATCATGTAGTAACTGTTGCAAATTAAAAATAAATAACTGTGTGTTAAAGTATGTAACAAAACCTCAGTGTACATGCAATAACTTCCGAAGTTTCTGAAAATACTGATGGTATTAATTTTGAAATGAACCAAAATAATCTATCTACATAATCACATTTACAAATTTATATTTAGGGCTTGAATTCGCTTCTATATTAGTACATAGGTAATTTGTGTCAAACTTGAGATAAAAATCAAATAATTTTATCCATTCAATCTGGACACTAGAAATTAAAAGTTATGCAGTCAACCCCTAAATATAAAACTAGAATCCTTATTTATCTAACGCATTATCAACCCCATCTCGCCGCGATAGTGTATAACGACCTCAATAACTCCAAAGCTCTTGTATCTGACGCGGTTTTTAAGTCTTCGGAGCCTGCTACTCTGGCTTCAGCCGTTGGGCTTTCGACAAACGGCAGCTTAGTGACCTTGGCTTCTCCCGGAGTCCTTGCTACAAACTTCCGAATACCTCTTCTGGTTGTAGTTGTACCTTTAGGACTCAACGTGGTAGTCTCACTTTCAGTCGTCTTCACGTTCTCTGTTGTGGGATTCGATAGTGTATTAATAATGCTAGGTTCGAAGTTTAAACTCTTACCTCTTCTATCGCCTCGTTGTCTTTCTATTCTGTCTGTTCTCCTCTGAATTGCTCTATCATTTTCCGTCGTTACTTCTGTAATGTTAGTTTTTTCTTCCTTCGCTATATCTTCCATGTCTTTTTGAGATACTGCCATCAGTGCTTCTAATAGCGCTTTCTTTGAAGCCTCAGCCGTTGTGTTATGATCGTCATCGCAAGTCTGTATCAAAAGCAGTATCAATCTCTTCACGGTTTTTGATTTAGTCTTTTTCATTACGTTCATAAGTTTCTCTGTGGTCGTCGCGTTCATTTCATTCATTATCTCTTTCGCTTTTTCCACGACTGTATCAGTGATAGTTGTCAAATCTTGATTAGGTTCCGTCGATGTTGGGTCTCGGAGTAACCTTCCTATCCTTTCCCCAGTTTTGCCATCATGGGTGGTGATTTCGACATTAATTGTCGATGAAGCAGTTTGTTCCGTAACCGTGTAATCAATGGGTGTAGTTGCTGTGTTGGGAATGTACGTGTGTTCTGGCAACTCTTGCGCTTCATCTGGAGCTGTCGGACTTAAACCATCGTTTAATGTAATAGGATCTATAACAGTGCTGTGCCAGTTACCAAATGAATTGGACCACGCGAATAGATTCGTTGTTTTGTACGTGTCAGGTGATGTGAAATAGAATGCTTCAGGTGCAGTAGGCGTTGGGGTCGTAAATTCAGGTTCTGTGTACCTAACTGTGGTAGTAGGTTGGATTGTCGTCTGTACTGTAGTGGTGTCGGAATCTGGGAATGTAGGCGCCTCTAATTCTTCAGCGGGTTTCTTGAATCCAGTCTCTAAGTGCAGCTGTTTTCCTTGCCTTAGGCTATTACTTTGAGGTGCAGCGAAAGATTGACTATGCGCTCGTTGTAATTCTTCCTCATTCTCCAGTTCAACACTTTCAGTTTCAGTGAAGTATACGGAAGTGGTTGTAGGTATGATTGTAGAAGTCCTGATTCTTTTGCTCTCAAAATCATTGATCGTCGTTGGTCCGGCATCAACGCCCCATGCTGTAGGTAGGTTAGTAACTCCGATATATTCACTCAAAGGTCTACCTTCGGTAACAGTCACGTCGCTACCGTATGGATTATCGTTTAGTGTCAATGCATTGTTTTGGAAGCCACCGTATCTGTGGACGGAATAATCGCTTTCAGTTGTAGTTGCTGCCTCACTGTAGTTACTAGCGAGAGTGTTGACGTTAACAGCGACCGTGTAAGGAGTTGTCGATGGAGCAACTGTTGTAGATGGTGTTATGTAGGATGCTGAAATTTTACCGCAACATTTGAATGGATTTCTAGGTGTTGTAGGTGAATAAGTCGTGGGTACAATTTCAGTTGGACTCTCAGTTGTCGTTATATCTTCTTGGTACTTCGCTGACACGCCTAACGCTTTAGGTTCCCGAACACTAGTTACTAATCCAGTTTTATTATCATCTGAGAACCCAAGTATTTCGTCGTCCTCTTCGTTAATTGTCGTAGTTGGTTCGGTATTAATTGTTTCTTCAGTTGTAGTGAGTAGATCTCCGAACGATGGGTGTGTGGGTCTGATATCCGAAAGTACTTTCCTAAACTGTACTGGATCTTGGAGGTAAGCGGACAGAGCATGCGTAAACACTTGTGCTAACTCCCTGATTTGGGGAGAAGTCGCTATAGGATTCTGACTCTGCATCACTGATAGATCTTCAACTAACTCATTGTACGTGCCATTTGGATCTTCTCTGATTTCATCCAATAGTTGTTGATTCGGCTTTTGATTAAACAAGCTAGTGTATTTGTTCACGGTATGTTGGCTGAACAACCCTGGCAATGACTCCTCATATTCATCGAAGGCTTGCGTTGAGGTTTCAACATCTTCTGAAGTAGGTGTAGTAGACAAATTGTCGAGTGCGGTCGCGTAGTAAATTGCCAAACTGTGCAACGTATTCGGTGACAATGACGGTGGCACGCCGAAACTTGATCTGTTATCAACGTATTTGTTCTCAGTAGTGGTAGGGACTGCTGCTTCCGTTGTTCCCAAGTTATCTAAATTGAGTTTCTTCAGCAGTCTCTCACGGCGCTCCTGATATGACGTCTCCGTGGATGGTGAACCTTGGTATGTGGAGAATGTCTCGTACTTATCTGAATTATCAGTATAGTATACCTCGCCTCTTGTGGTCTGAGGTATCTTGGTGACAGATTCAAAAGTATTGTAATCCTTAGATTCTATTGTTACTCTGTTTAGTTTCTCCAGGCTGCTTCTGGCTGTTGCTTCCACAGGTTTCTGTGTCGTAGTCAAAGTCCGATTCTTCTCCTTTTGAAGGTATCCTCTCAACGAAGATACCCCAGGTCTTGTATACGGTTCCTGCTTTTCAATTATTGTGGTATAGCTCTTAGTGTAAGGCAATAAGGTCGGACGTTTCGTGGTCGTTGTCTCCGGAACTGGGCTGGAGTACTTATCACGAATGTCGTACAGGGTTGTCAAGTTGGGGTTGGTTTTGGGCTTAGGTTTAGGCAGGTTTGGTGTGTAAACAGGGTAGGGACGATAGTTTTTGTTGTTGAAATCCTGTAAATATTGTCTGTTGTTGTTGTTGGCGAAGGATGCAGTTTCGGCAGCCACTTGCATCTCCCTTAAATTGTAGTCTGGGGTGTTTCGGTACGCTGGTGCGGCTGTGTATGTAGGAACAGTGCTCCTGGGCTGAATACCGATGTTACTAGTAATTAGCTGAACCAAGCTCTTCCTTCTATTCTCAAACGCGGTCGTGGCGGCGGTTCTTTGCGTAGGACTGTAATTTTCAGCAAACAACGCCTGGTACGTCTTGGCCGTCGCCTTAGGGATCTCAGTTTGCCTCTGCCTGCTCCTGAAAAGTCTTTCAGTGGTGCTGGGCACGTTGACTGTCGCTCGCCTGGACTCGGCCCTGACGCTGGTATCGCCGATCTGCTGCAAGTCCTGGTTCTTGCTGAGGCTCTGGGTGATCTTCTGGCTTTTCTTCTGCTCATTGGAGTAGTACTCGGCGCTGGACTCGTAGAGCGCGGGGGCGGACGCGCAGTCCACCTTGAACCACCAGTCACAGATGAGGTGCGACTGGCTGAAGATGGTGCCGTTGGGGCACAGGAACGAGATCTTGCGGGACGTGTCGCATATGTGGAATACCTGGGACGGTATAACGTATTAAAGTTGAAATATATTTATCGTCGTTTTATGGCTAAAGTTTTGATGTCTTAAAAAGTAGGCTAAAATCAAAATATATCAATGCCGAAATCCTAAAAAACTACTTTAAAGTGACTGTTAGATTTTGGTAATGGTCATTTTTTCCTGGTCTGGGTTTCTAAGTCTTGGGTATGCTTTTGACATGTCATATATTATTGTAATGGGATGACGTTAGGATGACATTTCCAAGCTCGCTCTCAGACTTGAAAGCGATTTATAAATACGGGCCTGGATATAACTGTGATCAAGACCACTCCGTTATGACAGGTGTGTTGGCCTTACCTGGCAGTCAGTCTCCAAGTCAGCGTAGTATCCAGTGGGCACGTTCTTGCAGTTGAACCCCGTGGGCGGGATGTTGGGGAACGCCGGGAAATCCACGCCCGCCTTGCCGATCACACCTGTAATCATACGTTTGCAATATTATTCAATATCGTCCGTTAGCCGTTCCTGCAGTCGCGGATGGCAGCAAAGTCCGTTTTTCCTGTTGATATTTTGGCGTAATTATTCTAAACAGGGACGGGTATATCCTTAGATTATATTTTGAGGATGTTGCTAGCCATTGGTCTGCCCGATAATAAAACTGTTTACAATTTGAAAGCTGAAAAGTGTAAGGAGTTCTAATTGCCTTGTGACAATGTCAATAAGAGCTATAATGTCGGGAGTGTTGTTGTCTCGTCACCTTGGTGCTCCACGACGTCGAGGTCCGGCTGGCTGTCGGAGGGTATGAGCCGCTTCACCAGCGCCTTGCCCTCGGTGAAGTGCTCGAACTCCGCCGCGCCCATCGCCTCGGCGATCTCCTGGAGGCTCTCCACGCTGGGCGTTGGTGAGTACAACTCCCTATCCTGGAGGAAGCATGATTTCATGTGCTGTTATTTGCCATATAATTATTATGTTATTTTTTACTTGGACATTACAAGCCCACTTACCTATGTACCTGTGGAGACAGAGAGGGGTGGCTTTTGCCCGGCAGCGGGCCATATAATAGGGTATAATTATTTTTTTGCATGAATGCCTCCGCTCAAATATCCATTAGTTTTGAATAGAACCCAAGGTGCGTTAAAATTACCTGTCGACGTTGCGGCGATCGTCGCGCCCCGTCGCAGGCACCTGAAAAAAATAATAATGTCAAATTACGCACTGTTAATAAACCTTTTTTTATGGACTATCTGCTGTTGGTATAATTTCACCCGGAGAAAGGGCGAGCGCTAAATGTGCTCCACTCAGAGGGACGCGGGGGGGGGGGGGGGAGCTAGCTCAAAGACGCCATGTGGGAAAACCGCCTCGGGCTGCTGCTAAGTGAGACAGTAGGGGTGGATCTACTACCGGATGGGAACGCAATTATCAAACTTGCGACCGCGCGATCCAGAGAGTTGAGCGGAACACCTCTAGACTAGGGATCATGTGGTCGTCATTAATAACCGCGGCTGGCTTGTACAGACACTTGTGGACGTAATTCCATAACTTAGCGCCGAAACCGCAGACCGCAGACCGCACGCATGCAAGTCAGCCTGTTCCTTTATTATCGACGATTGGTTATGCGCACGCACAGCCAGGGTTGCAAGTCTTTAACGTCTACGTTGCATGTTTCACGAATATAGGCGAGGTGTGTGTTGTGGCGAGGCAAGACGACAATCTATATATATATATAACTCAAAGGTGACTGACTGACTGTCTTACTGACTGACTGACTGACATAGTGATCTATCAACGCACAGCCCAAACCACTGGACGGATCGGGCTTCGGGCTTCGGGCTTCGGGCTTCGGGCTTCGGGAAATTTGGCATGCAGGTAGATGTTATGACGTAGGCATCCGCTAAGAAAGGATTTTGATTAATTCTATCCCCAAGGGGATAAAATAGGGGATGAAAGTTTGTATGAAACTTTGTCAATTAAATTCCACGCGGACAAAGTCGCGGGCACAGCTAGTTATAATATAAGACAAGTGTTATAGCTATCGAGTAAAAAAATGATATAAGTTATCGTAGCTTTCTTTCTCCTACTCGTAACTCAGGTAAATTCAGCAGGAGTATTGTAAATCAAACAAAAAAATATTTCATATGATATAAGTATTAATTTGAGTGTAAGAATTAAGGAATTAATAACAATTCTATTCATTCCTACCCTTAATTTTCCCGAACACTCTTTAAAATAATAATAATAAAACCAACGCAAAGTTTAGACCTAACATTCTAATCTCATTGCGGATTTTGCACGTGAAAGGTTCTGATAAACAATTTGCAAAAGTGGCAACCATATTGCATTATGTAAAGTTGTATAACATAATATTGTTCGCGTCTTTATTATACAGATTTACATTAATGGTTATTGATTATAATAACAATGTATGTAACGTGCTTGGCTTAATTTTATGAACGTAAAATCTAGCATGGATTTTCTCAGGTAAACTGTATAAATTAAATGAGTAATATTGATTTCTTATATTTACGCGAATACTACACATTGAAATAAAACTATTTTTACGGATTATATCGCGTTTATTTTTACTTTTAATGTTCCCGACGTTTCGGCTGCTTTACAGCAGCCATGGTCACGGGGGGACTGAGGTGTTTGACGTCCTGATGTCATAGTTAGTAATTGGGTACCCTCATATTAAGTTGTTGTTTGCGGTCCGATCCACGCAGAAAGTGCTCACAGTGTCTCGAGGTCTTGCAATGGTACACTTGGTTTTGGGTTTTTACTGATCTTTTAGTCTACACTACAAGACTAAAAGATCAGTAAAAACCCGCGTAAAAGAACACATAGCTGACGTGAAACACCGGCGCTCCACGAAGTCTGCAATCTGTGAACATGTACAGGACCGCACCCGCCATTATATCAGATTTGATAAACCAGAGATCCTCGCAAAAGAACACCGATTCCGACCAAGGATGATACGTGAGGCCATTGAAATTAAAAAACATCCAAATTTCAATAGGGAAGATGGCTGGGTGCTACCACCAACTTGGGATCCAGTAATTAATATAATTAAATCCAAAACCAAGTGTACCATTGCAAGACCTCGAGACACTGTGAGCACTTTCTGCGTGGATCGGACCGCAAACAACTACTTAATATGAGGGTACCCAGTTACTAACTATGACATCAGGACGTCTAACACCTCAGTCCCCCCGTGACCATGGCTGCTGTAAAGCAGCCGAAACGTCGGGAACATTAAAAGTAAAAATAAACGCGATATAATCCGTAAAAATAGTTTTATTTCAATAAATGAGTAATACTCATTTTGATAATTATTATGTATGTTTTTCCTAGATGGTACATTTTATTCATTTGCCTAAAGCTTCTTGGAAACTTATGACGGTACCTACTTATTAGATTATATAATATAAGAAGGGGTAACCCAAGACTAAGACACGTGTAAGAAAATTTAGGGCCTTTTCTCTGTAACTTTTAAGTGATATTTGAAATGTAGTGTATGTAGTTTTGGACCATGCAGTTGGTGTGTCAGCCTGGCGATATTTATTTATTATTAATTTTATTACTGTATGGTTTATTTCGAACATACTGTTTAACCTAAACCATACTTTAATACATTAAATTGCACAATTATTTCGGCCTTTAAGGCCCAAGTATGCGTAATAGACTAGGTAATAGGGATACAATAAAGGTCCGCCTTAAAGCATTTATTGTATCATCCGAAGTTTGTCAGATCGACGCTTCTTCGCTTTCGTTTTGCTGGTCTCAAGGCACAGGTACACGATGCAGGCACTGGTTTTCTCCCATGTTGTGTGTGCTAAGCACTATCTAGCGAAAGCCTGCGCTTGCGCAATTCATGGCTACCATTAATCACGGTGGTTTCTCCGTAGCGAACAATGTCGACACATAACTTGTTCGATATTTCAATTGATTTAAATAAATAAATATAAATTGATGCCCATTTTGTCACACTCTCTCCTCCTCATAATGAAAATAACTTTTGTTCCAATGACAACTACCTAACGTTTGGTATGAGTTTCATTAGGGGTGACCATATAATCAAGAATGGTCAGTACCTACTATGCATAATGTCAGGACGAAATCCTTATCACGACTGTATTTCGCAGCTGTGTTAACAGGTAATGTTTTTGTCCATTCTTATCATGTTCGTAACGTTTGAGAATGACAGCGATATTTTTCAGAATTGTCATCAGTCATTGGGCAGTACGTCGCTGTTCGTTAGCACTATTCAGACAAATTAATGTCAAGTCATACTGTGAAGCTCATGTATCGTCTTTAAAAGTGTCTACTAATTTCCTTATCCGTTATTTATGAAGACATTTAGGAGTGACGCCCACTCATCCACCATTGTCTCGCGGCCAGTCTCGTTATAATAGCACATAATCTGTCGATAAATGGTACAGCTCCGTTCAGGCATTATTTGTCAGTAGGGTGGCCAACAGACGAAGTTCCACCCAGGATTTTTTCTGTTTTAAAGTGTCCTTATCCTGCCTATGTGGGGTGAAGACTAAGGAACTTTTGTTAAGAAACCGGATATGGCGATTATATAATACGCGTTGTTCCCAATGTCCACCACTGAGTTGTTCCCAGTGGGGATATTATGAAAAATATATATTTTAAAAATATGTGATGACATAAATGGTGATTGAGATCTAGGCGCATATTAAAAAATCGATCTTATGTCTGAGAGAGATCTTGAAAATGTAATTCTTCTGTCGTTCCAGTAAAAAATGTCATGTCAAAAGCGTACCTAATCAAGACCGCTCTCAGACCTGAAATTGATTTATTAATATGGACATTACTGATAAGATTTTGAGTTAACAATTCATTGACAATTAAATCTATCTTTCAGTAACTAACAGTTAATTGAGAGTGGTTTTAAATACTCGAAGCCTATAAATACCTAGGTTACGTATGTATATGTTAAGAATTTATTTATTTTCCATTTAAAAATAAAGTGGGATTGTCCCATTTCCTTGCATGAGCGTAGTGACTCTACTTGTCGTAAACTCATCTATCACATCGATACTTTCACTCTCTACCAATTGTATTCTGCGGGCTATTTGTTAAACGAATGTGGACATAGAGAGCTTAGAACAGCGACGATTCAATTTGTCGTTGGAAACTTAAAAAATGATCTCTCTGCCTGCAGTTATAAGTTTAAAGCCAACAAGAGCCAAACGTAAAAACGCTGTTGGACTGCAGGTGTTTAGGCTTACCCTGCTGTGCATAAATACTTCTTGGCTAGCGTATGGAGGTCTAGAAATAAAAATACTTGCAGTCAGTCTAGGATTACGTTCACAACTTAACGGCATAGATAAAGTATGAAAATGACCAATTGCATATAAGGTTAACCGATAGTTTAAATATGAAGCGCCCGTATAATTAACTAGCTGTGCCCGCGATTTCGTCCGCGTGGAATTTAATTGACAAAGTTTCATACAAACTTTCATCCCCTATCTTATCCCCTTGGGGGTAGAATTAATCAAAATCCTTTCTTAGCGGATGCCTACGTCATAACATCTACCTGCATGCCAAAGTTCAGCCCGATTCGTCCAGTGGTTTGGGCTGTGCGTTGATAGATCACTATGTCAGTCAGTCAGTCACCTTTGAGTTATATATATTTAGATGTCAGGTATCACCAACCCCTGGACACCGCATTCGCGGGATGACTTACATCACACTAATGACGAAAAATGTTGTGGGTCGGGAGCGGCGGCAACGCATTGTGATTGGTCTATCATACATTATATAAGCCAGTTTAGGCATAGTATGTGTTTCGACTATGTTTGCCTTAGCATTTGATGTCAAGTAGTTCGTTGTGTTTACTTCTACACTATTTAAAACGCTATTTTATCCTCTCTCGCCATTCTGACCTGCCTATGTCACCTGCCTTTGGTACCCAACTAACATTGTAATGAATCACCTGGCTATCCTCCTCGCGTGCACTGAAAGCACAAAGCACGGCCACACACAATGGAACCTGCTCACCGCTCATTTGTTCTTAACACTCGTATTGGACCATCAATCTTGTGCCACGATTAGAAAGACCCATTATGTGACTTGTTGAAACAAGTTCCATACTTGTAACCATGCTAATAGTCATTTTACACGGTCGGAACGGAACCACTCATCATAGCGAGATGGATTTGCAAAGAATCCAAATCGGAACAATTTTTTTTCATACCGTAGGTATTTTTCAATTGTCAATAGGTAATGTTATACTTATAAAAGCATGTTATGTAAGACTCTAAGCGCTCGTTTGCACTGGTGACACATTTTATGTTATTATGTTGTCCCAATTTCGTCTCTCAAAAAGTAGAGTCAACAGCATTTTATGTGAATATTATGGCCAGGGCCAGAATGGTGGAGACAGAATGATATTCTTATCTTAAAAAGATATTCTACGTATTTTGTTAGCTCCGTCTCTTTCTGTTGGATTAGATTTTTTGTATTAATGTGAAGGTACTAATAAACCAATAATAAGACACATTATCACCTCCAACCCAATTAATGTCATCAACAATATGACAATTGACCTTCTATGCTGAAAGACGTGTAATGAAAGGTTGTTAGCGCCTCGAGCGAGGCGTACCACGACGCTCGCACGCGACGGGCGACGGCAGAGGTCGAGGTGTTTTATATAATGACATTTGCTATCAATGTTATAGAAATTATTCAAATCTCAAACCACTTTTTAATACTAAAACTACTAACTTTTTAAAACCCTCCATGACGGAAGGAGAGGCTCTTTATAGGTAATTTCAATTTTAATAGCGGGTATCTACTTTGAATTGCAATGATCGCAGCCTTGTGTAGTTGTGGACGCATTATCAATGAGCCGATCTTATCTCTGAGAGCTGTCTTAGGCACTTTTGACGTGCCATTTCGTATGGTATGACATTTCGAAGATGACTCCCAGACTTTATATCAATTTATGAATGCCTTAGTTAGCCAAGAAATAACACCTTCTAAATGAAATGTAAATGCCAATAATTAGCTGAAATGTCAATCAGACCAATCTAACCTACCGCCACAATTTACATCTTTAATATCTATAGCTCCCTCGCCGAGACTTTCGCAATGTCCGTCCTTTTGCACGTGAAGCAATGCTTTTAGTAGGAACATTATGTTTCGTTACTAACCCTATTATTATTGGTCATAAATAGCCGTTGGTTTTAGATAAAATCTGCTTAGTGACGGTCACAATATAACGTAAGGACTTTGTGAACAATGGGTACCTTTTGGCTTTAAAATGTTGTCTGTCGTACTTTTATATAATGGTTACGTTCCATTTCACTGCAAGGTCGGGAGATTTGGGATATAATCCACCGTCCCATGATTATGCAGGTTGGCGAACACCACACGTTTTTCACAATCAAGAATAATTCAGACTTCTGAGAGTCTGTAAAGTATGATAGTGGACCGTCAGAGGCCAAATTCTACCCAGGTACCAATTTTTTTCTTCAATAACAGTGTTTATATGTTATAATTTGGCAATCCGTCCAATTTCAGACGGAAACTAGGAAATTAGTTGTGATTATGATTAAAGGCACTTACTGATGGCCAGTAGCGCGATGAGCAGCAACCTCGTCATGGCGCCGACTGCCAGTGCACTCCGCCTCCACCCCATCACTGATCTGGAACAGAACAAACTGAACTTAAGTCATGTGATATTAGAATACATTTTTAAATGACATTCGTTTCATTTATCTTCCCGTGTAAGCGCTGTAGCTGATTCACTACAGTTCATAAACGGGCTGGCTAGTTATTATAGCCACGAGAAGGATGGCAATAATCAATACTTTTAGTTTAAAAAAAATCCAATTTAATTTATTTCCGGTTATAAAGTGGATCAAATTCCTATCTAGGTAATCATCATATTTTATTTAGTTTTAATTGAAATTGTAATATTCAAATCATCAAAAATTCAGATTAAATAAGACTTTAATTGACCGGAATCAGTTTGCCAACGAATCAATATGCCAACGAGCCGGATGTGAAAACATCTATTAAACATAAAACATATAATAAATACCTTTATGGCACCGCGCGTATTAGATACGATTATGATAACCTATAGGTACTTTACCGGAGCCTGTTACTATTTTATTCATTTAAATGGTGCATATTATCACTAATGGATAGTAAGCATTCCCACGCGGCTCCGCATGATGAAGAGAAGCGTATATTTGAGTATGTTAAGTATCTCAGAGCATAATTTACCTAACTCTTCTCTGACATAATTAGATTCAAATCCGTTGAGCAGTTTCTGCATATTACTCAGTCAAATATACAAACAAACTTCGCGTTTATATTAGTACTTACGGATTAATAATACTGATATTTTTATAAGTTAATAATTATTCGCTCTAGTCAGTTACTGCTGGTCAGAGACACCTCAGGCGGGATTCAGAAACTTATTACATTACAGTCAGTATTTCTTCTAATCATTCAGTGAGCCACCAGAGTGTCCACGAGCTTATCCGTACGAGCCGACTAGATCCAGAGTCGCATACCTATTAGGACAGCGAGCCTTTAATAGTACCTTGTGCATCCACTTTCGCCGGTGACATTTGAACTTGTTGATAATTTCCCCGCCTTGTCGGCAGAAACGTTATGGGACTCGCTACACGAGACAGAACTGGGTAGTCTGGCTTTATATCTTCCTATTTCTATATTGTTTTCATTTACTTTAAGAAGAGGCGATAATAAATTGTATAATATTAATTCGTATTAAAGATTTGGCTGTATTTTTGAAGGGAGTACACCCATATCCCATATAGACCTATTAGCTCTGACCATACCATAGGGACCACTGCCAGATTTGGTTCCTAACTAGGAACCAAAAATCTTTAGTAAAATTCAAATTCACTTTCTAAACACCTGCGATGTTACTTCATCTCAGTACACGGCACGCTATGGTGCTCGTAACCAGCGCGCGCTGGATGACCTGCCGTTAAAAAAACATGATGACTACTGAATAATTGCGTTCGAATCGGCCGACGGTTCGAGTTATAAACTTATAGCAGGTACTAAAATAATATACGATTTTTTATATAGTACTATTGCCCGCAGCTTCGCTACCGTAGATTTTATTTTCTAGATGTCAACAGCGCTACGTAGCTAAGAAGCATCAGTTGACCCATAAGTAGGTACAAACCAAGCCATTTAGGAGAAGAATGACGGACACACGAATATCGGAATTTTATATACAGAAGATACAATAAAAGGAAAACTCTACTCGCCCATCGCTTGTCCTTCAGACATCCCTTCCGCTCACGCTTATCGCTCAATCGCTTGCGAAACCGCGCGTTTTCGTCCGCTTTTCCCATGCATTAGATTGCTTTCGTACGTCACGATTGAGAGATCGTTGCTGCAGATAGGAAGGGCTCCATGGGGGCATACAATTATGGGGCTCTTAGGCCCCCGTTTGTTATGATGCGGATAATTGGGGGTCACCAGTCTGATTGTTAAAGCGTGATGTGAAAGACAAGTAGCTGATATAAATAAGGTCGATGATAGAGTGGTTTAAGTAGAACTCGTGGTAACTGTTGTGGTTTCTCTTTTGTATTACAAAGTCTACAAACGAGCTTAAGACTCGTCTTATGTTAAGCAGTTACCGTAGCCTATAATATGTGCTAGCAATAACAAAGGCATGAGCCCGTATTTTTTTAGTGTCCGCCTGAATTTGGACCGTTGATCTTTTGGCTTGTCACAATTGGGAAATAAATAATGGAACAAAATGATAATCCACACTAATTCAAATGTTGTTGATTGCGTCCAGTAGTTGTGTGGTACTACAAATTCTGTAATAATACATTTATAGCAATATCGTTTCTATATCGAAACGAATATTTCTAATATAAATTACCTTAACCTTGACATGTTCATCACACAACAAACATTTTTCAAACACGATCATCTTAATAACTTTATGGTTACCCATTGTCGGTGAAGTTTAATTAACCATGTAAGGTTAACGGTACCAGGATGCGGCCGCAGTTTACCAAGAGGTTAATTCAGGGGTTAACTGTAATCTTCAATCAATATCGAATTTTGCAATCAATAATAATGGTATACCAAGAATGGTTTCAATATTTTACAGCAAATTAATATTGGTAGTTAAACAAATATGTTTTTAATATTGTCGGATCACATTACTTAATTGTTTTTACCAAACAAGGCCTGAGTACGATTCCCGAATCGTGTATACAATATAAACTAAAAATATACGCATTAGTTAAATATTATATTGGCGAAATTATATTGCACAATGTGACAGGCGTGCCCCCGCATGTTGATGGGGGTATGTGTGTGTGACATCTGCCAGTTTTTACGACTACAAGAAGTTAGAAGAATGTTCTAAGATAGTCGAAGAATGACACAGTTGACGACCGCTTGGCGCAGTAGTTCGAGCGTAGGCCGCTCGGCTCACTGCACATGGTGGTTGCGGGTTCGATCCCGCCGGGGCAAATTTCGGAAATGGCCTTTTCGTAATTTTCCCGGTTCTGGGTGTCACTGGGATCGCCCCCAGTCCATTGTACGGTACCCCTATTACAAGCGTTGCTTAGTTTGGAATCAAACAGTTGGTGTATCAGTCTGGCGATATTTTTTTTTATTTATTTATAGTACGTCTGTCCGTCTTGTGTGCATCAGAACTCTACTCCACTTTTTTTTAAAGTCTGAATACATCCAAATTACAGAGTGATCGTAAATTCCAAAATTACACTATTTCATCCAACAAGTAGTGCGTCATCTCTCATTGCTTTGCAGATGGCCCGATATGATCGACAAATCGAGATTGATTTGTATCAGTAGTACCTAGTTGCAATTGGTACAATTATGTTAGAGTCGCTGGAATTCAATCTAGGAAGGAAATGAGTTATTTTGTTCATTAAAATTGAGAGTCTGACAAACAAGTCTAGTTATTTCGGTAAACATGCTGGTGCACTTCACCCTTTTACCGTAAGAATACAACAATATCTAAGAGAAACAATAAGTATAGAGTAAGTGGTATCTATGAAAGATGTACGTAATACGTCTGAAACTTATTCGGTTATTATATGACTATGCTAACTGCGTTGCTATAGTCTCATGGTCATGTATGAGAAAATCAACCGTAATTTGACGACAACTAGACTAACATTACTGTATAGAATCCTATTTAAAACAAGTTGACCTAGTATTTTCAGGGAATTTACTGAAATACGCCAAAAGTCCAACTAGCACTAATTCAAAACTTAATCTTCTAAGATTAAGATATTTTGCGCAACCAATCCAATTACACCGCAATGCACAACAAATGGGACGTTACAGTAACGTCATTTAAATGTCGTGCTATTAAATTGCAACGCAATGTTTACGAAATGGAGACAGAAGCCTGACAGTGTATCTGATAAAAGGGGACACCCTATCAGACACCTCTGCAAGAGGTCGCAGATGTGGCCTTTAGGCTTTATTATAAGAAGTTTTGTAATAGTCTATCTCATAATCAAAAGGTTATATTTGCTGAAAAAAGTATATCCGAATAAGTCCCTATACAACATTTGAATAACTAGAGTGATCAACAAATATCTTTAAAAGGGCAACCCTATGGCGTGCATTGCCTTAACTAGCTCTTTATTGCATTGTAGAACCACATATCATTAAACTATATACAACTTTATTTTCCTTTTTCATGTATTCTTCATGTATTGTGCTACATGTTTAACAATTCGGAAAGTAAATACAAGAATATACTTAGTGATTTATAATTTAAGAATGTTTTGTTGGGTTAAAAATTGTTGGACTCTCTTGCATTATTTTTGTTGGTTGTTGGTTCTCAAATTCATTGTTACAAAATGCAAGAATGAACGGTTACCGGCTCCTCGCTTATTAGATTGTAGATCGTTAACCACATTGTAGCTACATGCATTGTTTGTTTTCTATCAAAGATTGTGGTTTAATTTTCTGAATATAAGTGCTGGGATTATTTTGGACGCACCGAATCAAAGTCAAATCTAGGATGTGGATTGAACGGGGCACCTTTCGGTTACGGGGCCGGCCCCTCTAAGGTTTACTTCTATACAAACAATACTAGACCTTAATTATTAGCCCAAGAGTACGCCACCATAACATAATTGTGTACACCTATCTAAACACATCCAACTGTGTTTAACAATAATTGAATGTCAAGCGTCATTACACGGTCGGTACGCCGTGACGGATGGACGGCCTTCATGTACTTTGCCAATACTATGTTCATTTTATCTGTAAAAATTATTTGACCGAAGATCTGTCAGGCGATCTGTATTTATGATCAAATGGATACCTGCAATAAATTGAACGCTAATACGTTTTTCCTAGAAGTGTGGGGTTCACCAATTCGCACTGAACCAACGTTTTAGAGTGTGGCCCGTGTCCTCGTATTGACTGGGGTTTTCCCTATATAATGGCAATAGACTCGGGCGACTATTACTTAGTACCTACTGAAATATCATCTGAGATATATGCCTATTACTTCATGAAATCTAGCTGTCTTGGTGTCAAACTACAAAATACAATGAACCCTAGTTCGTCGACTCTACGCATCGATGTCAAAGTCAAAGATATATCACAAATTCCAGTTTCGAAATATTTATCACCGCGATCATCGGACACGCGAACTCGCGATCAAGTTTGTCTGAACATGCGATCGGCCCAATACAACGCTTTGGAGCACCGTGAAATTACATGCGCCTGCGCAATGCAGGGTTGGCAGGAAGGTAGGCCGGGCAATGCGATGCTATCATATATTGCTAAGCTGATAGTTTTGCTTTTCTTCCTATTTTGTATGTGCTTGTTAAAATAATTATTTTCTTGCTTTTTCATTACCCTTCACAGCCTTTCCCCACAATCAACCATCATATCTTGTCCTTCAAACCCTGACACGTGTACACGTGATGATCTACAGACAAAGCAGCAGTTTTGAGTAAGTCGCCACAAAATGACTTCTTTTCATTAGCGCTAACTATCTCTAGCCTGTGCGTATCCATAACCGTCCTCATTTTGAATTGTCGTTTCATTATAGTTTCCATCAACGAGCGATGCGTATGAGAGATCCTATAACGTCAGGGAAAAAATATGGGATAGAAAAAGGTCCAAACGTAAGATAATATCACAGCTAAGAGAAGTTCAGCCATTACTTTGAATTGGACAACACTAGCTCAAGCTCCGAGCTTCGTTCACTAACTAAGGTATAGATAGCCCTCATAAACTTGTTAATAGGTGATCACAATAAAAAAAAATTGAGCGAAGATACTTGATTTTGTTAGCTCACTTTTATATGTTAGCATGTGGTGTGTGCGTGCCGGTATCTCAGCAGTCACGCAGACAAACAGAACAATGAATAATGGCGGTGCAACAATAAGATTTGTTTTAACAAATTGCTACCGGCGCGGCGCCGGTGCAGCCAGTGGCGCGAGGTGCGTTTCAATAGCACCTGTTGCTTTTGCTACATTTCAATGTAAATAGTAAATAAGCTTTAGGGTGTTGTAGAGGGTTGAAATGGTCCGTATTATAATGCTTACACGGGGTTAGTAAAAGATGCGTTGCTGCGGTTTAGAATCTGTTCAAAATACCACTTTAAAATTCGAACTTATTGTGAAAAAGGCGAGGATGCTATATGCTGTGATTGGATCCAGGTTTAAGACTAACGTTAAGCCATTGAAAATTTAAAAATAATGTTTATGAAACGATGTTTAATTTTAAAGGTAAAAAGGTATTTACTTTCTTCAATAATATAGCTCACCCAGTTTAATATAGGTACTTCGCCAGTGTCAAGTAACAAATAGCTTGTACAAACACATTTTAAAACGATACATAACAAAAACGCGACCGTCCACTTTGGAAAACCAAAATGGAGGTCAGTCAAAGTTTTATTTTGAAGCCTAATGTCATCAAATCAATACAAAAACCCGATCTTTAGGATCTTCAACTTAAAGGCGCAGAAAAGGTCAGAAGACGCATCAACCGCTTCGGAAGTGGTATAACAACGGATATTAGATGTTGCGGTAACTATTCCAAACAAAAACCTTTTGGATTTGATTGTTATGCTACCTTGACCTTGGGAGTTAGGGCAAATGGATTGTACGCATAGGTTAGATGATCTTATGGAGGTACAATAGCATTATGATCACTATAATGATCATTGTCTTAGATCCAACATATTCATACTTGGTTTACGCTGTCGCAAATTGTATAACAGAAAAGAAATCTAGACATTGTTCTTAGCAATCAATCTCAAGATGAGCGCACCGCAGATAACCCGACAATCAGTCGATTGCGCAACCGGTCGCGATCGGTTCATCTTGCGATCACTACGCAATTATCGATAACCATACGACGAGGTATAACTTCCTCGGATTAGAATCAATCTGAACCTCAGGTAGGATACAACAAAGATAGGTATAAGTAGTACTAGATATAGTAAACCCATGGGCTATCATCTAACAATGAGAGCCCACAGGCCTCCCATTCAAGTCGAGGATAGTACAGAGTACCTATACAGGGTGGCTTCAGAATCGTTGGCAAAATTTTAAATTATGACTCTTTATTTCACAATGTCAGCTAACCGTATTTTCCAACAGCCTCCGTCTTTCTATTTATGATAGGGTGATTTGTAGGTAGGTATTATTTGTCCGTTAAAAAAGGACGATTTGACACGTGGGATTATAACTAATTTTTAAATAAATGAAATTCAGCGTCATATCGGTTTCACTCTCGGTAGAGGCACCGCGTCGTGTCTTATGACGTTATCGAATGCCGTCGCGTGCGCTAACCCGCGCAGGGTTGCGTGCGCAAGCGGAGGCAACAGGCATGTGTAGCAATTTATGAGCGAAAGCGACGCTTCCTATTTGTTGTGGCATTATGATGTATATTAGGTTCTCTCTTCAATTTATTATTTTTTAATATTGAATGGAGACTTCCTCTATTGTGTAGTTATTTAAAAAGAAAACGAATGAAAAAACGTATAAACAAGCTTAATTAGAGCACATTTCAAAGAACGAGTCATAATACAACTTAAGTTGGCTGAAGTGAAAATAAAATGGTTCCGGGATAGGTACTGCCATATCTAAAATCCGATAAGTATTTCTCTTATCAAGAATAAATTCTTACTTTGATTGTAGAACAAATAAAAATGGTCTAAAATTAGCTTTCGCTTTTCGCTTGTAACTTGTTCTAGTTGATCACTTTCACCGCGATCTAGCTGGGATGCGCGGGAGTCGCCCAACCGAGTAATCGATTCAGAAATCATCTTAATTGTCTCTCGTATTCGCCTGTTATACATAATCGATAATCGTTGTGGTGTAATCGATCGAATGTCATCAGTTTGATTGTTTGTTATTGGTGAAAGGATACTTCCTGTTGAAGTGCCGAAGCTTTTGCAAAGGTTCATGTCGCTGGTTAATATTGCTTGTTTCAATAAAACTGCGTTCATGTTATTTTACAGATAGAACAATCATAGATGTCATCAAAAATTACTCGCCCTGATTGCGCTGTCTTTGGTCTTCTTTTTGTGATTCTAAGCTTTAGATTTGTACTCACATGAAGGCATCGTAAATCGTTATCCAAACCGCTTTCCGTACAAGCTAGCCTGGGAAAGATTTCTAGCGCGATATCGCTCAGACATGGAGAAATTGTTCTGTGCTATGTCGTGACAAACTGGAGAAATTGATTCTCAAGGGTGAAGGTAAACCTATACAACTTGAGAACCAGCCTTTGAGTTAGAAAGCTAGAGACAGTTTTTCGCTACTCACTCCTACCGTTGTATTCCTGTAAGTCAGGATTTTACAGCGGTCTCCAAAGCCATACAGATACCAAGCAAGACTTAAACTTGGAACGACGAAATGTGATTCGCCTTAGATCTTGATGTAAAGTGTTAGCAAATATAAAAGAAACAAAATAATATTTTTTGAGCAATCTTAAACATTGTGGGCCTGATGCAGCTCCCGTTATATTAAATTATTGGCTTTAATATTGGCGCCATCTAATTAGCGTGGCACAGTGAAATGAGCCGGGCCGCTCGTTTATCTCGTCTGACGTGTAAATGCCGGGAACGCGTGTACCAACAGCGCGATACCATCGGTTACGTCTCCGCGCTGTAACTGTGAGAGTTATGGGGGCTGAGGTATTGTGCGGTTGAATTATGGCCCGAGGTTCGGAGGTACAAATTTCAATAAATAAGAAAATTATCTACAATAAAAGTGTGCTCTACCGACCGGCGTAAAGTGCATGGAGAAGTTCTAAAAGTAGAGACAGTGGAAGTAGATACATTTGTTTAACAACCCTACTCCGCTGTTCATGAATAAAAAGAGATAGTTAACAACAATAGAGCGTCGTGTGAGCTGTGTTGAATCAGGAAGTGATCGCGTGATGCAAATAAAATGAAAAGTTCTTGACGCCTCTACGGTGCGATCGTGAGAGCAAATATTGGAGGCTGTGCATGCTTTTATTTACTTACTTAAGCTATAAAATTATATTATATTACAAGTAACGCTGAAAGGGTTAGCGAAAATGTAAAAATTGAAAATAAAGTTTTTGCCACACTTTTTGTGTTTCGGTAACTTGTGTCCTAGAATGCGAAGTCCAAGGGTGTTTGGGCCGTGTCAAGTGTCCTGTGCGGACCATACGATTGGATCATTCGTGTAGTAATATTTATTGATTCACTTTTATACCAAATACTGTATCACTGTTGACGACCGCTTGGCCCAGTGGTTCGAGCGTAGGCCGCTCGGATCACTGTCGATTAAATGTGTCGAATAAATTGTTGATTATTTCTTCTTTTCTTTCTTTCTTTCACTGCACGTGGTGGTTGCGGGTTCGATTCCCATCGGGGCAAATTTCGGAAATGGCCTTGTCGTAATTTGCTCTGGTCTGGGTGTCACTGGGATCGCCCCCAGTCCATTGTACGGTACCCATAGTACAAGCTTTGCTTAGTTTTGGGACCATACAGTTGGTGTGTCTGTCTGGTGATATTTATTATTATTATCATTTAATAGTAAACTGTACATACATAGTAAATGTAGGTACCTACTTATACAAAAGTTATTGGAAAATATTACCCATTTAAGCGTTGCGCAGACAGGTAAAAAACAAAACAAGTATACTCGTACCTAATACGTTAAGTTCAATCGTCAATAACTAGTTATTACGATACTTAACACTACGACCTTGGACGCACTGAGATGTGAGCATTAGCCTTGTTAACCATCGCGGCGTAATTAGGTGTAATGTCGTGAGATACACAGGCGATTATAATTCATAGTTACGTTTCTTAAATTGTTGTTACCCATTATATTATAAATAAATAATAATAATTATTGCCAGACTGACACACCAACTGTATGGTCCCAAACTAAGCAACGCTTGTACTATGGGTACCGTACAATGGGCTGGGGGCGATCCCAGTGACACCCAGACCTGGGCAAATTACGGCCATTTCCGTAATTTTCCGCAGGGGGAATCGAACCCGCGACCACCATGTGCAGTCAGCCGAGCGGCCTACGCTCGAACCACTGCGCCACGCGGCGGTCGTCTAAACTCGCCGTCAAAATTATAGCACCGGTATTTGAATATGTGCTGTAAAACTAATTAAAAAATGTTTAGCTCTGCTTTAATTGGTATTTATGTGTACTGTTGCTGTCCCTTACCAGTGTGCGCACAGTCAAAGTCACAGTCAAAGCGTTTATTTTGTTTAGGCCTACGGGGGCACAAATTGTCAAATTTACATTTTTTTCTCATATCTACAACCGGATCAAATGCGACCTCGACTGAGAAAATCCGGCAAGAAACTCAGCAGGCTTGTCTTTTTACATTTTGTTATATTTCTTTTTTATAAAAAATCGCTAGTTGCTTATATTGTTACAGCTGCATGTCTATTGGTATTATTTTTCTAAGATGTAGCCTATCCCCCGTCCCCTGACCCACCGCACGTGATTGTAAACACAATGAAAGGCCGCAGTTTTCGTCCACTATCTCGTTTCACGCTCGCGGCGCTACAGATCGCTATCGGCCAGCTCCACACATCCTCTCTACAATTCAACTAAATAGAGTGTGAAACGTTTTATTTGCACTTTGCGTTTGGTAATTGAGAATACAAAAGACAACCTTCGGTTTCGGGATAATTGTTTTTTAATGCGATTGTGGTGAATGAAATGTAGAGTAGGGATTATGTTTGTAGCGTTCTCTGATTTGTTGCAGACTTGTGAATGATATGCAGGCGTACAATTGTGGAGGGTCAATTTATTATTACGAAAAATAGGGTTTATTTCGACCTCCGACTTAAAGAGATGGTGCTTTAAATAAATACAGCCAGGTCATACTCCGGAGCAAAAATTTCCCCTTTTTTATTTCATACCTATTACTCTCTCTGGGGCAACTTCCAAGCGGACGACCCCTGATGTTAAGACGTTACCGTAGCCTTTGGATCGGGATTCGTGGTAGGTCTTCTAGCTCTCTCACTCATCGTAAAACACGCAGCTATAATAACTACTTTATGTCACATTATAAAATATTTAACATACTATATAATGATCTGTCTTACCCTTTCCCATTATCTGTGGTCGGCGCAGTAAGTAATTTTTCTTCCACTGATCGCGTTTTTTGTCATACTCAGTTCCACTCCAACCTCTATCATATCACCATATTCACAAGCTATCATCTCAGAAAAAATATTTAAACTGAAATAGTCATTAATCTAATCTGAAACAGCTCTCAAACAAAATTCAAACTGTAATTAACAAAATTCCCGCCTGGGAACCGAACCCACGACCTTCCCATTCCGTTTATCGACAGATCAGCGTGCCGAGATATACATTACCGTTGTTTCGCAACGCTAAGGCCGCGCCGATGGTACCGGAGCGGCGATCGAAAGCAAGGCCGCGGCACATCCTTACCTATGTGGTTTTAGTGGATAGGTACCCACATAACAATCCGTTGGATAAGACAGTCTACACTCTATTTGACACCAAAAGGCAAACAAAATAGGACTATCTCAAGGCACGGCAGAGCCTCCGCCAAGTGGAGCCATAAAAGACGATGATGTTTGTAATCTTTTATTGATACGACTCGTTGATTTTTAACCGTATTTGCAGTGTACGGGAATTGATAGACCTATCGTGAATACCCCCCTGGTTTAGGGTGTCATTGGGATCGCCCCCAGTTCATTGTACGGTACCCATACAAGGTACATAAACGTTGCTTAGTTTGGGACCATACAATTAGTGTGTTAGTTGGCAATATACAGAAAATATCTCTCTGTCTGACTGATGAATTCCTAGACCGCCATTGTAGTGGGTTCTCTTGAATGTTCTTCCGAACTCCTCTTGTCCTGAAGTGTCAAAAAGTTTGGTATTCTACATAAAGGTTGAATAATTGTTAATTATAAACTGGATACCCTGTTTACTTCAAACTCGTCACTTTCTCCCCAAACAAAATGTCGTGACAGGACTCATTAATAAAATGGTACTCTTTTAAATGTTAACAAGAATTATTGTACAAACACGAAGTTGATTAAATGATAAAATGTTGGTACGAAGTTACGCCGAAACTGACGTAATTATCGGGCGACCTGCATACGATCGGTGGGTGAATGAAAGTTTAGCGCGAGTGTCCCGCGCTTCGCGTGCTGTACCGTATTGTGTGGTCCAAGTTATAAGATCTAGGTTATCTAATATATTACCAAGATTATTTAAATTGTTTAAAGTCCATACTTTTAATACATTATGCTAATAAATAAATGTTATATAACTAGTTTTCGCCCGCAGTTTAGCTAGTGTACATTTTATTTTCTGGATGTCAACAACAACGCCACCTACCTGATCCAACAAGAGCTAAGAACAATCTAGGAGACCCAATAAGTACAAAAAAGTCATCGAAATCGGTCAAACCGTTTAGGAACAAAATAATAACGACCACACCTACATCGATATATAATTATGTTTTTTATAGTTACAAGAAGTAAACATTTTACTATAGTCAAAGGCACAAGTTTATTCATATAATGAGGAAATACACCAATGGTGACAATAAAAGCCAATAATCTTGTAAATAATAAAAGTACCTTTTATAGATCCAGTTTACCAAACGCAAGAGTACTTAATGAAATAAATACGGAGGAATTAAATACAAAAAAATACTCTGACCTTTATATAACGTGACTTTGACCACAGCTTTGACTGTTTTAAAAGCACAACTAGTCTCTAAAGATATCCAGTGACACTTACTTAAAGGGTAATTTAAATGTTATATTACGTTGCACATTATGATTTATAACATTATTTACAGTCACGGCTGTGCTTCCGCCAAGACGACTCAAAAAAGTATCGCTATACCTTTATTTCGATCTATTCTCAACCATAAGTTAGTTATGATTCAACAAATTATCGCGTCCTCTCTATTTCGAAAGTAAATACACATGTTTACATAACTAGAGAATGCGAACCTGTCCATATACAACAAAAGTATACAAATGTTTTGTGCGAAGCGAATAATGCATTTTTTGTTGGTCAAGTATACAATAAACATAACGGTGTTATGAAATAAGTGGCTAGATGAACTAAATTATACGGTGTAAAAAGTTTTAACGTTACACTTTTAAATTTGCTAATTTTCTAGTTGGTTTACTTAGGGTTTTGCCATACCAATCGATCAAACGTCGATTGATCCATCGCTCGATGGTGGAATGAGAATGTATCGACGTCTATCGATCGATGGTGTATAGGTATAACTGGTAAAACTAGGTGTTTAGTTTTATCTTATTACCTACATCCTAAAACCGATTAGAACAATCGCTATCCTTGGCATCGGGCAGACCGACAGACAATCGATCACTCCATTACTTGTGGCGGCCACAGTACCGCGGCACACGACGTCGGCATTTAGTTAAACTGTGTTACATCCTTTTGCCGATGCAGAACATCAGAGGTAATCCTATGTCTACGTTGAAGATGCTTTAGTTGTGTTGTGCTAATATTTTACATAGATACACATTACAAGTACCTACTTACAATAAAAAATCTCCCAGTGTAAATTTTAGGGATCTACTATCCAGGATATCCTGTTAACTTATATGGGTGACGCTAACTATAGGTTACTCAAATATTTAAGTCCTTAATGGTTTGAGTCTCAGATTTAAGACGCCTTCGTCACCTAGTATAATATTTCGTATGAAGCATAAATTAAGCAATCCTTTTTGACATAAACATCAGTAATGTGTACTTTGTAGGCTTTGACAATAGAACCTTAATGACGTTTAAGTTAAAAATGTAATGAATTATGTTTGAATTTCGACCACGGGTGACCACTAGTAAAAATAAATAGGAGAAAGTAAGCAAAATCATCGTGATCTTCATAGAGTAGTTAGTTCAGTTAATCGCGTCCATCTCCGAAGGGACACAGCGTAATAAAGATAATATTGTAATGAAAAGAGTTGTTCAAATAATACAATCTTTGAACTCAACTGTTATGAATGAAGATGCTTAATCATATTGGAGAGCGATATAAACAATGAATTGCATTTTATTTGCCTGACTTCGTAGACTAGTAGTTACAAGTAGGTGCATACTGTCTGCCGGGCATGGGGTCCTGGGTTCCAGTCTCGGGTTGTATAATGTTTGAAGTCTAAACAACAGCCTCTTAGAAGTGTTTCCAATAAATCGTAGGATTATTCTAATTAAATTAGGTATTATATTGATAATGCAGTATATTTTGCAAGATGCCTTAGCTTACCACAAAATAAATCTGATGGGTTTTTTTCTAACAGCTGGTTTTGATTAAATTACTGGCGACCATCCAGCTGCACCAACCAACAAAAAAATGATACCCTCAGATTTTTTTGTGGTAAGTAACATCATCTTTTACATTTGCAAAGGCATACATACAAATATAATTACAACACGTGAAGACAGATGGTGTTTTACTAAACGTTCTATACTATTTACGATGGTCCATACGCATCTGTAACGCGCTAGAGAAGTTTACATAAGTGTCCCATAAATACCCGAACTGCTGACATCATGTGACTTCACACGCGACGTAATCTAATGTTCTTGACCGCATATCGGCCAAATTAAAATGTTTTACGTATCATATAAAAGCTAATTAGGCATGTCCATTGTTTTCGCCGACCCCCGGGCCGGAGGTCGCCGTGAGAGCCTTGCAAAACTCACTCTATTCATAATGCTTTGATTTTTCAAGTTATGCGCGATTATGCCAGGATGTTACTGGTTTTTGAATGATTTTTTGTAGTGTATATTATGTTGTTAGTGCGTAATCTTGTTTGTGTTGTCAGTCCGTCAGTCACACCCTCGTAATTTTCTCGGTTGATATAATAAAATGCGATGATGAGTTCAGGTTCATTATATGTTTAGGTACCTACTCGGCTGGGTATTACTTACAATTATGTACTTATGTGTATTTTTGAAAAACCCTTCACAGAAAAGAGAATACTCCAATGATTATTAAATTATTGTATTATTTAAATAATTGTAATACCTATCTATTATTTAACTAAGTAGTAAAAATAGGGATAAGACAATAAGTTCAATATTAGTCAGACGCCCAATTCAAAATGTATTTCGCATCTTATCAAGACTTGTTTTGAACATATCAACTTATATAAAAAGTAATTCATAGATCTCATTAAAGATGAAGCTATGATCATTTAACAAACATTCATTCATTGATGGATCCGATATCATACAATTTACGACATTACTTCATCGAGATTCCATCTTCATAACTATACTTTTGACATTTGACTACTTAGTAATCTATAGCCAGTAGTTTATGTAATATCAGATATACATTTCTATAGTCCGTTTGTCCGTCCGTGTCGGATAAGCGTCGTAGCAAAGTTTTTGACATCAATAACACACCGTATTTGGCGTGAAAGTAAATATTTAGTACTGAAGGTGTTTAGGGGTTCAATTTAAATTTTATACCTATTGCACATTGGTTTCCTTCCTTGTCATAGGTAATACAATTGAAGCCATAATCCGCTTTCAAAAAGCCCAATTTTGAAATAAAAATTGGATTAATATTCACATGACCCAAAACAACCTTTATCTCACATCAAATAAGAACTTAATTCATACGAGCGGCGCAACCTGCACGCGCACGCGACGCCTTATATAACCGTTACAATTATCTGCCGTGAGAACAGACCCCATTGTCGTGATTAAATTATTGGCACACAAACGGCTGTTAGGACTTCTTCAAATAATTAAGTGGTTGCTGTTATGCCCTTCTTGCTGGTTGGTATGGCTAGTTACATGGATGATGTGAACAATGGTCTGTTATAATTGATGAAATTATTCGACTAGGTAATTTACATATTTTGTCGTTATTATAATTTCGAATTTACGTTAAATAATAATTACGATTTGACCACCCTTTTACGACCCTGTAGGTATAAGCTTCAGATTGAATGTCTTTTGAAATAATATAGTTAATAAATTACAATGTTGGCGGAAATGTAAACAGGTATATAATTATTAATCGTATTAACATGAATAATAACTTGTTAGTGCTTATTGACGCTGGTTTGTTATGGAGACTGCATGCGTGCGCCTATAACCGGCGGCGGTCGGCGCCTATAAGCGCTGGTAATTCGGTGCCTGCTGCAAGCTTTTTACGTGAACACGCACTATGGAACTAACAATTGGCCATTCTAATATTGTAATCTGTGGCTGCACTCTAGCGGACCGATCCTGGAGCTATTATATTTGTATTGATGTCTACTACCCTTTGTAATTGCTATTAACTATACAGGTTATAAAATAAAGGATTTACTTTATTTTCAAAACTCAACTTTGTAATTCTGAAACTATCAGCTTTGGACGGAACTTGAAAAACAAAAGGTGTTATAGGAATACAGCTGTTGACAGATTTCACAAGTCTACAAAGCCAATAGTACTTCAACTGTCCCACAAAACCGATAGTTTTAGATTTACAAAGTAAAGTTGCAAAAAAAATATTATACCCTTTTTGTTTTACCTATAATAGTAGAAGAAACTGGATATAAAAATAAAAAAAAACTTTACTTTAGTTTCTCGCCGGATCTTTTCAGTCGAGGTCGCGTTCCGAATCAGTTGATATCTACAACTAAGTAAAAAAATGAAAAATTTACAAATTGTAAGTGCCCCCGTAGGCATAAACAAAATAAACGCTTTGACTTCATGATAGAGCTACAGGGATCATTCACCTAAAGTGCCTCTCCCACAAATCCTTAATCCAGATTGAAATGAACAGCTGTCATAATTATGACGTGCGTTAAACGTAACACTGGTAACTGAACACCAACACTTAATTCCGGAACGGTGCGGTGATCCAATTTCTTTGATAATGTCAAGGGCGGTCTGCGAATGGCTGGCGGCATCGAAATTAATGTAAGGGCGCTGGTTGGAACATACAAGATATTTGTCACTATACTTCCTGCATTATTACATACTTATAAATACTATTAAAAAATTGAACTGGGTTTTTTATGTCACATTTTTATGATGAAAACAAGAATTAATTTGTTTACGGTCGTAGAGCTAGGGCAATTGACTACAGATAATAATAATATGAGTATAATGTATTATCTATACAAATAAATAAAGTTGGAGTGTCTGTTTGTTATATCGAAATAACATCTTTTCACTAAATGTATATGAAGGTACATACGAAACTTATAACAAAAATGATATTTAAAAACAAATTGTCTGTCTGTCTGTCTGTGTGTTTGTTCCGGGTGATCTCCGAAACGGCTGGACCGATTTTGACGGGATTTTCACTGGCAGATAGCTGATGTTATAGGCTAAGGCTACCTTATTTTTTAAAACAAAAAACATATTTTTAACAAATGCTGCCTGTCGCGCCAGCTAACAACGCGCGAGCGGGCTTTTGGGATAATAGGTATATAAAGCACGAAACATCGACTCGCAAATGTAAAAAAAAAAACAATTTTTAAGTTCCACGCGGACAAAATCGCGGGCTCAGCTAGTATAGTATATGTATTATAGGGTAAATGTACTGTATAGTACTTTCCCACAGAAGATCTCGGTGTGAAAACAGCTATTATAGCTGCATTTTGTAAGATGAGTGAGAGAGCCGGAGGCCCAACAGGAGGACAGAGGGCCCTCCCCCTCCCTCCATCGCACTCCCCTTCAGGGCGAAAACGTGCCAACAATGCTTTTGGTATTGCAAGCATCTATAGGCTTAACATCAGGCGAGTCGTACGATTGTTTACCGATATCTAATATATGTATACAATTCTCGTGTTGCGGTGTTTGTTGACAAACTCCTCCGAAATGGCTCGACCGATTTTCATGAAATTTTGTGTGCATATTGGGTAGTTCTGACAATCGGTCAACATCTATTTTTCATACCTAGAAATAATTGATATGGCAGAACAACGTTTGCCAGGTCAGCTAGTTGTTATATAAAAATTACTATATTTGATGAAACTACTCATTGTATTTGCACAGTGTTAATATAGTCACGGTCAAACGGAAGCAGAGCACTATTTAAAGATTAATAATTATCAAAATATCCCGAAATATGTCGTAAAGCATCACACACACGATTGTTACATACAAAAACAACCATTATTATCATACCCAAGGGGTTTATATTCAGTTGACAGCCTAATTACCAGTAGCCTTCTGACCAATCTTCTGAATCATCAGGCCATTCGATTCGTCAGTAAAAAACGTGTATGTCAGTGTGTTTCACGGCTCGATGATATGGGAAGATGGCCTTTACGCATCGGACCTGATATTAGACTGGTTAATGTTTTCGATACAGTTCGCATAAAAAGTGTAACACTTTTATGATAAAGTAATTTTTGCGAGCTCGTATTACGCTTTGAAAATTATATTTTATATGTTTTCGTTAACTGCACATGATTTTAAATACAAATTAATATAAGTACCTATTAATTTAGAGTTAAATTATTAATTAATTATTGGTTAACATGCAATATAGGTAGGTGGGTAAGTAGGTACTCAAATAATAAATGTACTTATTATAATATTTTAGCTATATTGACAGGCACTTTAGTAGGTAGTATATAAATAAAGAGTTAATACCTTAATTGAAATAGCTAAATAAATAAAGGATAAATCTCATGATATAAATATGAAGTAATTTTAAAGTGATTTATCATCACTTGTGATTAATATGACGTGCTATGAAAGTGGTGATTCAGTCTATCCACTCATATTTTGAAACAACAACCGAATTCAATCGACACGCAATTAATATCTTCAATTCAAATTCGCATTCATTTCTGCGCGTCAATCATATCCGAAACAAAAAATTATATTGTAACATCACACACATTTTGTCAATTAAAAACGATTGTTTTGCCGACGCTACTTGTGGCCTTGACCTTTACATTGTGCAATGTAGTGTGCACTCCCCCTGTATGTACGGCAATTTGTACGCAATCCCACATGATGTATGCCTGTTATTATGTGATTTAAGATGTTATCAATTGAGATGTATCGACAGGATGCATAGATATATATCTACTGTGTAATCATTGGATATTTGTTTTACATATTTGACATTTCCCTTGAGGGTTTTAGCATTTATAGTGTTATAAGCCAACTATCAATTGTGATTTATAAACCTAGACGGTTGTTTGGTAAATTACGTTGTTAGGAAACTAAGTGTCGACATTATTTTGTATCTAGTAGCTAGATATAGTGTGGTCATGTCGAGGCTACACTAGCTACACTTTAAATTGGGACTAGTCTCGCCACCCACTCCCACCGCTGTTACTCCTGTAAGCCAGGATATAATTGTGTCCATTTCGACGACAGCGCAGTAGGCAGCTCGGCTCACTGCACATGGTGGTTGCGGGTTCGATCCCGCCCGGGGCAAATTTCGGAAATGGTCTTTTCGTAATTTGCCCGGGTCTGGGTGTCTAGGATCGCCCCCAGTCCATTGTACGGTACCCATAGAGTACCCATTATTATTATTATTGAGGACGCCAAGGTCTGACTGTCGACGAATCCCGAGGTTTGAGTAGCTAAACTATCTATCAATAGTCAACCTATGATAAATACTAATACATGTTTTCTCTATGATATACGTGTTGTTGTCAAATTAAACAACATTATACTAACCAAGCTCGTTTACAGAAAAAAAAAATGTTATAGCTGCCATTCTTACTTACATTTGGGATGTAGCCTCGCTCTATAAAACGCATTCGCCACGGCGGCACACGCAGCGCGGTAATGACACTTTTTTTATTTATATTGATCCGCTTAAAGTGCTTGTAATGTCAGATGTAGACATTCGAATCAAATGTTTGAATTAAGATTGCGTAGAGTACATACCTGCCTGCCCATGTCTTAATGGAGTGGCCAGACATGTTGGTATTTGAGATCCATTAAGTTGTGAGGTATTAAATGTGAAGGAGTAATAACTTTTACGCAATATAGGTAATGTATTTCTTATTAGCGTGTTTGGTTTTGTTATTTATTGAATAGTAGTAATAATGAGTAGTATACAGGATTACTTGTTGTTCGGCGTATTCCTTGCAGGTTGTGTTAGAGTAGCAATGCAAAAATGTTTACACCCTTTACGTCCAGCGAAATAGCCGTTTACGAGATATTTCCGTATTTGAGTTTAAATTTTTATAACTACCCAAAAAACTAAAGTTTATAATTTATTGTAAATAAAGAACTTATTGAATTAGTTTTAATTCAATATGAACCTATTTTATTGACACATCGTAATAGTAAAGTGGGCAACAATACGTATCAGTTTACGGTAGCGACTAAATTTACAATTGATCATAAAATTTTAAATTATCTTCACAGATTCTAATTTTTGTAGAACGAAATGTTAGAGTAAAGGTTGTTGCATTTAATTTTTTGCCTGTTTTTGGGCAATACTTACAAGTTGTTGGGTACCTAACGAAAAAGCAACTTAAACATGTTCAACAATTTAAACAGCTAAGAACTATTTACAAATTGATCAATTTTAACTAAGGCTTATTTAATTGATGACAGTTGTTGACTACACAACTATCTATAATATATCAATATAATAACGTGTAGGTACCGCATCCTAAAAATATTTTCAGAATTACTACAATCGGTATTGGCGTACTTTCGTTGTTAATCCGAATATTCAGCGCGTTACACAATGGAGCCCGGTTGAGCGGAGGTATCATTAATCGTCATTATTTACATAAGCACATCCAAACAATGGGAGCATGGGAACGAGTCGAGTGTGGAGCGAAAAACGTCGGGTTTTAGTACAAAATGTTAATTGGCGTTGCACGCGAAGTCACGTCGTGAATATGTCATCAATGTCGTTATATTTTGAATTCCTGCAATTATAATTAGGGTAGAAGAATGTCTTAAGTGTTACTAAATGATAATAGCAGTGATCAGTGTATTTTTAAATTTTCTTTTTCATCTTATTTTAAAAGTAATTAGTTAACTTTTAATTGAGAGGCATTGGACAAACTAACAATGTCCTATTGTGTTATAACGACAATAAAGGTAATTTCACGTCAAAATATAAGAAAACTTACCTTCAAACCGGATAAGTGTGTTGATTTTGGTAGTACAACCTGTAAATAAGAAAACGAATATTGTATTGGCTTTGGCTGCGTTTTGAAATACATTTTAGAATATTTATAATCTCCCAACACCTTAGGTATTAAAATGATAACAGATTCCGTTCCAAATTCAAAATCACAATCGATCGTGATCCATCGATTGTGTCATTCAAATAATTTGGGATCGCAAGAGTTGAAATCTGAACATAGAGTCTCTATTGGTAAAAATCGTGGTGCGCCTACACGAGGTCTAGACAATTGGAGGTGGATGCAGAACCGTTGGGACGACCTTTTATATGCTATAAATCAAAGTTGACATTCTAGGGTTGTCAAATTTTGATTCAATTCTGTACAGTTTGGGTAGTTTGGGTATCATTAAGTAATGGGTGATAGACATAATAGATAAATAACAATATGTCTTCTACGAGGGATGCCTTTTAAGTTTTGTCGTTTGAAGAATAAAACACAACTAGAACCTTATAGTACTTTTTATTGTTTTTCAAAGTATTCACCACGTAGCTTAATACACTTTTCCATTCGCTCAAACCAGTTATTATAACATTTATACCACTCTAAAGTGGGGGTGTTCAAAATGGCTGACTTGAAAGCGTCGACTGCTTTTTCACCGGACTGGAACCATTGACCACGAAGACTTTTCTTAATTTTAGGAAATGTAAATAAATCGTTAGGGCTTAGGTCAGGACTGTATGGAGGATGATCAAGATATTCTACTTTTTCCTGCTTCAAATACTCAATCGTTTGACGAGCGCTGTGTGAGATTGCGTTGTCGTGGTGCAGGATGATGCGTCGCTTTGAGTTAGATTTTCGAAGTTGGCGGTGACTTGTGGTAAACAAACTGTGGTATACCACTCTCCATTAACCGTTCTACGATCTTCAAGTGCAATAGTCGCAATATGGCCGGTTTTTCCAATGAACGTGGCCACCACCTTCTTTGAAGTGCTTCGAGAACGAACAACTTTAGTTGGTTTTGGCTTGTCTTGAAAGACCCAGATTGTAGATTGTTGTTTGGAATCAGGATCGTAGGCATAGATCCAAGATTCGTCACCACTGATGATGTCGTAGACGTGATTTGACTCTCCTTGGTTGAACCTTTGCAGAGTTTTCTTACACCATCTGACGCGGGCCGCCTTGTGATCGTCGGAAAGCAGATGCGGTATCCAACGGCAAACTAGCTTTCTTACACCAAGCGCTTCATGCAAGATTTTCTGAATGGTTGTCCCTGAGATGCCTAATAGAGCCTCTATCTCTCGATACGTCACATGACGATCTTAGAGAATTTGTTGTCTCACAGCAATGATGTTATCTTCAGTGAAGGCGGATTTTGGCCGTCCTTCGCGAGATTTGTCACTAAGACTAGTATGTCTACGCTGGAATTATAAATACCAGCGTTCGACAGTCCGCAGACATGGGGCTTCATCACTGAACACAGATGTTAGCTCTTCAAAACACTGAAGCCGTGTCAGGCCTCTTCTAAAGTTGTAGAAAATTATTGCACGAACATTTTCCTTAGAAAGATTCATTTTCGTACGTAACCTGACAGATTCTAATCGACGCTGTGACTAAACAATAGCATTAATCCCAAAACTTTCAATTGTTTTGAGATTCGAAATTTAAACACATTCGAATATAGAACAGTTCCAAATTCAACATTGCCGGGAAATATGGAAACGACAGAACTTAAAAGGCATGCCTGGTACACAAGTAATGCATAGCTAGTACGTGTAGGTAGGTAGGTGCAGACATCAGTGGGATATTTAGGTAATTTAAAAAATATGTTTGAGACACCGTTCACTATTTATCTATGCAACGAATAAAAACACTTTTATGGAGAAAGAACACTGTTAAATTCAGAAACCGACGCACAGTAATCTTGTTATTGTCAATATCATTAATAGTATGGCAGAAGATTTGATAACAGAAACTAAAAATAAATATTGTAAATTCGCCAGCCCTACGTGGCATGCGCGGGCGCATCGTTAGAGGAGAAATTGTGATAGTTCGTGGCTCACGCGCAGCGGATTGAGTTATTTGATGTTACACGTTCATTTTGGTAGGTATTGATACGACACATTAACTCATTATGTCACCATTCTAAATCTATACAAATAAATAAAATTGGAGTGTCTGTTTGTAATATCAAAATAACACCTTTTCACTAAATGCATATGAAAGTACATACGACAGCTATAACAAAAACACGTTTTAAAAAAAAATTGTCTGTCTGTCTGTGTGTTTGTTCCGGGTAATCTCCGAAACGGCTGGACCGATTTTGACGGGACTTTCAGTGGTAGATAGCTGATGTTATAAGCAGTAACTTAGGCTACTTTTATTTTAGAAAAACAACAAATAAATGGGTCCTGTCGCGCGGGCTCAGAACGCGGGAGCGGACTTTTTTGTTAAGTTAAATTCCACGCGGACGACGTCGCGGGCTCAGCTAGTTGTTAATAAAATCGTGTTCTTTAATTGATATAAATCAATGGGTATATTTTCAGGTACCTACTTTATTAAAACAAGTTGCAAAGAGTAATTAAAAGGCGAAAGTTTATTGATCAGTTTGTTACACAACTGCGTGCAGACAGATTTACAAATCAAGTTTGTTCATATTATCATAGTACATATTAACATATCCTAATTAGGACATGAGTGAAACTTAGTGCCTAGTGTAATCTAGTGTTTAAGTACTAATAGCACGGGTTCAGACGACCTGCTTAGATATCAAGCGGCGGTGTGTTCCCACTGTGACTACCTACACCACCTGTAGGGTTGGGCAATTAAAGGGGGGAGGGAAGGTTTGGCAATAAAAGGGGAGAGGGGTGTTGAATTGTAGTATACTGGATAAAAATTACTTATTTTTCCGGATGTCATTACTTCAAAGACTGATAATTATAAACAACATTATCCTGTTTTTATCAAAAACAACTGGTTTGATTGCTGGCTATATACAATATTTTACATAAAAACTCGGTTGACTTTGAACATTTTCTCGTAAGACCAGATTTGAAAAAAAAACACTCTGTTATAAATATAATTTCATGGTTTATTGAACCCTATTTCCCTTGGTTAATGAATTCTTATTATCGCACATTACAAGCAACCGGCATTAATAGCTATTATTTAGTTAATCCAGCTAAGTTATCCGTTTTCACGTACGATTCCCTTCTGTAGTAAAAATTCCGATATAGTTACATTTATTTATTTCGTTAAATCGAGTCTTTAAAGTCTATTTTCCTTCATGCTGTCTTCACCATAAAACGATGTTATTATTCACCCAAAATCCTCTTCTGAACAATATTTAAGTTAACAAAGCGTTTCCAATAGAGATTTGATTGTGGCCATTCAGTTTATAGTTATGGGCCTTTGTGGCGTGTTGTTATGGTAATTTCGACATTACTTATTTTATGGTGTACCTAGTTGTGGTGCAAATTATAGGCACGGGCTATTCTGAATGGGAAACGAGTTAAATGTATGGAAATTTGCAGACTATTACTGGCACATCTGATTATGAGCTGAAAGTCATTAAAAAATGGTTGGCTTCGCTTTAATCGTTATTTCTGTGTATTGCTGCCGTCTTCTACCGGTGTACGCATCACTGTACTTCTGTTAAAATGACTGTTTTTAAGGCTTAGACATACATACCCACGTGAAAAGAAAATAAGTTCGTGTTTTTTTTATTTTTATATTTTCTATCCGGGCATTAACCACGTAGATCATGGTATATGTATGTTTATTTGAATTTTGTTTATTTTACACCACTTTTTACCACGTTGCTACTTTTGTAAATCCTCTCCATCCAAAGGTTGCCTGGAAGAGATCGCACTTTGCGATAAGGCCGCCCATAGTACACTTTTTGTAAGAGTTTCTGTTTTTATTCTAAAATTGGTGTGCAATCAAGAGTTTTCTATTCTCTATTCTATCACGGTGTGAATTAAAAAAAACGCGTTATAATCGCATAAAAGCGGGTCCTATTAATTAAGTCGCATAAAAATTACACAATAGTTATTTAATCACTAGATGTATGCCGTTTGAGGGAAAGCACGGCTCGCGTGTCAGCACGCTGAATGAACACGTACATACATGACACATGAAAGTATTAAATTGATGTAATTAATAGTAGATATATTACATCGAAGGCATCACAGCCCACAGGTAAATGCCCCAATTAATTTTAAAATTATTGTCATTTAAACAATAGATGAGAAATATACTCCCTCGTTTAGAGGCGAAACATTTATAAATTATACTTTTAGTTCGCTTTCCGCGGTAAATTACATAGCATTTTAGAGTCCCTGACGGACAGACAGACTCTTGACAAACGAAGTTAGTCTCTTCTATTAGCGATTCAGTTATTTGGTGTATAATTCTGGTAGTCCTTCTGCCAAATATTTTTTTAATAATTAGTAGTTATTTAATAGTATTTTCGAGATAGGCTGAGGTGAACTAGGTACATGTAGATGGTTAGATGCCAATGTTGCGTCTGACGCACTTTTGATAATTTGTTAGGTACCTATTTAACCCCAACATTTCTACCGCGTTAATGTCCAGCGTGTTCCTATAATCGCTACCAGGTGCGTAATTGGCGTTAGGCAACCGGTAGTTACGCGCTGCCGCGAGATTTTCCTCTAATCGCTTGTAATGGCTCCTCTAATATTCGGTGACATCTCGATCCCCCACATCTGCGTTAAGCGTCACCGCAGGCGAAGCTTCGTGGCGATAGACCTGAGTCCATCTGTATGTAGGAGTAGCTTTAGATTATCTGTTTTGCCTCATTGCTACTTAAAGCACATCATATAATTACAGTGAGCGGTTTTGCCAAAAGTGGTTCAGTTAAGCTTCGTATTTTTCCAACTTGACCTTCACATCCGATCCTGTTTATCAGTCATACCTCACATAAGATTAGTACTTATAGTCAACTTTCTCATATGCCTGGGGGTACATTGACCGTGACTTTTAGCTGCTGGACCACGCGCTGTTGAGCGTGAATCCAATCGTGTGTCTTATCTCAATGTGACGTGCTTACTTTTACCTCAAACTGTACTCAAGCGATCACTCTTTACATATTAAAATAAAATAGAGCGATGATTTGTACATACATGTTTAATAATGTCTTATATTTGCCTCCAAATTGGTCATAGATCGTAAAACGCACATTCTAGAGCAACCTTGAGCATGCGCATGCGACGAGCATCGAGAGAGCTTTTGCCGTGACCTTACACAAGCTACTTTAGATAGAGCACTGATCCGTATCAGATGTACTTGTTTGTAGAGCCGATATTTTAACATAGATCGGAAATTTGACTTTGTGTAGTATAGTTTAGTTTCGAAACTGAGTGATTTTAGCCATGCAAGAGTTTTTTAACTGTATTTGTTGTTGGTACTGAACACATTATGTTGTTGTGGAATCATGTTCCTTCACAACAACAGACCCAAGTGACACGAAGATAATCCCATCACTAATTATCATAATCATATTGTTACCAAATATAAGTTATTTATTGGTACACTGACAAAAGTAATTTGTTAAAGACACTCAACAACGCACACGCAAGAACCCGTGCATAAAGATCAGAGAAAATAACCATGAACAAAAACATATGAATATGGACTTTAACGAGTTATCTATAGAGCACGTTTACGTAGATTAAGGTTAGGCTCATTTATTTTTTACAGTAATTAGAGGGATTACAGAAAAATTATTGATCAAAACGAAACATTTTATTATGATTTTTTTAACTCTTAAGTCCGTTGAAAATACTGGTCCACTTATATGTTTAATAGCTACATATGTCATAATACACATTCTCATATCTCAATATTTATTATGAGTGTTACTATAAAAACGGTATTTTTCTTATGGCTTGGTCCGATTCACACTGTTACTCCTGTAAGTTGTAAGACTACAGTAGATCTTGGAAAGACCTTGAGGTTTGATCCATCAAGTAATACAAATTATCTTTGAGGTCACCAAATTTGATGGGAAGTCGAATAGAATAAGCGTCAGTTACTTTGAACCATGCGATGTTACTTTTAAGCATTTTTTCTGCGAAAAAAGGCATTATATACTTTCTTATATTTAAAAAAAGATTGTCCCTATCACTACAGAGTTACGTACGACTACGGACACTGGCACGGCAACAACATATAATCGCGTATTCAAATTTTACAGCATTTCCGAGAGTCATACAGCTATTTTATTGCTTTTAATTATTCACAAAACGGTGCTCATGTGTCCATAACTTACGTAAGTTTTAATGCATTTTCTAAATAATTACACAGATTCACCAAAAGTTGTTGGAGTACAGTGGTGAATGGTGGTATTAATGCACTTCTATTATGCCAAAGAAAGGCAGTTTAATGTCAAACCTAATTCACAAAGTTGGAAAGCAAGCTTAAGACCCGCTTGATGTTAGGCAGTTACCGTACTCTATAAAAGCTTGTAATACTGTGGCGACCTCACATTCACGTCGCCGACAGAAATGGACAGATGGCGCTAAATGCAGCGCCTCAATACAATGTACGGATTCTTCATAGAAAAACTGAATCACGATATTAAGAATCGCAAGCATCGTGATTATATATACAAGACCCCGAGAATAACCACCGGGGCATAGCGGCCGCCCCGCCAGGCATAACACCCGCCTGGCTGGAAGATCTTCCCTTTTCCGCTAAAATACCAAAGGCTTTGCTTGCAAGTTGCCGATCTGAAGAACAGTGGGACAGAGTGCAGTTCCTCGCATGTTCTTCTCCAGAGGATATTTTTTTGGAAGATGCACCTAGCTCTTGACTTTTTAAAAGTGCCAGTTAATCTGGCCTATTTGAAATAAAAATATTTGAATTTGTAAGAGTGAAGGGAATTTGGTCTACCAGCTCACTTATACTACTTTAGGCCGAACTCCTGTGAGAGGGTGGTACTACATCTGTCGTACCAGCCCGTATACGAGCTGTAGTCACGTGGCTACAGCCTGGCTCTACCACCGTAAGGATATTATGAAGCAATCATTAGAACAAGACACTGTGAGCACTTTCTGCGCGGATCCGACCGCAAACAACAACAAAATTTGAGAGTACCCAGTTATTAACTATTCAGGATTCTATATCAGGACGTCTAACACCTCAGTCCCCCCGCGACCATGGTTGCTGTGAAGCAGCCGAAACGTCAGGCACATAAAAAAGTAAATAACCACGATATAATCCGTAATAGTACATTGTTACACGAGTGGTGAAAGTGACAAAAAAGTAGTTCGAGGGACAAAATACGTCTTTCACCCGAGGTAAACACTGTGCTTTTCATTACGAATACGAGGAAAGTAAAAATAAAAACAGGAATTGGCTAAAGAAATAATACAAGGAACTATGAACAATACTCTACAACTTGAAAAAAAAATAAAGTTCGGATTGCCGCTTATTTTGTTTTTTTTCGTTGGCCGGCCAGCTTCATTGTTTAGCCATTATTTTTCATTTTCATCTTTAAATATGTTGCCCAAATCTATGTTATTTTCAGGAAATTATTGAAGCTAAATTATAATTAAGTCATTTAAAAATATATATTCTTTAATTAATACTTAACTTTATGTTATTTTAATTTTACATCGTGCTGTAATTTAGTGACTGTAGAAAAAGTTTGAACATGGTTCCATAGAAATGTGAAAATGGAAATAGTTTTTTTTTTATAATTTGACAGCTGTCAGTTGAAAGTGATTCTCCCGGGCCGGAAAAGTATTACTTCCAACCCGCTCCTCAGGCAACTTCAGACCTACTTTCAGAGTATGAGTAATGAAAAATAGTTTAATTTCAATCATTAGAAATGAGGTCTTTCGAAATGCCATTTAATGTGGAGAAGGATAATTAGACTCCGTGGTCCATTTAAAAGAAACTCTTAACTATTAAACCAATATATATCTATCCTTTGGGTAATGGATTTTAAACAACTCCTAGACAGACATTGCGCGATAGTTGCGCAACAAACGCCACCGTGAACTATGGCCCGCGCGTGTGCCGCCGTGCGTGCTTATAATTGTGCTATTACAGATTTTACATTATTTTGTAAAGGTATTGTAATACAATTTAGTTAAGTATTTGGAAACTGCAATTTTTCTCGTTCGTAACATGATGTTTATTAAGTAAGAATATTAATAAAAAATATATAATGTAACTCCAAATAAGTGTGCCTTATTTGGAGTTACATTATATATTTTTTGCCTGCATCTTGGAGTAAAAAATCAAAGACAGAAATAAGACCTACTTACTAAGAAAATATAAAAAACCTAACATAACTTTTAATTATATTATTATAAACGTAGGTTATTATGAGTCAGTGGGAATTGCTAGAAAAACGCTTATTAGAAATTATTATTCCAATTATAACTACTATGAACTATGGGTAATTATGAAAACATGACTAAATCGTATAGACATAATTTAAGAAAATTTAAGGTTATCGCTGCACTCTAATGTTGTACACAGATCATACAAACATGAACTAATAATTCACTTGAACACATCGGCACTTTAATTCACAACAGCATAAGTAGCTACTGAATTATCAACTTTATTCTCATTACGTAACAAGTGATGAATAAATATCGCATTTCGAGCGAGATTTCCGCCATTACCGTGCCGAATGATTGTAACGTGTTTCTTTTTTGTACAAGATGTAACTAAGTGATTTTAATGTCATCTAATGAGTGACTGTTTGGTGGTAAACAGCTATTTAAATGTTTACGTACATTCAAGATAATAAATACGTTATAATTATTATTATTATCCCCTTTTAATGACCCTACTCCTGGGTACATGCCGCCCTCGATCCGAGGGGGATTCAGGACATTATCCGACATGCTGGCCCAGTGCGGATTGGCTATGATCATGAAACATGTCCCGTATTGAAAAAAGCTTGTACGAAATAATAAACAAACTATTATGAAAATAAAACTCCTGAAACTTAACTGAGCTTTTTATGAATAAACAATAAAAAAAATTATAAAAATATATATTACAGTTAATAGAATATATTTGAATGCTCTTTTTTGCTTCGCTTTTTACTATTCTTAAGCCTAACAATGAATATGTACACTCATATGATCTAGCTTGTTATATTCGGTATCCGTAATAATCGACCTTAATTAGTATCTTACATAACAAAATCAAACACTCCACTTCATGATTCAAGTACTAATTACACGCTAATGATCCGGCAATTAATAAGCAATTAATCAATCATTCGCAATGATTTACACCGATTGTCAATCAAACAATATGAAACTATAGCAGATTGATTTTAATAGTAGGTAAGTATATGTGTATTGATTATGTTGCAATGTGCAGTGTTTGTCGCAATATCTTTTGATACTACCGAATTTGAACTTGGTGTGAGGTACAAGCGGGAGCGATTTAGTTTTTTTATTATAATTATACTACTAAACGATCAAGCCTGCGTTCTCCAAAAGGGTGGGCAGAGATGTACTGCAGTGCACATACATTTCACCGCAGATTTTTTTTTGTTATACAACAAAGTCGCCCGACGTACGATCCGCCTAAGCTAAGCAGTTACCATTGCCTATGAAGGTTTCAATACCAAAGCTTAAAAAAGATATTATTGAATTAATTCAAAAAAAATGGAAAGTTTCACTCTATTTACTTATTACACTCGCTAGCTTTATCTGCAGCTTGGATACCGTAAAATTCTTAGACATAATATATAATGTAGCCTATTTGGTACCCTACTAGCATAACTAACTCTGTATAAGATTGTATCCAAATAAGTCCAGCCGTTTATTTCCGCTGGTAGTATAGACCATCGCGTCTGAACACGCGGGTGTATATCGAACGATAGATAGATAGTTGACCATAAGCAGACAATATATATTGTCTGCTTATGGTCGCTCAGTTCGTTCCCGCTAATCGCTCATACCTTGTATTCATCTCCAAATGACGATATTTTGTAATAATTATGTTTATTTAGCGGCGTTGCCCAGTAGCGGCCTTTAAGGGAAATTGCGCGGCCATTCTGTATCCGTGTATGGTGTATGTATGGCTTTGTATGGCGTTGAATGGGTGCAATAATCATTAGATCGAGATGAGCTTTTGTGCGTCGAAGCCGCATTGGTTACGCTTCAGGTTTCTAGGTATATTATTGATGGATTTACGTTACAACAACGTTGAATATAATGGTGCCTGTGTAGACAACAGCTGAACGGACAGGGGTCACAGATCAAACCCTGACTTTATTGAACGTTGAAGCAAACATAAAACCTAGGTTCAAGAGTTTAAATTGCACATATTTTCTAATTTTTAGGTGACTTGAAAAATTAACAATTATATATACTTTCTGTGTATGGTTTTACTATTAAAAATGCTTTGTCTACTTGATTTTACTGGCCTAATTATTTGTATTGTGGTATTACCTGTCTGATTATGATAAGTAATTTTTAACCCCCGACGAAAAACGAGGGGTGTTATAAGTTTAACATGTGTATCTGTGTATCTGTGTGTCTGTCTGTGGCAACGTAGCGCCCAAGCTGATGAGCCGATTTCAATTTTTTTCTTTTGTTAGATAGGTATTCTGATCGAGAGTGTTCTTAGCTATGTTTCATGAAAATCGGTTCAGCCGTTTGAAGATCATCAGCTCTTTTGTAGGTTAAAAAAGCCACATTCACGGCCAAAACCAATTCCCTCGGCTCGAATCCAGTCGAAATTTGAGATGATTGGATTTAGATTTATTATATTTTTAAATGATCGTAATAGTCTGAACTGGCTTTTTACAATATTATAAATTTGAAAAGTTTCCCTGATTCTGAAAAAAATGAATATTTTATCAATTTTATTGAGATTTGTGTATGAACTAAAGACGTTCCATAAGTCACGTTTCAAATGATGGATACGCGCATGCGTTAAATTTTGTTTGGTTTGTTAATGGTCATGGAATATTACGCTATAATAATTCTAGAGGGCGTTGCTCCGCCATTGACAAAGAATATAAAAATACTAATCTCATTTAAAATAATTTTAGCGTTATTGAAAATTCTTCCCCTAGGCTGCTCCCGTCTACCTCAACCAGAGTTATTACATCAAATTGAATCATAATTGATAATATTTTACTAGTAATAAAACCTCCGTGACATCGTTTTTTTTTTTTTCAATATTTAGATTCGTTGTCTATTCTAATGTCAATTATTATAATGTCATAACAAAATAATGTCTCATACTTTTACACAGATTTTCTGTTGATTATTGTACATCTTAGATTATAAATGAGGAAGCCAAAACAAATGATTTAATGGTGCTTTCATAATCTGGCATCGAAACTAGTTTTACCACATGAATTTGCGAGATGAGCTATGGATACTGAGCTACGGGAGCTACGCAAATCGCGCTAACATCATTCCATAAATAATAGTGTTAACGAAAAAAAAACAATTTCTTTGCAAAAGTTGACTCAACTCTACCACAAGTAGAAAACTGTCGTGCGTGCAAGTGTCATATAAAAGACATCAACGCGCCCGGTACGCATCGACTGTTCAAGTAATTTCTAACATAATTTTGTTAAGTCATAAATCAAATATTAATTGTTTTAACAAAAGTTTTATTATTTATTATTTGTTACATCATCATCATTATCACCTTGCCCTTATCCCACACTAGGTGGGGTCGGTTAATTTATTACATATTACGTATTATCATGAGATCTCATTCTTCTGCCAACACTGTCAAGCCAAACCAAACAATGAACGAGACAAAATATAATTAAGTTACTGCTATTAAATACAAATATCTTTAAAATCATAGTGTATTTAGTTTGTAAAGTACATAGTTAAGGACATGAGAGTGAGCGAAGTGACGGTGCGCGCGCGCAGCGGCCGACGACACCGCTGCCAAGGATGGCAGAAATGTCACGAGGAACTGCGCGGAGCGGTGATTACGTCGTGTGTTGTTTCGTATTATAAAAAAAAATACCGAAATAGAACATGATTTTTAAATGGTTAATAAAAGTAGGTACATTTAATCAGTGTGGCAACGAGTAGAGTAATATTCATTAATCTGTGTGTCCCCTAAAAATTAATAAATATATCTTACATCTAACAAAATAAAGAGTAGGTATCTAGAAACAAGGTATTATTACGATTGAGGGTATGTACTCACCATCGGTAGGTATGATTAAAAATGTTACATAGAGGGTTTTTTAAAAAAATACGTGAAATTTAATTTTATAAACCCTTATTACATTGGGTTCAAAATACCATAAAAAATATGGTTGCGGTACGGTGAACCTCTGCTTACCCCTTAAATGCAGGCGTAAAATAACGGAAAGGCGATATCTAAAATTTTCCCCTGACGGGAATCGAACCTGTAACCACTGAGTGCGATGAGCCGCGCGGCCCACGCTCGACCCATTACACCAAGCGGTCGTTATAATTGATAATTACCTGGCCGAGTGTAATTATTACGCGGTAATAGAAAAAAAACTATGATAGCACATAACAGTATCCGTCGCGTCCCAAATAGCTTTGTAAATAATGAAATTGTGTAAGTGCTAAGTTGTCGTGGGAATGCATGAATCAATTGACAACTTCCTTTTCAATGTTAGAATGCGGTTAATTAATATAATGCTAATTAAAATAACACTCACCCGAATCGGATTCTTCACACGATTGTAGAAATTCACAAACTTAGTTACGTCACTTTGTCACTTGTGGATCACTTGTATACTTTCAAACTGCTTTTAATATTGATAAAAAATACATGAATTATTAGAATTAAGAATCGAGATTAAAAATGTATGATACGTGGTTCAAATATTTTCGAATTTCGAAATTAATAAAATTTGTCTCTGGTTGTTTTATTAATATGTTAACACCTAACACCTAATAACATTATAGCACATTTCCTAGATTGTATAACGGATTCATAACGTGAGTAGCAAGAACTGAAGTCTAGCGAGAACAATGCCTTCACACGGCGGCTAGGAGTCCTACACTTGCGCAAACGCGGCACATAATTAGGTTTGTTTTTTTACACCAAAACATTCGGACATTGTCTAATATATTTAGATAAAACAATGTTTTGTGAAACAATATAAACTATTGTCAACTTTGTCCGGTGAGAGGATAAACTCGTAAGGTTATATAAAAAGTTGGGCACAGTAGATACGGTTTTGTACGCGTATTAGATACGTTGGTTTTATACGCATTTTACAAGACATTTAATAAGTTTTAATAAAGTTATTGCATTACGGATATTAAAAAGAGTGTCATCAATAAACATGTCTCATCATGTTAAATTATGTCTTATTGAAAACATTCACTTTCGCTTTCTTATTATTATGTTTTAAATTTTAATCATGATAATACAATACATCGCATAATAAATAAATAAAGGATTCGTTAAATAAAAAGTAGGTACACTTAGCATACAATTCCTACATAAAAATTGGAAGCAGAAAAAATAATAATCAAGATAAATGAAAACATAAAATACGATTGTAATATTAAAAGCAGTTTAAAAAAATAATATTAAAAAATAATAAAAATACCGATAAACCCCGTTGTTTTCAGGACGCGTGTGAAGATGCGCAGCGACGGCCGGCCGTCGATGGTGACTGCGGGTGTGCGCGCGCTGCCTCTCGCGCCGAGGTGGTGAGGACCGACTATTGTTCTCTTTATTAGGCAAACTTTATACAATGATCTACGGGCCCGGGGTGTAGTTAGCGCTTATTATATTGCCCAATTGACGGTTTTTTTAATACCATCTGTTGGCATGCTCCAGCTTTGAGATGTCATTTGTTATCCTTTCGATTCGTGACTTACGACCTCAGATTCGTAGAAAGAGATTGGTGTGACGTTTGCGCCGATGTTGCAAATGATGTAGTTCACATGTCTATCCCAATATTCAAGAATTGTATTCAACCCAATTCACGTAAGACAGGCAATTATTATGGATATAAAATCTTCAAACTTTGCTAAATATATTACGTTCAAAATAACACACGCCCACGTGTGGGTTTACAACGCGAAAACATGCTAAATTGCCCCCTTTTTTCGCGAAGGCGGTTCTGTTAATATTACGCATTCAATAAATTAACATAGCCTATAAAATTCTGTATGTGTATAGGTAACTAAATTGGTAGAGTAACCTGGATACAGACACTGAAGTACTCGTAAGTAAGCTTTGGAACCCTAGAAAGTGGTCCTACACTTTCACGAATTAAATTCGTGGCATTTCCCCGGCACCCGTTGACTCGGTCAATTGAATATACCCACAAATGTATTGATGAAGCCGACAGGGGCATTTAGAAATTGTCATGTTTTCCTTAAATCTACAACTGCTCAGAACGCAACCGCGACTGAGAAGATTTCTCCAATTATCAATCCTTTCCTAAATCTTACAGGCTTCTGGCTCCTTGCTCACAGGAGTATTAATAGTGGTTAGTGTGCTGGGCGAACATGCGGCATGTGGGTAAATAGTGCCAAAATGTTAAGTAGGTATTCTGCTTCTCAGCCGCGGGGGCGTGAGAATGCGTTAGAAAGCAAGTCAAATGTATAAAGTCAAGGTTGCGCAATTAGGGGCATCGCCGTCTAATGTCGAGCGGAAATTCGCTGAATTACCTGTACGATGTGATTGCAATCCCAGATTCATAGATTGGTTGTCTTTCTTTCCGGCCTTGACCACGTAATGGACATAGATACCTAATTTGTATAAATAACAAGTGTATCTCATACTCAAATCACTCAAATATAAGTACGTATCAATAAATTAAGTGCGTTTTAACTACATATTTATATACACAAACCGTTTACCTGCATTTTCATATAAGACTATAAAAGATGAGTTGCGACTGAGAAAAATATTTTAGTAAGTGATTAATTTTAAAATAATATAATAATTATTCATAAAAAATGATCAAGGTCAAAAACAGAATAGTCTATATTACTCAAGTCTGTGATATTACAACGGCGACATTTGTTTTGAACTATTGTAGAGAAATCCAACCAAAGACACTCACATTAAATTCATTCACAAAAGCTTTATCAAATTATTAAAGGTATTTTTATTAAAATAGAGACAGAACCATACCTCAAAAATATATTATTTTCTACTCTAGCTACCCCTTAAGCTTAAAGCGAAGATGTCTGCAATCTTTTGTGAGCTTTGCAATAGATAACTTTGAATACGTGTCGGACAATATGTATAATGTAGCGCTGAATGGCTCAATGATTGAGGATTATGTTCGTCTGGACGGCACGGCGGCGCGGGCGGCTGGTGAAAGGTGGCTTCCGACATGTGACATTCAATATTGGTAGATGCTTTGATAAATTTATCAAAGGGTAGATGCGACTCATTGTTTACTTGTTGCTGTGAACTTCGGACAATATTGGATTTTCAGACAAATTTCGATCGTAAATCACGGCAATTCTTAGCGCTATTTTAAGCCGTCCCTTGATTTTTTACGAGAAAGGTTGCGAGCCAATTTGACAAGTTGAGTCAATTGAAAAGACAATTTAGCTTTTCCCCTAGACTCGTCGTCTTATCCTAACTTAAGAGTATATAATATAAGAGTCTATAAGAGTAACAGTGGCGGGAGTGTGAGGCCGTCCCCAAAGAAGAAAGTTGAGTCAACTTGGAATCAATTTGTGCACTCCACTGCGGCAACTTAGCTAGCCGTTTACAAGACTAGTCAATTGACTTACTTGTTGGCAATTTGAATAAGGAGTAGCCAAAAAGGTGGGTATAAGCGGTCGAATAGGTTTTAATCATGTTGTAGATAGATATTTGACCAGTATAAATAAATTTCACGAACCAAAACCCTAACATAATACAGGTATCTATGATGTAATTGCGCTGACCGATAAACCTAGGTAGAGTAATGTACCTTCTCTACTAGACTTGTTAACTGTTACCTAACCGCAGACTAGCCCAGTAATCCTGTCTAATCCTATCCAAACCGCGTCAATAGTTAACCGGTAAGATTTTTGTGCTTATGTACTAAACTATTATCCTTTATCGTTATGGGATAAGCAGATTTGTTAGTTGTATTTAGGCTTCTGCCCATGCTAAAGCATGAACTTTTAAGGCACTCCAACTATCCGTGTGACTTCAGGGGCATATCCTTAAAAATATGTATTAGAATGAGCTTAACCAATGGATTGTATATCTATGTATTTTTATTTTATACTAGCTGAGCCCGCGACTTCGTCCGCGTGGAATTTAACTTAACAAAAATCCCCGCTCCCGCGTACTGAGCCCGCGCGACAGGACCCGTTTTTTTTAATTTTGTTTTTCTAAAATAAAAGTAGCAAAAGTTACTCCTTAAAACATCAACTATCTGCCAGTGAAAGTCCCGTCAAAATCGGTCTAGCCGTTTCGGAGATTACCCGGAACAAACACACAGAAAGACAGACAGACAGACAGACAAATTTTTTTTAATTCGCGTTTTTGCTATAGGTATCGTATGTACTTTCATATGCATTTAGTGAAAAGCTGTTGTTTTGATATTACAAACAGACACTCCAATTTTATTTATTTGTATAGAAGATTCAACTATTTCTTTAAAATAACATAGATTTGGGCAAAATATTTAAAGATGAAAATGATAAATAATGGCTAAATAATGAAGTTGGCCGGCCAACGAAAAAAAAACAAAATAGGCTGCAATCCGCACTTAATTTTTTTTTCGAGTTGTAGGGTATTGTTCATACTTCCTTGTATTATTTATTTAACCAATTCCTGTTTTTATTTTTACTCTCCTTGTAATCGTAATGAAAAGCACAGTGTTTACCTCGGGTGAAAGACTTATTTTGTCCCTCGAACTATTAGCGCCCTCGCTACGCTCGGGCGCCAAACCCCGTCTTGGGACGAAATAAGTCACTTTCACCACTCGTGTAACAATGTACTATTAACCCTCGACAAAAAAAGAGGGGTGTTATAAGTTTAAAATATTTATTTGTGTATCTGTGTGTCTGTCTGTGGCATCGTAGCGCCCAAGCGGATGATCCGATTTCAATTTTGTTTTTTTTTTAGATAGGTATTCTGATCGAGAGTGTTCTTAGCTATGTTTCATGAAAATCAGTTCAGCCGTTTCAAAATTATCAGCTCATTTGTAGTTTGAAAAGTCGTCGCATCGAGGTTTTCAAAATTTTCAATTTTAGTTACTAATGTCTGGGATTGGCAAATGTGTGAAGGTAGTGAAATAAGTATTACTCCAATAACTCTGAAATCCCATCGTTACGTTGCTCCGACGCAGACGCAGACGGATAGATACCCAACAGTGTTTTATTGCGATCAAACAACAATGGCTTGGTTTATGGCGCTCTACTCTATGGTACCTATAAACATAATGGTGCAAGTTACGTGTAACACGACCCGGGAACTGAACCTAGGACCTCATGAATAAACGCGATGAATATCAAGTGGAGTATAAATGGATATGAATATTGCATATCTTGCAGATTTGTTTATGAAACGATCGGTCGTAAGTCAAAATTATTTTTTTAGAAAAATATTTTTACCGATAGGTACTGTTCACTCGGTTTCTGATTCATAGACCTAAGATTATATTTGTTAATGTACGTTTAGACATGTATACAATAAAGTCGAATACTCAAATGGTACTCAAATGAGCCCAACTTAGCTATTTATGATGACGTTGTAAACATTAAGCGTCAAATTTAAGTATATTTTCTATTTGGATTACGGTCGGCGGTGTTCGGCGTGATAACTTCACGTATTTAAATAACTGTTAGTAGATATTAAAATCCTATGAATGAGAACCGCAACCAATTGTATCCAATTATCATCAATTTAAATTAATCGAAGAAATGTAATCCTGCATTATATAAGATATAATTGAACTGTATTTTTCTTCATTAATCTACATCCATCGATCCTGATCTACCAGAAATTGTGTTAACACAGTTTTGAATAAACTATTACCGCATACTTCGACGGCTGAAATCTTCGTAGTAGCTGATATATAAATCGTAGTTTTTAATTCCTCTCAAAGATAATCTCATATTTTTTACTTGGTAAGGCCTGTGAAGGGACTCACAAATTCTCATTTTGTTATATTTTTCCCTCCGAATCAGAACGTTACCTTGATAGAGATGATCCGGCAAGAAACTCAGCGGCCTTATTGAATTTTTTTGTTATTCAAAGGTTAGCTATTTTGTCTCCGTCCAAGATTATGAGCTAAACAAAGATTTGACTTCTAAATGTAATGAATAACAGACAAACACGAGTCCAGTTACTAGCGATAAGTTTCTCAACACATCAATCACCTGGCGTCGGCGTCGCCGTGGTGGATCCGACAGATGACCTTGAACTTTTGGTACTGCGGCTCATCATCCCGGGTCGGATGTGGTCACCACATGTGAAACATCAGTTAATTGGTCACGGTGTGGAATTACTCAATTAATTTTCCATTCGCATGGAATGGTTTTATGCGTAGGTGTACGTATTGGTACTATGGCACGGTCGCTGATCACGAAGAAATTCGTACAATGACCTGTTATTACCTGTCTTTGTCACTCCCGCGTAAATTTAATACGTCTCGCTCACACGGTTGCCGGTCACACGCAGTTCACAGCAACTGTGTGAGCGATACGTATAAGATTAACGCGGGAGTGACAAAGACAGGTAATAACAGGAGTACGAATTTCTTCGTGATCAGCGACCGTGCCATAGTTCTGTTCATACTTCAACTTTTTTACTATGGTATATGGACTATATATATATATGGACTATAACTGATATAGGTAGGCATGGGCTGGCTCGACCCGGATAGTAACACTCCCCTCTCACAGAAGACCGACTTTAAGTAGCTATTATAGCTACGTTTTGTAAGACGAGTGAGCGAGCCGGAAACCAAACCCCCGCTTCCCTTACCCTGCCTCTATTCCCACTCTCCTCCCACTCCCCTTCAGGCTCTTCAGGACTAAATTAGCTAAAGTCTCTATCAAAATAAATTACAAAAAGTTACTTTTAATTTGCGGTCCGCATTCCAGTCAATGTCACTGGATTAAGTGCAAATGAAACGCACAAATAAATAACTATAATTACAAGAAAAATAATATTAAAATTGCATTATTTGTCCTTGATGTTGAAAAGCCTGCGTGACTGTTTAGTCTTAGTTTTTAAAGAACACCACTAAAATTGTGACTACGCATCTCAAACAGATTTCCAAGCCATTGTAGCTTATATTTCTATGGCAATAAGAAATCTTTTTAGACTTATTTGAGTGCAAAACGATACCAACATATTTCTACAGTTGGTTAACTATTTCCGTATTTTCCACGACTCTAAAAACAACTTGATAAAGATGAAAATCAAAAAGCAAAAAGTTTTATTCCCTTTCAATCCCCGCAATATAGTAATTGACAAATCTCAGGAACAATTAGCTGTGCCACAATCGTCGAAGAAAAATGAAATGCTGCAAGCAAGCTGCGGTTGATGGTTAGACAAAATGTCGAAGAATTTTAATTGTAGAGTATAACGCCTAGTCACTAGTTAGTAATGGGAATAGACCTTGAAAAAGTAACTGAAACAAACACCGCTGCTACTGTTTACGTACATGACAGGTACAATTGGCGATAAGCATGTAGGTAAGATACATTTTTAAAAATATTTTATTAGCCTGTAAGTGGCCATCAATAAATTACGTCACACGAATTTCATGATTTTTTGACCCCTCCCCCGTCCTTGTCACAGCTGGTCACATTTGTGAGACCCCCCTACCTAGTGTGATGTCACATATTTTTCAGTAAAATCAACATCAAATATAGGCATGAAAATTAACAAGCACAACAAAAGAAATTGACATGCAGACAGAGTTGCAACTAGTTTTATGTTATTCTTTAGTAGGTATGTTAAATAGGTTTTAGTAGGTAGATCAAATTTAGTGTTGTAATACCTAGATATAAAATATATAAAAATATATTAAAAAAATGTTATGTAACAAAATTTAGGACCTCCCCACTCCATGTCACAAAACGTCACACTTCGTCGACCCCCTTCCACCCCCTTAACGTGTGACGTTATTTATGGATGGCCCGTAATACTGTCCTAGTACTACTGTCCTCCTGGGCGAAGTCATCCCCTTTTACCTTCCACGCTGCTCTGTCCAGAGCGATATCCGGCCACGTTTTTCCCGCAAAGGTGTCTAGGTCATCTCGCCACCGTCTTCTTGGTCTACCCGGTATACTAGGTGATACAAAAAGGGTATACTATTTTTTTTGCAACTTAACTTTGTAAATCTCAAGCTATCGGCTTTGTGGGTCAGTTGAAGTACTAAAGGTTTTGTAGACTTGTGAAATCGGTCAACAGCTGTATTCCTATAACACCTTTTGTTTTTCAAGTTCCCTCCAAAGCTGATGGTTTAAGAATTACAAAGTTAAGTTTTGAAAAAAAAAGTATACCCGTTATGTGTCACCTTGTAGATAATAAACATTATTACAGACACAAATGTACCCCTGCAAAAAAATCTGATAGGCTTTTCCATCCGGCCGGCGTGTTATTACTTACGATCTTCCTAAAACTTTATGACATTGAAAATATCAGCAGACATGGAAAGGCCTAATCGAGTCTTTGTGTAAATATCGGCAGAGGGGAAGCTGACTCAATGCGAAATATATTTACGATCGATTGGTGTGATTACACCTTAACAACCACCTTAATTCAGTTGTAACAATTTGTATATATTTATTGTATCAACTTATGTTAGTTTTTATCACTTTTCTATCTACCTATCTATTCCTTATTTTGTATCGTAATTTATTTATTTATGTAGGTATAGTCCCTCTTCCTGTTACATTTTTATTTATTTATGCGATTGCTCCGTCTATTGGGTTGCCACACCTTCTAGGCCTTGTCTGAAAATCAGCGCTGGAGAAGGCTTTGGTCCCCTTCAGCTCATGCGGAGCCAGACGCCTTTTCGGCACTGGTAACGTAGCCCACTTCCTTTTGTGTTCATCTCTCGTTTTTGTAACGTCTTGTGTCTGTGTCGAATAGATGATTATCTTTCTAAAAAGCCTTCTTTCCGGGAAGTTATCGAGATATAGGTCATTACATGGTTGTATTACGCTTAGCATTAACTTTCGCTTAGGTGAAGATGTGCCATCCCGTATCATCACGCCCCGATCAAACGGTAGGCGGGAGTGGCGCAAGCCGCCATACGTGAGATCTGCGCAGTGACATGCGACGCGCTATTTTGGAAAACCTTCCAATATGGTGTTGTTATGCAAGTATTGGGTGAAAGTGTTTGAAGATAACAATCTAGAAGGGACAGGGTTCAATGATTTTTCTCACGATCTGAATCTACAGTTAAAAGAAATTCAGTAACGGTAGCTGCTAATTGTATCCTTGTTGATTGTATTTTGTAATAAAACAATAACCAACTCATATGAAAGTTAAATAGTTTGGTAATTATATTTTATAAGACAATATAGTAATATTATAATCGTCGCTAGCTCAGTGCTAAGAGGGGCCGCCCTCTGCATGAGATTTCGTTGCCAGAAACCTTTCAAAATTATTATTTTGGTTCGAATCAAACTTTAAAAATAAATATTTTAAGTAACATCACTTAAGTATCTTTCACTAGAAAAGGTTTATAAGTATACAGTACCTAGTAGAGGTAATTCCGAATGCGTTTCACATTTCTCATCGTAAAACGTGAATACGGAAGCTTACTTGATCATAGAGAGAAAAACGTAGATGTATCTATTGATACTGATTTTACTGCTTCCTTTTCTTTACAATAAGCACACGTACTATTTTTGTGCCCATTCGCACCTTGGATCCTAACCACTTATTAGGATCCGGGCATTGGCGTTTACTTTTACTTTATCTTACTGGTGTTCGGAATAAAAAACATACAGCTAACAATTTTATGTGGATAAGACCCTGCACACATAATATAAAAATATGAGTAGGTTATATGCGTGTAAGCGCACCGATTTGGCGTTGTCATTAAAAGCAGATCATAAAATTAAATGTCCTAAGTCTAGCGACGTCCTCAACTGAAAGAAACACGCCATCCGCAGTCAATATGCATTTTTGTTTTTCCCGACCTTATTTGTCACCAGTGAATGCTACCACGTAATCAATTCATAGGCGGTATTAGAGGCGCTCTTATAATCGTTTATTTGTATGATTATAAATATCGCCAGACTGACATACCGACTGTATGGTCCTAAACTAAGCAAAGCTTGTACTATGGGTACCTTACAATGGACTGGGGGCGAACCCAGTGACACCTAGACCAGGGCAAATTGCGAAAAGGCCATTTCCGAAATTTGCCCCGGTGGGAATCGAACCCGCAACTAACATGTGCAGTGAGCCGGCCTACGCTCGAACCACTGCGCCAAGCGGTCGTGAAATCTCTGCCTAGCATAGATTTTTTTGTACGTGTAACGAAGTCGGCAAACAGGCAAATCACCCACCCGATGTTAAGCAGTCACTGTAGCCTATAGAAAGTGAGTGGGACAGATGTTGGGGATGGTAGGTGTAGGTTTTCGGCTCTCTTGCTCGAACAATGGTTCGAAATGCAGCTATAATAGTTTAATGTACGCTGATCTTTTGTGATAGGGTGGTACTATCCCCGCCAGCTCGTATGTCAATTGTCTACAGGTTTACTTTACCACCTACAAATGTAGATATAGACAGGTACCTATGTACAATTAATTATCCTACACCTACCTACACATATTTTTTAAGTAACACTTTAATTATTCTACTGTTGTTACTGTATTATGGCCCGCACCTTGTTAAAATCCGTCACAAATTAATGAACTATTTGACTGATCGATTCCAAATTGACAGTCGGATAAAAGAGCCCGCCTTTCATTTAAACTAGGTCTGACATGCAACATGGTGTCAAAACAAAGGATTATGTAACGTATATCGATTTACAATAGGTTACAAATTCCGATTAATGTCACTGGGCGATCGTTTTGTAAGATTTTTGAACTATGACATGGGATAATGGAGATGTGGAGACAATAAAATGATTTCAGTGTTGCTACTTGTGACTGCATCGCGCACGACGTCATCTCTCGACGGTAAAGGTGCTATAACAATTGAGTTGTACTCGTTTGCCATTTTATTGGATTATTATAAAATCTATAAGCTGATTATTTATAAAAGTCCGTTTCATGACACTCATTTATTTATTCACTAGTTTCTGCCCTCGACTTCGTCCGCGTAGACTTAAGTAGAGTATTCTATGTGTTAATCCAGGTTATGAACTATCTGTGTTCCAAAATTCATCCAAATCCATTCTTTACTTTTTGCGTGAAAGAGTAACAAACATACATCCACACTCACAAACTTTCACATTTATAATATTAGTAGGATTATTAAGGATTCCCAACTGGTTATACAATATAACATTGGAAAGTTATATACGAACAAAATAAACATTTTAACAGTTATCCTAATGACAGAGTGCTACAGCCTGCGCCAAAAAAACTAAACCAAGTAAATTTACTAACACTACACTTATAAAAAAAAAACAAAATTAGGTTTTACTATTAAATAAATTAATTTTAATTAATCATTAAATATCACGGTAAGAATCTCTTCTGATTTCCTATATTCTGAGAAAATCCGTTTCTAATTAACCACATGTCCATAAAAACTATTTATTATAATGTAAGAGATGCTGGCATCCTCGCGTGCCCCCAGATCTATGTAAATGATAGTGCACGAGAGAATGATCTCGTTTCGTACTCGCAAAAAAGCGTTTGACGGTATTTGCGGAGAGTCTGCGATGTGGGAACAGTTTGGTTTGCTAGTAGTGGCGGCAGAGATGTTTTGTTATCGACCATTTATGCTCTGGTGGCCAAAATGTTGCGATTTGAAATTGTTGAGAGGAGTAACCAGTCTGATCGTAGATTACTTTATTAAAATATTCACGGTATCAAATTGTATTATCACAACTTATTTAGTTTTGTTTGACGTTTCTCAACCAAGTTTTATCTCCAACCCTGTTAAGCTAGCTTGAGTACAAATAAATTATGTGGACTGTATTCTTTTATGTTTGTTACTTACCTCAGAACTCCGTCATTAATAAACCGATTTAATAACTTATTTTTTGTTAGTTTGAGTATGCTTATGATTTCAACTCAGCACGATGAAACGGAGAAGAACTTAAATAAATCACTATGTAAATTTTTGACTATCGATATAAACATCACTACACACGAAATTTTCACAGCGGGTGACACGGATCCCGGCGGAGGTGCGCGCGCGCATAACCGCCATTATGCGGTGATGACGCAACAACACCATCTTGCGGGAAGGCAGCGGTTTAAACCTTTTTATTATATGCTTTAATCAGATTTACTTTAATGATTTAGTTTTTTGGAATTATGGTTAATTTGAAACATGATTTTGGCTAGATAGAGTCAGAGAGAGCTTGTTTTGAATATAACAAGTAGATTCTGGCTAAAAGTTCAAGCGAATTTACTTCGACTACTATAGCGTAACTCAAATTTAAAAACATAGAAAGCTGACTCCAACATCCGAATTAAATTCAAAGATTTGTGTGGAGGGCAACACTAGAAAATAAGATGCACTGTGAGTTTCCTGTTACTCACACAAGATTTCCTCTCTTCTTGGGCATTTTCTTTTAGAAACACCTAATAACTTATTAGAAAAACACTATAACTTTATATTGGTGATGCAAAATAGATACAGCTACCACAAGGTAAGGAAACGAAATAAATAATAATATATTATTTCAGAAATATATTTTTTTAACTACGTATTTTTTTGCTGCAATAATGAATCGATGCAAATATTACGTAGGTATCCGTGATTTTAGTACTGTTCGTACTTCTACTTACTAACTTATTTGATTCTGAAAACATATGCCACTGTGCACCATTTAATAGTTACGATTTAATAGGTATTTGTAACAATTTAATTAAATTCAACAATAGTATACCTACAACCAAATGCGTGAGACATAATTGCGCGTACATTATTACACATTCGCGCTATAATTACAATGATTACTCAATTATAATTGATTATCGACTCATCTAATGGCACAGTTCAGTATCGCCCACGCCGCGGCGCGTAGCCACTGTAAGCACAATGGCTCGGCTGATATTACGCTTATTGATATGAAAAGCGCTCATTAAGCGCTTTGTGACGCTTGGGCAATTTGACGCGTGGGTTTTTGATTGCGAATTAGATTATAAGCCTTAACTGACCCGAAGAATCGCATGCGAATCGGAAAGTTATTCGGAGAGGTGCCGACAAAAGATAATTAGGATTTAAAAACAATTGTATATAGGTAACCCTAGCGATATGCCTGAAACAACTGAGATTTCGTTATATTTCACATAGGTAAACTGCGGAAAAATACGGAACTAAATTGTCAAAGTGTAAATTGTATAACCAACACGCGACTACAGCGCCCCATTTACGGAATTTCGTACGTGAAACAGACTTTAGAACAGGTAAACTTACGTGAGTGGTCCAACCAATCTAGGTACCTACATGTTCTTATATAAAATTTAAGATGATCTCCCTGTGGGGATGTAATTCCGAACTATGTTCGAACATTGAATTTGTCAATCAGTTCAATGTCTTTAGTCTACGATAGGCTTTGTTTTTTCTTTAGAGGTTTTGTAACCTATAATTAGTATTTAATTATTTGATCTGTGTCTCACAAGTGACATCCCTGAACATCAAAACCTCGCGTAGTATGTCACAATACAATCGGTACAGTACCTGAGACCGCTCGCTGCAGGGCGTTCATTCATACGCGTCAATTGAAACTCAATTAATTCAATCAGTATTGTACTGGTAATTTCTTTTGCAAAAGGCGCTAGCGATACGTGGGGTGACCAACTTTTTATTATTATTCTAGAGACTATGGTTTTTTTTTCGACATTTAGGCTGGGTTGCACCAAAGTAACAGTCAAAGTAAAAGTTTGTGTCAAATTTAACAATAACTGTAACGCTGACTTTAACGGTTACATCAAAATGTGTTGCACCGGCGAATTCATTAGCTTTGTTAAAGTTATCAGGGTTGCAAGTCAAATGAGGTGTGATTTACCCTGAAATCGTTGGGGGTAACATTTTAAAATATGGCATTACTAAACATAGCTGTAATAATCGCCAAAGAGTATGTAATCACTACGTTTATAATCGCTGCATAAATTCTACAGAATTCTAGTTAAATAATAGTTAATGAAATTCAGCTAAAATATTTCATCTATACTTTAATTTTGATCCTACTAATATTATAAAATGCGAAAGTTTGTGTGTGTGTTTGTTCACGCCTAAATAGCTAGATTAAATTTGGCACACATAACCTAGAACAGGATACTTTTTATCCTGGTCAAAGGTGCCCTAGGGTCCGCCCGTACCAAGTTGCGGACGGCCGTCCGCGACTTGTAGCTAGTTGTAAATAAAAGTAATTACTTTATATATGAATTTTTTTATTGTTTGTCATGTATATTATGCGTGATACTGTTGACTTATGCACACCAGCTGTATCGCCAACGCATCTTTGGAACGAACCACAAGCATAGTATTCTAATGTGTTGAGTAATTTCTGCACTGGAGTTACTGCACTATTTCTGAAAAAAGAAAGTTGATGCAGCCTCTTTTTCAACTGAACGCCTCCAGTCGATACGGGGGCGGCCCGGCTTTCTTTTCCCATACGCTTGCCACGTTAACCCTTGTTTGGATAGGTGATTATCTGGTCATCTCAACGCATGTCCTATCCAGCGCCATTTCCTAATTAGGATCCCCTTGTCGATGGGTTTTGGGCAGTCCTCTCCCACAGCCTTGTATTTGAGATGGTTCGTGGCCAGCAGATCCCTAGTATGCGCCTTAAACATTTGTTCACGAAGACCTGTAGCTTGCTGGTTACTTAATTTTTGACGAGCCATATCTCGCATCCGTATAGGAGAACTGACTTGACATTGGAGTTGAATACTCTGATTTTTGTACGCCAAGTGATTACGGAAGACGGCCAAACAGGTTTTAACTGCGCATATGCGACTCTAGCTTTGTTGATGCGCGCCTCTACATCCGCTTCTGCTCCCCCCAGTGGGTCCACGACGCTCCCCAGGTAAGTAAAGCGCTGCACTTGCTCGACAACCTCGCCATTGACATATATATATGGGCGCTGCATCAGGAGTGTGTAAGCGCATGTCTTTGGTCTTGCTGCAGTTGATGCGCAGCCTTTCTTTAGCAGCTTCGCTTGTAGGTCGTCGGTCTTGGCCTGTAGGTGGTCATGGGATGTGGTGAGCAGACAGAGATCGTCTGCGAAGTCCATGTCCTCGAGGGACTTACCTTGCAACCATTCAGAGTAACATTTACTGGTTACTCTGCCCATCGCATTATCCAAGACAATCAGGAACAGCAGCGGCGACAACAAGCAGCGCTGTTTGACTCCGGCGGTGACTGTTATCGGATCAGTTAGCAAGCCCTGGTGCAACACTCGGCAAGAGGAGATTTCGAGTAGGTACTCGAAATCTCGCCAAGAAAGATTATTCGTCCCATGATGTGGGAAAACGATCGGGTCTAGGTAAATACAATTTTCTTTTTCTATGCACACTGAACAGGTCATCATTTTCGTCTTCAGAACTGGTTTCCGCGAGTATTTCTTGGAGTAGCGACATGATGTTTAGAGGTTTGACAACGTTTGACAACTTTGACGGATATTTAACATTAGCAATAACACTAACCAGCGACAAGTGACCGGTTACAGTTACGGTTAAAGTTATGACGTCATTTAACAATTTGTCAACTGGTGCAACTCATTTTTGACCTAACCGGTACTTTAACCGAAATTTCGACGTTTGTTATTGTTAAAGTAAGATGGTGCAACCCAGCCTTATTATGTTAAGTGGATACTAAAGTGTATTTTAGTTTAAGTTATGTTAAGGTTGTTTGTTGGTATATGGGGTTTGTTGTTTGTTGGTATATGGGGTTTTTAATAAGTTGCTCCCCAATCTAGGTTGGTAAAGGGCATTAGCCGTTTGCAATACTCCGGTGACATAGGTACTTACTCTGTAATAGGTAAGTGGTCTATCATGGGTTGGAAAATTAAACTTAAAATGTCCCGCAATATCCTTCGTAGCTGGGCATCTCAGCGCAATGTCCGATCACTTACATCATAAAATTGCCAATTGTTACAACTGCCAATTCAACAATGCTATTCTGAAGAGCCCATATTCCAAAAAACAAAAGAAATCATGCTTTATTACTTCATGATACGGTCTAGGAAATAGTTTAAAAATATTTCAATGACGGTATTTGCGATTGGTTGATAGATAAATTATGGATATTTTGCCTAACTTTCGATCGGCGTTTTGTTGATGAGAAACTAGATTTCCCACGGTAACATTGCTCTTCATTGTTACTACCGTCCTGTTTTCGCATTTACAACATGATTGATTTAGGACATTACGATAGGATTGTCTGTTTAGGTTAGTTGCAGATTAAAAATATTAATTTTGTTTACCTATGTTCCTTACCTGCCTCTATTCAAACTCTTACTGTTCATGAATGTTGCACGATTCATTATTAAAATTTATCCAATTTCTTTTTTTTCCATAGGAACTAAAGTTTAATTTTTCCATTTGCTACCTACAACTATATGATCATATGCACGCATTTGATGTGTAAAGTCTTAAATAAGTTATTATTTAAACCATGTTTTTACGATTATGATAGCGAGCAAAGTAATCTGGACTTTTAGCCATCATTACCGACTTAGATTTTGACGCAAATATACGCAACTAGCAAGCTAACTTAGAAGAGATTGGCTCATTCACTGGCATGCACTAGGTACACACTCTCATGAGTGCGGAGGAGGTTTGTGATATCTGATGAGCTGACTGTTCCCTCAAACCTGAAGCTGTTACTAGGAGCCTGGTACATGGATTCGCTTGCCGTTACTCCGTACCGAAAGATATGTTCTATGATAGACGGGTAAATAGATTTCCTGAGCCCGAATATCTTTCAACTCCTTATCGACGAGCACGAGAACACCCAAAACAAATTAATATACCGGTCGGCGTCGGATTTGAAACTGATATTTTTAGCTCTCCCAGCACCTGTTTTATTAATTTCAATTTAAAATTTCATTTAATACTCAAAGTGAAACAGAAAGGGTTCAAAACTTAACTTTGTAAGTCTAAAACAATCAGCTTTGGAGGAAATTTGAAAAACAAAAGGTGTTATAGGAATACAGCTGTTGACAGATTTCATAAGTCTACAAAACCTTTAGTACTTCAACTGTCCCAAAAAGCCGATAGTTTGAGATTTACAAAGAAAAGTGTCAAAAAAATTGTATACCCTTTTTGTTTCACCTTGTATAATAATAAACCCTTGCCTGAACCAAAAAAGTTCTTAGAACAATCCGATGTAAGTATTGTGGAGCTCTGAAGTAGGGAAGATGATGGAATGTAAGATTATTAGATTGATAAAATTGCTAGGTAACGTCGATTAAATCGTCGGTTGGTTTAGATTGCTGGTTTTGTTAGGGCACGTTGTTCATGTGCCTTCAGGTTCCGACTACGAGGTGTCGACGACTGGGAGGTCAGAAAATATCAATCGCTTGGTCTAGGTCATAAGTCTGTAAGTCTAGATTTTTCCTCTAACTATAGACGGGATATGTAGTACACGTTGCCGGAACATCGAGAACGTTTTTAAAGATCTTCGTAGATTTGGTTCTGCCTTACTATTATTAATACAAAATATATGTACTTATGTATGATATACAAATTTATGAATGCAATAATTCCGTCCGCGTGTGTGCTAAAATTCAATATAAGAATGGCAAAGTACGGGTAATGCCTATTTCGCGAGTGTGTGAGTGCGAACGCGATTCAGGTGTGTTGCTGATACATTGGTGAGATTAGATTGTAAGAATTAGCTTTATAGCCTCATTGTTTTTGTTAGAATAAATACGATTATGATAAGTCCTTATGACTCGTTTCTACAATAAACTGATGGGACTATAATGTTGTTCAATTGCATCGTGTAGGTATATTTATTTAGCGGGTTTTATAGGAAAGTGACCCACGGCGGACGAAATTTTTATTGCTTCGCCATGTGTGATGTTTAATCCCTACAGTAACTGCAAATGATCATCGGCGATGGCAGCGACTCTTAACACAAATGTTTATTTTTTGTCTACTGTGTTACTATGCTCATTTCCTCAAGAGTTCGTAACTTTTTAGATATGTTAGTATTGTTATGTCTGTGTATATGTTTGACAATTAGCGGACAACATGCGTAATTAATTGAATTGACGACTTTTATTAAATAAATTCAACGGCCATAATATGACAAACCTACGACACTCGGTAGATAAACGCGACGTAGGTTTTCGGTATAATAACTGACATACGTTAGGCAGGTTTCACGGGTTGATATTCGAATAGCTAGATACGACAATAGGTAGGGCCTAAAAGTAATTTTACAGATGGTAACATAACCAAGATATAATATAACATAATAATAAAATAACGTACATCATAAGAGAATACAGTTAACAGTTGGTACCGTGACCAGGATATCGTAATAAAAACATAACGTCGTCATAGATACATTTTACACTACTCATGATGCAGGTAGGTCTTAGACCATATAAAGAGTACATCTCTCTGAGGTAGGTGCATTTTTAATGGTAGGTATGCATTGCCGATACTATACCACCAATAAATATTTTCATAAACTGATAAAACTATAAGGCTCGTATTAATAAATCTATCTCAAGTCTGAAAGCGATCTTGAGTACGGTTTTCATATAACATATTTTTGTACTGAAATGACGTTCGAATGTTTTTCAAGATCTCAGACTTGAGATAGATTTACTGATACGAGCCTAAAAGTACCATGAATAAGCAATTATATTTGAACTCTGTCGTATTTAAATATTGGTGGGTATTAACAATCTGATGACAGGTTGATGACAGCTGCCTACTCGTTACAACATAATTTGTGCTGGTAATTATTAAAAGTTTGTTTTCGGTGATTCAATCTTTGTTACCCAATAATGTAGGTATAATTCATATTTTTTCTTGTTTGCAACATGTTGTTTTTGTAACCTCTGAACGATTTTGACATCACCTATTGGATTTAGGATTCACTTAACATTGATAAAAATGTTTTCTTAGGCAAATCAGTGGCCGGCGTAGCTAAAATGTGGCCCCAACATCGCGCCTGTGGCCTACAGGGCAGATCATAGGTACCTACCTAAGTAGGTAAGTTGTATAAAAGCAACATTGACCCATGTCCAATCCCAATTTTCATCAGCCACGCTTGAAACCACTAAGGGCTATGACCTTTAGTTTGCCACCTATTAGGGCGATAGTGGCGTACATCCAATAATTAGCGTGACGCAATGGACGGGCCATGGTTTCATGGGCACGTTTTGCAGTGATGTTTTCTCAAATGAGAAGTAAAAGTAAATAGCTTTGATAAACTTTATCAAAGGCAAAATAGTGTTTGACGACCGCTTGGCGCAGTGGTTCCAGCGTAGGCCGCTCGGCTTACTGCATATGCTGGTTGCGGGTTTGATTCCCGCCTGGGCACATTTCGGAAATGATCTTTTCGTAACTTGCCCAAGTCTGGGTGTCACCGGGATCGCCCCCAGTACATTGAACGGTACCCATAGTACAAGCGTTGCTTAGTTTGGGACCATACAGTTGGTGTGTCAGTCTGGCGATATTTATTATTATTACTGTATAATAATCTATATGTAATTTTTGTTATTACTTATATATAATAACTAGCGTTTCCTAGCGATTTCCCTAAACTAATTTCAATTTCTATTTAGGAGTTATATGTGTGGGTGAGTTACGTAAAACAAAATGTCCACGACACCAATTTATTCTAAAATTTACACACATTACACACATAGGTACATACAGTGCACACGCTAATTAATATATTTCCCCACAATAGGTAGGTACTTACATTTAACATGATACATAATATTCTAGACACTAATTTGCTGTCGCGAGCCTAGTGGGAATACTTAGAGCAACGACTTTTTGGATACAGATAGGTACACACGCCGCAGGCGCAAAGATTATTTAAAATATTGACGTTTTGCGTTGTGCGTGTGTGATTGCTCACCATCACACTGGTTTTCAAATACATAATTCTAAATTCAAACATAATTGAGTATAATATACTTACCTAATACTTTAATTATATTAAAATGCGCCATTCATATTATATACTTCGTCTTCGTTTAAAAAATAACTATTTTATTTCTAAACTATTACTTAAATTAGGCATAAATGGTTTCTTTTTTCAAAGTTTTGCGTACCGTTTTCATGTTTATTTTACCAGTTTATCTGTATGACTTCTTTGTTAATATCCGAGTTTACCCAACATGTTTCAATGATTATTTTATAACCAAATACGGAGTAATACCAATAAGTACATAGTCAGTGTCGTAATACATAACCTTACTTCGGCCCCGCGTAGCTGGCATATGCGCAGGATTCAAAAACACGGCTCCGGCTGAAGTAGCTATATGGGCTTCAAATTTAGCACGCACGTTATTTCGGCATCTAGGCTATGGTATAATAGGTAATTATCTTATTTATCTACCTAACTTTAGTATTCAGAAAAAAAAAGTATATGTTTGTACATTTACATTTTTTTTCTGAATACTTGGCTTTTGGGATCCAACCTAGTACCTATTGAAACTAAGCTTACTGACATAACCAGATTAGAATTACCATTATAGACCTATACAAGTAAGTTCATAGTGACGTATACTTAATTATACCTGCTATACCTTAATTTAATTAATCTTACTTTTTTTTTCAATTTTTTGTGATTTATTTAAAAAGCTACCTATGTTAATAATACCTAAATATACTTACTTAATTCTATTTTACAAATCCTCGACGATATACCTTCTGTCATTGAGTCACAAAGTTATTCAGACGCAATAATGTACAAATATTAACCTAGGAATATTACTAACTTGCTGACTACTTACTGCCCTGTTCAGATATAAGTGATATCGCGCCAATCAGTGAAGCTATCGTTAGAGTATTGCTACTTCGCACTAAAATATTATCGTCGGTTGTTCACGTGTATCTTTATGGGAGACTAGGTATCTGTACCAGGCAAGTGCATTGTGTCACATCCTATTCGTCAAATAAATATAGCTAGAATAATGTCATTTATATCTGAACAAGCCACCATTATACCTTTTAAAAGATATTTAAAGATATATGCAACTATTATTACTTATAACGTTCTGAACTTTTGAATAGGCCGTATTTTATTTCTAAATCTTATGGCGCATGTTGGCCGCATTGAGGCGAGCAGAGACATGCTGCCAGCGTTGTACAGAACGATTGAGCATTCATCATTCAGTTTGTTCAAAAACCTGTGTAATTCATATGCGTACCTATATTGTTTTCTTCTATCTTTTCCACAGGCAATAAAAACTTCACAAGATGTAAAATATCGCAGACAAACTTCGTAATGAACTCTACGTTTGCACTGGACGAAACATTCACACTGACCATGTTGTTGTCTCTTTTTATGTTGTCATGAAATAGAGACAACAATATCATCTGTGTGAATATTTCTTCCAGTGAAAAGATTAAGGCAAGGGTTAAGATAAATACCCATATTATGTAAAATAACTTGTCTCGCCATTATTGGCCAAAGAACCAGCTCGCCTTAACTCGGCCAACATAACCGCCTCACTAACCTAACCTAAACTTGACCATAAATGGCCACGGGCAGTGCCATGAGCAGGCCTAGCTGGCTGTTTACCTCTTACACACTATGTTATAATATAACATGCCATTTACATAGGCAATATATCTAAATAATAACTAATAAGATAAATTTAAAAAAATGACAACCCAGGACGTATGAGAGAAGTCATTCAGTGTTTCTATGAAGAATCCGTACACTGTATTGATGCGTCGCTTTGGGCGCCATCTATCCGTTCTATCGGCGTCGTGAATGTGAGGTCGCCACACTATATTTGGGATTCATTTTTGATTTATGAACTATTAAGATTAAGACAATTTTAACAATACAGCTTTTATATTCAAAAAGTTACTTATTTTTTATTTGTCTATAAACATTCGTGTTCTGGGTATTTCTGAAACGCGCATGTCTTAGAAACTCTAACCAATTTTCGAAAGCCGCGTGAAATCCGCCAACATGCATTGGGCCGGAGTGGTGGATTATGGCATGAATACCCCTCGTAATAAGGGGAAGCCCGTGCCCAGGCGGGGGATGTTTTTGGGCTAAATAATAAAGAATAACATAATATTAAATTTGGTGCCTATGCTGATAGAACATAAGTCTTATAAGTTTTTTTTACTATTAAATATTTTTTTATGGTTGATATAATATAGGCTTAGTTTCTTTACCACTTATTTACAACTACGGTTTTAGTTATCCATTTCACACAAAGTATGACAATAATTTACATTTAATATTCCTACATAATACAAATAACTGTAGCTATTCTATATTCGACCTTACATCCAGAATATAATAAAGGCTACTTTCCTTATATTTACAACTACGGTTTTATTTTTCTGCATGTTTGCTATACAATAATTACATTTTAATATTACCTACATAATACAAATAACTGCAGCTATTCTATATTCGACCTTACATCCATAATATAATAAAGACTACTTTCCTTATATTTACAACTACGGTTTTATTTTTGTGCATTTTTGCGATACAATCATTATATTTTAATAATACCTACATGATACAAATAACTATATATTCTATATTCGACCTTACATGCATACATACATCTATAACGTCTTTATAGTGACTGATGCTTGTATTAAGGTTCACTTTATATTGTGGGTTGTGTGGTTTGAATTAAAAAGACGTGTGTTCTTTAGCAAGTTTGTAATACGACTGGTGCATGCATTTTGTAGATAGGCAATATTAAATACAACATACCGCCCACCAAAAGGGCTCTAGGGCCTTTTAACAAACAACTTGTAAAATATCAACAAATAGGAAAACTACATTCAAGAAATTAATGTAAATAATAAATAATAATATTAGTCAAGTGCATTCAACAGGCAATGCACACAATTTAGTTATTGTCCTTTTCGTGATAGAACCACTGCTCTTGACACTGTACACTCTAGTGATATCATCAGCTCCTGGATGTTTGTCCATAATGCGTCCCAAAGACCACTTCCCTGGTGGTAAATTTTCACCTTTAATCAGTACTATATCTCCGATTTTAAACTCTTCTTCTCTCTTTAGCCATTTGGGACGTTGTTGGAGTCTCGACAAATATTCGTCCTGCCATCGGCGCCAAAAATCATGTACTAATTTCTGTGTAAGCTGCCAGCGTGACAAAGTGTGGATTTTTAGGTCCTTTAGGTCGGGTGATGGTACGATGATAGGTGCTTCGCCAATAAGAAAATGTCCGGGGGTAAGTGGATTTATATCCTCTGGGTCCGTATCATCAACCGGGCATAATGGGCGTGAATTTAGGCAGGCTTCGACTTGACATAACACGGTGCTCATTTCTTCAAATGTAAGATGAGTTGTCAGGATCCTTTTCAGGTGGTATTTAATTGATTTCACACCTGCTTCCCACAATCCCCCGAAGTTCGGGCTATAAGCAGGTATAAAGTGCCATTGTGTTCCTTCGATTGCCAACGTTGTCGCTATTTTTCCAGTGAACTGTAACTTTGCTTGAGTCCAGGCCTCGTGAAGCTCCCTGTTTGCTCCTACAAAGTTTCTACCTTGGTCGCTCCACAGGTGGCTGCACTTTCCTCTCCTAGCGACAAAACGACGGTAAGCACCTATGAACGCCTCTGAGCTGAGGTCACTGACCAACTCTATATGTATGGCCTTGGTTGCTAAGCAAATAAATATTGACACATATGTTTTTACTGTCTTATTCCCTCTGCCCTTTGACATCAATGTTTGAAAGGGTCCTGCGAAGTCGACGCCAGTGTGTAGAAACGGCCTCGAAGGTGTAACACGTTCTTGAGGTAAATCTCCCATTATTTGGACTCGGGCACTGGCATTGTGCCTGGCGCATGTCATACATCTATGTATATATCTTTTAACCATTTGTTTAGCTCTCACAATCCAGTACTTCGACCGTAAGTAACCTAACATAAGCTGTACTCCGCCATGAAGTGTCCGCTTATGGGCGTCCGCAATAATCAAAGGTACCAGTGTATTTTTATTTCCCAAAATAATTGGATTTTTTCTTTCACAGGGTAAGTTTGTATGCCGGAGACGACCGCCCACCCTGAGTATGTGTTTATCATCTAGGTAAGGATTGAGTGATCGTAACGGGCTTCTTCTCTGTACTTGTTTATTTATCTGTAAGCGGGCTATCTCTTCGCTGTATTCTTGTTCTTGGACCTTTCTTAGACATATCTCTAATGACTGTTCTAGCTCTTGTGTTGTTAAATCATTATGTGTTTCATCTTTCTTATAGTTTAAAAATCTTCTGCAGTAAGTAATGGTTTTGATTAGTTCTGGTAAGGTTTCAAAATCTTCGAATTGTTTAGTTAAGTTTTGTTTAGGTTCTTCTGTGATAAGGTAAGTATGAATTTTGTTTGTCTTCAATTCCATGTCTGTTTTTATTACTTCTTGTTTGCTAATTTTTATTTCTGTTTCAGATAACCAGCTCGGCCCCTTCCACCATAATCTACATTTCTTCAATTCTAATAGCGGCATTCCTCGTGAGGCTACATCAGCGGGGTTATCCTTAGATTGAACGTGGTACCAGTGGTTGTTGTTTAGGTTTTCAATAATTTCAACCACCCGATTCGCTACGAAGGATTTCCATCTATTAGGTTCACCGGAGAGCCATGCTATAACAATGGAGGAATCTGTCCACGCGAACATCTGCGAGGTTGATATTCGCATAGCCTGTCCAACCTGTTTCATAAGTTTAGACAAAAGTAACGCTCCACAGAGCTCTAGACGAGGCAACGATATAGTTTTAAGCGGAGCTACTCTTGTTCTGGAAACGATTAAATTTGTCTCAATACCATCTGGGTGTTCCATTCGAATGTAGACAACTGCTCCATATGCGAGTATGGAGGCATCACTAAATCCGTGAATTTGTATTTTTTCTCTGTTTATATTTGTTGTACCAATCCATCTCCTTATTCGTATTTCATGGATATTAGCAAAGTCTGATCTGATTTGTCGCCATTCTCGTTCTAAATTGTCACTGACATTGTCATCCCAACCAACCCTTTCGAGCCATAACCTTTGAATTAGGATTTTGGCCATGACAGTGCTTGGTGATATCCAACCAAGAGGGTCGAAAATCTTTTGTATATCTGAGAGGATACTACGTTTTGTAATATGATTGGTGATCGGTGGCAAACATAGATTGTACTGAAACATGTCTGTATTGAGGTTCCATACAATACCTAACGCCTTGATTGTTCCATCAAGATTTAAATCTACTTGTACCTTGGCAGATCTTTTATTCTTTTCTATTGACTTCATGAAATCTATACTGTTTGATGACCATTTGGTGAGTTCAAAACCGCCCTTTTGTAATATACTGCTGATGTCCTTGGCTAAGGATATGGCTTCTTCTACAGAATCTTCACCAGAGAGCACATCATCCATAAAGAAGTCTTCTCTTATTGTTTTGACAGCAAGCATGTGGTCATTACCATGGTCTTTAGCTACTTGCTGAAGAGTTCTAACAGCCAGGTATGGCGCAGGAGCTGTACCGAAGGTAACTCTGAGAAGGCGATACTCTTCCACATTGGATTCATCAGGTCTCCAGAGAATGCGCTGGTAGTCTGCGTCTTCCTTTGTCACTAATATCTGACGATACATTTGTTTTATGTCAGCCACAAAGCATATACGTTTCGTTCGCCATCTCATCAAGAGATTTCGTAAGTCTTCTTGTAGTAAGGGGCCAACAAGCAGCTCGTCGTTTAGTGAAATATTATTTGATCCCTTACAGGAGGCGTCGAAAACAACGCGTGTCTTTGTTGTCTCTTTATCATTACGGACTACTGCGTGGTGTGGTAAGTAAACCGAACCACTTTCTTCCCTTTCTACTTCAGGTATTTTCTCCATGTGTCCTTGTTCAATGTAATCACTTATAACCTTGTTGTATTCTATCTTCAATTCTGGTGACTTTGTAAACTTCCTTTCCAGTTGCATGAATCTCTGTTTAGCTATCTCTTTTGTATTTCCCTGGGGCGACTTTGGACTGTCTGTATTGAATGGCAGTTTAACTATATATCTTCCTTCTTTGTTTCTAGTGGTTGTCTTCTCGTAAATTTGTTCACATATTTCTTCCTCTTTTGTTAACCTTCTTTTTGTGTCTTCTTCTATCTCCCAGATTGATTTTAGCATATCTTCAACATTTACTTGATGATGCATTACAATCAATGAATCTTCTTGTGATTTTGTAGAAATTTCTCCAAAAAGAATCCATCCTAGTTTCGTCTTCTGCGCACTAGGTGAGCCCTGCGGACCCCTGATATAGTTTTGTTCTAAAATTTGAACAACCCAACCTTGACTCCCAAGAGTAGATCTATAGACCCTGGCATGAAATAGGTTGAATCAGCCAGGTTGAGCCCTTGGAGGTGAGGCCATGGTTTTGTAGTAATTGTTTTTGCGGGAATCTTTGTGGTCAATTGTTTTGACATCACGTAGGCCTTGATGGGTAGACTAAAGGTTTGGTCCCACTGTGATCTTACTTCTAGTTGAACCACATGTTTAATCTCAGTCTTCGTAGATCCCACACCTATTACATTTCCTTTAATAGGTTGTCTGTTGAGTTTCAATAACTGAGTCGCTTTCTCACTTATGAATGTTGCTTGGGAACCTTGGTCTATTAGCGCCCGGAGTGGAATGGTAATACCGTGTTCGCTTGTTGCTTCCACAACTGCAGTCGCTAGTAGTGCTATTTGCTGTCTTGTGTTGATATGTGATGCTATCATTGTGTTAACTTGAACTTCTTCCTCTTCTACTACAAGTGTTGAAGCCAGCGGTTGTGATTGTGCAATACTCGGTGTTGCCGGAGGTTGTACATCTTTGTTTACATGTAGCAGAGAATGATGGCGCTTACGACAAATTCGACAGGACATAGGTAATCTGCATTTGAATACGGAATGTCCAGGCACAAGACAGTTGAAACATAAATGCTTACTCTTTACATACTCGCTTCTTTCATTAGGTTCCAATTTTGTAAATTCCTTGCAATGACACAGTGTGTGACTACCGTTACACATAACACACACTCTTTCTTGGCTTGATGTGGCAACATGAAATGAACGCTCGTTGATAGTTCTCGGCTCACGCGTGCTGGTTGTTATTAATTCTAAGGTACGGAATTTAGACTCCAAAAATTTCTTGAATTCAGACCAAGTAGGTAAGCTTTCTGATTCCTCCTTGTAAGCAAAATCTTGCCAATTTTTGTTGGTCTCTGGGTCCATCTTCTGTGATAGAAGATATATAATTAATGGATCCCAAGAGATGGTGGGAACATCTAAATTTTGCAAATTATTTAAGCACTCCGTTGTAGTATCCAGCAGGCTCTTTAACTGAACAGCTGATTGCGTAGTCATTTTCTTTTGGTTAACTAGTTTCTTAAGTATACTGTTCAAAATTAAGCGTTTGTTGCCATATCTTCCTTTTAACATTTCCCATGATTTCGTGTAATTACTAGACGTGACTTGTATTGGTTTTAACAGGGTCTCAGCTTCTCCAGTGACACTGGTCTTCAAATAATGGAGCTTCTGAACTGCGCTAAGTGTCGTGTTAGTATGTACCAATGAAGTAAACAAATCTCGATATGCGGGCCACGCTTCGTAAGAACCATTAAATATGGGTAGTTGTATCCTTGGTAGATGGATGTTACTACTTGCTGGTGTTAGGTTCTTTCCCGTATTTGCCGACGACTCTGTTATTGTTGTAAGCATATCTTTTAAGTCGCCTTGTAGAACATTGTATAAATCTTCATAAATAAAGAATTCTTCGTTTAAAAATACGGTAATGAACCCTTTAGTTCCTTTGGTGTAACCTTAACTAGTACTTGATGCTTTGTCTTGAAAATGTCCCAATACTCGTCAATAATTTTCATTCGCGCTTCGATATATCCCTTGGTTAGTCATGCTTTAGGACATTTTTTAAGGTTAATTTGCGTTTTTTGAAACAAGCTTGCAGTATCTTCTAACACGGAAATGAGTTGTTGTTGTTCTTGAGTAGTACACATTTTGACGGCAAACGTAAACAACAAATTAACCACATTAACCGTTCAATTGGTTATAAACAGTCAGTTTCAATAACGACGCAATAATTAATATCTTTTACTAGTTAAAATCACTCTCGACGGCCGGTTCCTTATCGCTCTGGAATGCGATCTATTGTTCTTCAACTCGAGGTCCGGCCGCTCCGCAGGTGTCTGGTTTTATCCGGCGTAGATTGCGACCATATGATGCTTGTATTAAGGTTCACTTTATATTGTGGGTTGTGTGGTTTGAATTAAAAAGACGTGTGTTCTTTAGCAAGTTTGTAATACGACTGGTGCATGCATTTTGTAGATAGGCAATATTAAATACAACAGTGACTTATTGGTAACAAATCATTTTTTTACATGGATATGTCGCAGTCATCTAGCTTAATCCGCCGTTCAATTAACAGCCTAGCCACTTTACTAAACAGTGCCGTTCAACTAGTGGCCTGAATGATATTCAGCCATTTGATCAAACAGCTGGGAAAATGACTTGGCTCGATGACGTTGAATTACTTGCCTAGCCTGTTCATTTCAATTTAGTTCCAATTTCTGCCACATAGCGCCGAAACACACCAAACGGCAACAAACAACGTTGATGGAATATTTTTTCTAGGTACTTAGGTATTATACGAAATTGTTTAGATCCACTGAACCTACTTGCCGGGTGGGATTTCTGTGGGATCATAAAAAAATAACGCTAACCTAAACCCATCCGGGTCGCTCTGCTTGGATAGATTTCGAAAATGTTTTATAGTACTTATATATCAACCAGTTGCCTAAGCATTAGCCAGCCAGTTTATTAATTGTTGTAACAGACGATACGGCTGAATATCATATAGGCCGTTAGTTGACCGGCGCCGTTTAGTAAAGTGGCTAGGCTGTTAATTGAACGGCGAATTAAGCTAGTTGGCTGCGACAGATACACCCAAATGTGTTATCAAATAATATCTAGCTGCTATATAGTTGGTATCGGGCTCGAGTTAATATAGACTAGTTGTCTATGTATTTACAACTACGATTTACAGTAAGTTTACAGTCAATTTTATATCATAATAGGAATCATTGTGATAGGAATAGGTTGTGAAGTGCGCGATTCCATGAGGATATTCAAATATGGACATGCCTTAAAGTACTGATTCCTCCAAACTCGCTTAGTGTATAGAAATACCAATGGAATAAGAAAATATTTTTTATTTATTAGTATATATATTATATAATTCTTTAGAAAAAATATTAAAAGATACCTAGTTGTATCAGAATGAATTTGACTGATCTGAAATTTGCAATATTTTTTATAAGCAAATACAATGCATTAACGATATTGAAAACGTTCAGGTAACCCATGAGGAGCCAATATATTTTTAAATCCTGAATCCCGAGGGCGTATCCATATTAATATAATATTTAAGGTTGTTTATTGCACTAACTATTCCTATCACATCATATATCATAATATAGGTACTATTACAATCTACACACTATAAAAAAATATTATATGTATATGTTAAAATAAAAGGTTGGCCATTGATATATTTAAGATATATTTTAACTTTAACACTAATATAAAATATACCTACAATATTTGATGTTCCGTGGAATTTTAGCTAAACATCACTATATTTAAACTAAAACTTGTTTTAATTATTTTATTTGATAAGATTTATTATACGATCAATTTTGTATAACAGGGGCATAACATGAGCAATAATGATGACCACCAAATATTTTCTTCCTAGCTTCATCTCATTCCTTTTTTGAGATTAAAAAAGGGACAGAGAAACTTCCGTAAGAACTGCAAATCCTGGCGGGCCGTGTTGCGGGTGCGTTACACTAAGATCCATGCAAGCCAAATTATGTTTTATTTCGAGTACAGAAGTGCGTTTTTGCAGTTCGCCAAAGATATACCGTGCGGTACGCCTAAACTAATATATGCGTATATAACTGAGCATGTGCCGCATATGCGTCGACCGGTCTGCATGCATGCATGCATGCATGAACCGGCACGCGTAGGGTTGCCATTGTGTACGAGTGTTCACACTTCAGCCATCCCTCCCCCCTCTGCACACACCACGACCGCGCCACGACTCTATACCCCGGCTTTTAATTATATTCGGTACCTTGAGTTGGAAATACCAGTTAATAAAAAAAAATCAATGAACCAAATTCAAACATTTTATTGAATTTAATCAAAAAAATAACTATTTCTAATTATATAATACTAACATATATTGATCAATAGTTATCTACTATACCTACTTGAGTCGGTTGCCACCTTTATATGTTGGACAACATTGTTTAAAATACCTATAATTTAATAACTGCATATCACTCATCTTTAATTTCATATGTACAGTTACCACTAGACTTATCTATTGAGAAATCTACTATAACTACCTGAGTTGGTTGCCACCTTTATCTATTGCTAAGATTGCTATATATCTAATTATCATATGAGTTAATTAACCCCGTTTAAGTTTATTCATACAATAAGTTACTGCTAATACCTATAATTACTTAAATTACTATTTTAAAAGGAAACACATTCTAATTGAAAACATCATAAAAATATAATTTGTTTTTTTTTGGGTTTTTTTTATAGTAATGTTTGGCACGCTATCGAAATACTAGAAGGTAGTTATTTAAACCGCACTGATGCACCTGGCGACACACATAATTATAATATAATAATATAATAAAACACTGTCTCATATGAGTCATATATTCAATACGGTACTAACTACAATATTCAAATAAACAGTAATGTGTCCTTACTATGACATTGAAGGTTTTTTTTATTTATTTAATTATTTTTTATAACAATATCTAGTTATTTACAATCGACCGGTTTACTAACCGTTCTAACCGATAACAATTAAAATTAACAAGAGTACATCGTTCTAAACTACTGCATGTTTATAGCTCATTCACAAGTCTAACAATCAACCTATAGTAAAGCCAAATGCGATATGGAACATTTAACAACTGTTATGATTTTTGTTGTTACTGTTATATTGTTGCTTTTTTGTGTTATAGTGTCTCCACATCTATAAAAAAATATATGAAATGTCGCCAACAGATCGTTAACATCTGTCCGTCATCGCTTGCAAACGCACCGGATTGTTATTAATAATTCCATATCGATTTCGGCTCCATTATAGTACGCGATAGTGATAATATTAATATGTATACTAAGTTATATTTTACGGAGGGGTTTATTTATATGAAATAGAAGGAGTGTGGCTGCAGCTCGAGCTGCGCCATCTTGGCGAGCAGGCGATGCAGGCGGCGCTGGGAGCGCGCGGCGCGGCCGCCCGCCGCCGGGCTGGCCGCGCTGGCCGCCGCCGGGCCGCCCGCCCCCTGGCCGCCCGCCCCTTGGCCGCCCGCCCCTTGGCCGCCCGCCCCCGCCCCGGCCGCCCCGGCGCCGCAGGGCACCGGGTCGGGGCGCACGTCGCGGCACGCGTCCAGCCGCTGGAACACGTGCCGCGGCATCTGCGCGCCGCGGGAACACAACTCTAATATCAACACCTGGACCCACTTGACTACTGCCCATTACGGGGTAGCTCGGCCGGGACACTCGTATCGGCGTAAAGCAGCTTTTATAGCTGCAATTCTTAGGATACATGAAAACTGGATGCTCAGCCGTCCCCACCGCTTCAGGTGGGTAACGTGCAATGCCTTTGGTATTGCAAGCAGGTGTAGGCTCCGGCGACTGCCTAACATCAGGCGGGACATAGACTTGCTTGTAATTTTTTCTATATACATATAATAAAGCAGTGATAGACAATTGGTAAAGCACGCATCTTGCGGGCACCAAAACCTGGGTTCAAACCTCTGGTTTTTTCAGAAATCTATGTGCGAATCATAATTTCTATATGATTATCACTTGCTTACGGCGAAAGAAACCATCGTGAAGAAACCTGCATATCTTAGAAGAACTAACCAATTTTCAAAAGACATGTGAAATCCGCCAGTGGATTATGGCCTAAATCCCCCTCGTAGTGACGGGAGGCCCGTGCCCAGGAGTGAGGCGTCAAAAAGGCTAATTATTATTATTTATATGAGGCGAGAACGTCTTGAAAAATTCCGAGACCGAATATCATTAATTTTATAATGGAGTCTATAGAGTGAGCACATAAAAAAGTTAAGTAATTTACATACAGTGAAGAGTGGCGAGTGCAGTATGGGCGTCCACAGCGGCAGCAGCTTGTTGAGCACGGTGGAGTTGCACTCCAGCAGGGACTCCAGCATGCTCAGGAAGTGCAGGTTCACGGTCTCCGCCAACTGGACCCAACACATTCAGTTCTCCCATGTAAGTATGTAGTCAATTCAATAACGTGGCCATGACAAATAATCAAGAGTCTCGTTTGTTTTTCGGTACCACAGTGTCAAGGATATGTGACAGCATCTTCTTCTATCACGTAAGGGAACGTACCCTTACTACGTGACCCAGATTTACATATTTTTTACCCTTCTTCCCCTCTTTGGACCACTCGTAGTATATGCCAAGACCCCCCTCTGGTTTTCACGTAGTAATTCGTAAATACGAATTTGAATATGGGAAGCTCGAAAAAGCCCGAGATTTCCCTAGGGGATATTGACTTCGTGATAACAAACTAAGCTAGCCCCCCTCCCCCCGCCCCTGTGACCAAGCGTGGTGTTTGAAGACCTCCCTCTCCCCCCTGAACGGGTCACGTAGTATACCCATACTACCCACGTCTCCTGAATATGTGGTCGGGTGAGTGTGAGTGTAGGGGTCTCACCACTTTGGAGTGCACGGTGACCTGCAGGATGCTGGGCACGAGCTTGCACCAGAAGTCGATGAGCACGCACAGCGTGGTGTTGTGCGGCTCCCCGCTGGGCGGCGCGGCGCCCGCCAGCTCCTCCAGGTACAGCGTCCACAGCTGGCACAGCACGAACGCGTGCAGCAGCGCGCTCATGCGCTGCGTGCCCGCCCCCCCCGCGCCGCCCGCGCCGCCCGCCTTCGGCTGCTCCACGTACGACGACATTATGGTCTGTGGGAGGCGGAGAGGCACCAGGTCACGTCACATCTCCAGGCTAACACCAACTGTATGGTCCCAAACTAAGCGACGCTTGTACTATGGGTACCGAACAATGTACTTCCCGATCCCGGGGGCGATCCCGGTGACACCCAAACCTGGCCAAACAACGAAAAGGCCATTTCCGAAATGTACCCCGGCGGGAATTAAACCCGCAACCTCTGTACACTAACCACTGTACACCACTGAACAGTAACGTCGCGCGTGTTCCACCTGTATGTAGTCGGTGATGTGGCACGTGGCGTCCTGCGGCACGGGCTGCAGCAGCTGCTGGTGCTGCTGGTGCGGCTGGTGCGTGCGCGAGTTGCACAGCGCGCCCATCACCAGCCACGAGATGAGCCGCACGCGCCCCACGCACTCGCATAACTCGCGGGAACTGGTGCCAAAGGATCACCATTCAAATTCGGTAAAAAAAACAACAAGACATCTTCAAAATTTAATCTTCAAAGCTTCAAAATTCCTAAATAGGGTTCATTGTGGAGGATATTTGCTGGTTTATTACAAATACCCGGCGCATCCCTCTCTACATAACTAGATATTATACTAGTATTGCTGTTATAACGGTCGAAATTTGATCATAATTCATTTAAATTTTAATTTTAAACGTCATCAATGTTTGATTGTCAAATACTATTTGATACTGGCACGCAGAATGCATCATGGAAGTCCCGCCCTCCAAAAACTGTCACCTTTTGTCAGTCAGACAGTCAGTCGGTGTGGAGGTTACAAAATGTGTGTGTAAATTCATGGTAGTGTGTGTAATGGTTATTGTATTGATTTTAATGTATTTCTGAGTACAGTAATACACATCTCATCAGAAAAATCGAAACACCTTGCAAGTTTATGTTTTGTTAGGATTATCAGAAAAAATGTGTATATTTAGTAATATTTAGTTCTGTCAAATGTCGTTTAACACTTTGATTCCCGGTGGCACATTAATGCTAGTTATATCGGCAAGGTGCGGTGGCACAGTACTGTGTTTGCAGGACGCAGGCTAATTAAAACCGTTTTTCTAAAAAGCTATGGTATATTTTTGCTTGAAGTAATGTTATTCTTATTTGGTATTATATTCTACACGTACTTAGACAGTATTAAAAAAAAAATTGGCTTGTATCTAAAAGAAATCATACTTCATTCATCAGTCACTAACGCCTTGGTAAGTGAACGCACGGCCTCCTGCCTGTTTAGTGATTTTTTTTTAATGAATTCATGAGTGGTTATAATATGATTGTTTACTTTGTAACATACGGCCCCTTTATTCAAGAAACTAAAACAGTCATCAAAAAGGCGATAGTGCCAATAGAATTTGAATGAGAGGGTGTTTTACGACACTTGTAATTTGACGCCACGATACGGCATATGACCGCGGGACTTCGGATGTGCGCGAATTAAACATCACGGGTGCCAAAGGGTTAATAGTGAAAATATGAGGTTTTCAAATCCTAATGTTAATGTTCTGAATTCAATAGTACATTGTTACATGAGTGGTGAAAGTTACTTATTGTGTCCCGAGACGGGGTTTGGTGCCCGAGCGTAGCGAGGGCGCTAATAGTTCGAGGGACAAAATAAATCTTTCACCCGAGGTAAACACTGTGCTTTTCATTACGAATACAAGGAAAATAAAAATAAAAACAGGAATTGGCTAAAGAAATAATACAAGGAAGTATAAACAATACACTACAACTCGAAAAAAAAAAATTTTCATTTTCATCTTTAAATATTTTGCCCAAATCCATGTTATTTTAAAGAAATTGTTGAAACTAAATTATAATTAAGTCATTTAAAAAAATATATTCTTTAATTAATACTTAACTTTATGTTATTTCAATTTTACATCGTGCTGTAATTGAGTGACTGTAGAAAAAGTTTGAACATGGTTCCATAGAAATGTGAAAATGGAACTAGTTTTTTTTTATAATTTGACAGCTGTCAGTTGAAAGCGAAACTCCCGGGCCTGAAAAGTATTACTTTCAACCCGCTTCTCAGGCAACTTCAGACCAACTTTCAGAGTATGAGTAATGAAAATTAAATTTTCATAGGTGTCGTATTTTGTTTAACAAGTAATTTTTACCCTGTATGGAGTGTGAAGGAAATTGATAAAACAACACACGTAAATTAAAAAAGAGAAACGTTTATTTAATAACTTGTATTCCGTCCCAGAGCTCTTATTACTGCTTCCATACGGTTCTTCATCGATCGGATGAGAGTCGCGATCAAATGTTGTGGCATTCCATTCCATTCCTCTTGGATTGCATTTTGCAGCTGGCTAAGTGTTTCTGGGGCAGGATCTCTTGTACAACTTCGTCTCTTTAATTCATCTCATAGATGTTCAATCGGATTCATGTCCGGGCGTCTTGCTGGCTTCCATAATGTAGATACCGACTTGAAGATATTAGATATTCTTGTGTGTATGTCTACTAGTTAATATTTTCGGGCTTATCGGGCTTCGGGCTTCATAATTGGCCTAACTTTACTTTATGCTTGATGTTATTGTGTTATTAAGCTGTAAGCTTTCCAAAAAGTTTTAAAGTAAAATAAAATTATGATAATAATGTTGACAGTGTCACTCACCCGGGCAGCGACGCGCTGAGCCACGGCGTCATGTGTCTGTTGGGCTGCCCCCGGTCCTGCCTGCCGCGGCTGTGTTCCAGGGCCAGTTCCATGGCCACGTACTGGGCTATGCCGCCCTTCACTATAGCGCCGAGGGTGTCCTCGTTCAGGCAGATCAGGTTGCGGTTCACTATGGACTTGGACACCGAGCCCTGTGGGTAAGGTCGGAAGCGTCAACAGCCTTGTGGTCAACATTGTGTCTGTCTGTGTGTGTGTGTATGTATGTATGTGTGAGAGAGTGTGTGTGTGTGAGAGAGAGAGTGTGTGGTGTGTGTGTATGTGTGTGTGTGTGTGTGTGTGTGGGGGTGTGTGTGTGTGTGTGTGTGTGTGTGTGTGTGTGTGTGGTGTGTGTGTGTGTGTGGGTGGGGTGTGGTGTGTGTGGGTGTGCGGGTGAGTGTGTGTGTGTGTGTGTGAGAGAGAGAGTGTGTGTGTGTGTGTGGTGTGTGTGTGTGTGGGTGGGATGTGTGTGGGTGTGCGGGTGAGTGTGTATGTGTGAGTGTGTGTGTGTGTGTGTGTGTGGCAAGTGACCTTGATCTTGTTGAGCAGGTGCGGGTCCTGCAGCAGGTCGATCATGTCGGGCAGGTGCGGGCGCATGCAGTCCACGGCGCCGCTGCCCAGCTCGCGCGCCTCCGCCCCCACCCCGCCGCCCCCGCCCCCGCCCCAGCCCCCGCCCCCGCCCCCGCCCAGCTCGCCGCCCGCCAGCTGCGGCGGCAGCACCAGCCGGCAGCCGTGCCCTGCCGCCCATCACTACCATTAACGCTACCAATCTACTTTGGGTAAGTCTTGAGCACTTTATCATCAAACATCTTTATAAATAAATAGCGACCCTACGATGACATTAGAGGCATGTATCTTTTAACCGGTCCGGCAAATTGGTACCGGAGCCGAAGGACTCCTAATATTGCCGGATCCGGTTTGAAATTCATAACCTAAACTTCAGAGTCGGCTAAGTCCCACCTTGCAGCACGAACTGTATGAGCACGAATAGGTTGTCGTCGGGGATGGTGGTCTTGGTGCGCAGCGCCTGCACCAGCTCGAACACCAGCACGCGGCACACCAGCAGCTTGTCGCGGTCGCGGCTGAACACGCGCGTGCACACCACGCTCAGCTCCGAGATCACCGACAGCCTCACCACGAAGTTCTGCACGCCGTAGCTGATGATCTTGGAGATCGGCTCCAGGATGCTCTGGTGGGAACGACAAACAAACGCTTATAGGTCGATTGGGACTAATATTTTATATTGAAATAAAGGGTCTAGGCTAGGGTGGAATGAGAGGGTTTAAATTTGCGGGGACTCACAATTAAAAAAAAAGTTGTTCGTCACAGGTTGCCCGGCAGATGTGAAACATGAGTAGTGTATAGTATACGCGCGCACACACACAAGGGAGTCGAGAGCGATGACAGAGAGGGGCATGACGGCACGAGAGAGCGTCATGCCATTTGCCGTTACTGCCAAAGTGCGCCAATAGATGTTTCGCATCAAAATTGAGTTATCTGAAATTGAAATGGTCTGAAGTGGTATTTGTGTACCTTGTGCTGCGCGGCGGCGGGCACGCGCAGCGCGGCGGTGGCGGCGCGCAGCAGCGGCAGCACGTCGTCGAGCTGCGGCAGCAGCAGCGCCGCGCCGCGCAGCAGCGTGTCCAGCTGCTGCACCAGCGCCGCGCACTATAACAGTGTACCTTGTGCTGCGCGGCGGCGGGCACGCGCAGCGCGGCGGTGGCGGCGCGCAGCAGCGGCAGCACGTCGTCGAGCTGCGGCAGCAGCAGCGCCGCGCCGCGCAGCAGCGTGTCCAGCTGCTGCACCAGCGCCGCGCACTATAACAGTGTACCTTGTGCTGCGCGGCGGCGGGCACGCGCAGCGCGGCGGTGGCGGCGCGCAGCAGCGGCAGCACGTCGTCGAGCTGCGGCAGCAGCAGCGCCGCGCCGCGCAGCAGCGTGTCCAGCTGCTGCACCAGCGCCGCGCACTATAACAGTGTACCTTGTGCTGCGCGGCGGCGGGCACGCGCAGCGCGGCGGTGGCGGCGCGCAGCAACGGCAGCACGTCGTCGAGCTGCGGCAGCAGCAGCGCCGCGCCGCGCAGCAGCGTGTCCAGCTGCTGCACCAGCGCCGCGCACTATAACAGTGTACCTTGTGCTGCGCGGCGGCGGGCACGCGCAGCGCGGCGGTGGCGGCGCGCAGCAACGGCAGCACGTCGTCGAGCTGCGGCAGCAGCAGCGCCGCGCCGCGCAGCAGCGTGTCCAGCTGCTGCACCAGCGCCGCGCACGCGCTGGCCGGGCCCAGCGCCTCGGGCGCCAGGCACTCCAGGTACATCGCGATGTTGCCCGCTATCACCGTTATTTGCTGCCGGACGTAACGGGCTCTCTGAGACTCAGCTTATTATATATAGATTCCAGCTTATTATATATAGTTTCTGATGTGGCTATTCACGGGTTCTTGAAAAATTATAACTGGGGTATGTACTTACATCAGTGGGCAGCGTCTTCTTCGAGTTAAGGTGTTCCACGACCAGCTGCAGCGGCCCGCACGGGTACAGCTCGTTGAAGTCCACGAACGCTTGCGCGATGCTCTTGAAGAACATCAGCCGCTGCTTCTCTGTCACACGCCATATGCGCAGATTTTAGGTCGAAATTGGCATAGACAAGTATAAATCGTATTTTATATTGTTTTACAGAAGCCAAAAAAATGCATGATTATCTTTAATATGTCTTTAAACTATCTAATTTATTTAATTTATTTATTTAATTTGGTACATGGAAGACTTACAGCTAAGTAAACTAAATATAAATAAAAATAACTTAGCGATAGGAAAGCTAATTACAAGTCTTCACTTATAGCGACTGGATAAAACTTAGGTTTGTGAGGAGTACAGATCCGGGTGAACCATAAGCCATTATTTAAACTATGTAGCTAACCTAGTATTACACTACTGCCATATAATTAATTATAAGTCTATCGCTAGTTGTTGTCCAGTATACATTAGGAAGTTTAGCAAATTGTTAATTCTGGGTGACTTATAGGACTTCCATGATAGACCTGTAGCTAGAAGAGCGTGTCGGTGCCGGTACCTGGCGTCCGCTGCAGGAATATCTGCAGGAACACGTTGTTGGGCGCCAGCTGGTGCAGCACGCAGCGCAGGAACTGGTGCGCCACCAGCACACAGCCGCCCGGCAGCCGCGTGTTGGTGTCCGCCTGCCACGAGTAGTTGCCCAGCTGCACCAGCCTGCGCAGACCAAACAACACGCGTACAGTGGTGCACAGCCCCAGCTGCTCCTGCTCCTGCTCCTGCTCGAGCTGCAGCTGCAGTGTTACCTGCTGACGCTGTGCAGCAGCGCGGGCAGCAGCGCGGCGGCGGCGGCGGGCTCGCGGTGCACGAACGTGGCCAGCACGATGGTGCACAGCCCCAGCTGCTCCTGCTCCTGCTCCTGCTCGAGCTGCAGCTGCAGTGTTACCTGCTGACGCTGTGCAGCAGCGCGGGCAGCAGCGCGGCGGCGGCGGCGGGCTCGCGGTGCACGAACGTGGCCAGCACGATGGTGCACAGCCCCAGCTGCTCCTGCTCCTGCTCCTGCTCGAGCTGCAGCTGCAGTGTTACCTGCTGACGCTGTGCAGCAGCGCGGGCAGCAGCGCGGCGGCGGCGGCGGGCTCGCGGTGCACGAACGTGGCCAGCACGATGGTGCACAGCCCCAGCTGCTCCTGCTCCTGCTCCTGCTCGAGCTGCAGCTGCAGTGTTACCTGCTGACGCTGTGCAGCAGCGCGGGCAGCAGCGCGGCGGCGGCGGCGGGCTCGCGGTGCACGAACGTGGCCAGCACGATGGTGCACAGCCCCAGCTGCTCCTGCTCCTGCTCCTGCTCGAGCTGCAGCTGCAGTGTTACCTGCTGACGCTGTGCAGCAGCGCGGGCAGCAGCGCGGCGGCGGCGGCGGGCTCGCGGTGCACGAACGTGGCCAGCACGATGGTGCACAGCCCCAGCTGCTCCTGCTCCTGCTCCTGCTCGAGCTGCAGCTGCAGTGTTACCTGCTGACGCTGTGCAGCAGCGCGGGCAGCAGCGCGGCGGCGGCGGCGGGCTCGCGGTGCACGAACGTGGCCAGCACGATGGTGCACAGCCCCAGCTGCTCCTGCTCCTGCTCCTGCTCGAGCTGCAGCTGCAGTGTTACCTGCTGACGCTGTGCAGCAGCGCGGGCAGCAGCGCGGCGGCGGCGGCGGGCTCGCGGTGCACGAACGTGGCCAGCACGATGGTGCACAGCCCCAGCTGCTCCTGCTCCTGCTCCTGCTCGAGCTGCAGCTGCAGTGTTACCTGCTGACGCTGTGCAGCAGCGCGGGCAGCAGCGCGGCGGCGGCGGCGGGCTCGCGGTGCACGAACGTGGCCAGCACGATGGTGCACAGCCCCAGCTGCTCCTGCTCCTGCTCCTGCTCGAGCTGCAGCTGCAGTGTTACCTGCTGACGCTGTGCAGCAGCGCGGGCAGCAGCGCGGCGGCGGCGGCGGGCTCGCGGTGCACGAACGTGGCCAGCACGATGGTGCACAGCCCCAGCTGCTCCTGCTCCTGCTCCTGCTCGAGCTGCAGCTGCAGTGTTACCTGCTGACGCTGTGCAGCAGCGCGGGCAGCAGCGCGGCGGCGGCGGCGGGCTCGCGGTGCACGAACGTGGCCAGCACGATGGTGCACAGCCCCAGCTGCTCCTGCTCCTGCTCCTGCTCGAGCTGCAGCTGCAGTGTTACCTGCTGACGCTGTGCAGCAGCGCGGGCAGCAGCGCGGCGGCGGCGGCGGGCTCGCGGTGCACGAACGTGGCCAGCACGATGGTGCACAGCCCCAGCTGCTCCTGCTCCTGCTCCTGCTCGAGCTGCAGCTGCAGTGTTACCTGCTGACGCTGTGCAGCAGCGCGGGCAGCAGCGCGGCGGCGGCGGCGGGCTCGCGGTGCACGAACGTGGCCAGCACGATGGTGCACAGCCCCAGCTGCTCCTGCTCCTGCTCCTGCTCGAGCTGCAGCTGCAGTGTTACCTGCTGACGCTGTGCAGCAGCGCGGGCAGCAGCGCGGCGGCGGCGGCGGGCTCGCGGTGCACGAACGTGGCCAGCACGATGGTGCACAGCCCCAGCTGCTCCTGCTCCTGCTCCTGCTCGAGCTGCAGCTGCAGTGTTACCTGCTGACGCTGTGCAGCAGCGCGGGCAGCAGCGCGGCGGCGGCGGCGGGCTCGCGGTGCACGAACGTGGCCAGCACGATGGTGCACAGCCCCAGCTGCTCCTGCTCCTGCTCCTGCTCGAGCTGCAGCTGCAGTGTTACCTGCTGACGCTGTGCAGCAGCGCGGGCAGCAGCGCGGCGGCGGCGGCGGGCTCGCGGTGCACGAACGTGGCCAGCACGATGGTGCACAGCCCCAGCTGCTCCTGCTCCTGCTCCTGCTCGAGCTGCAGCTGCAGTGTTACCTGCTGACGCTGTGCAGCAGCTCGGGCAGCAGCGCGGCGGCGGCGGCGGGCTCGCGGTGCACGAACGTGGCCAGCACGATGGTGCACAGCCCCAGCTGCTCCTGCTCCTGCTCCTGCTCGAGCTGCAGCTGCAGTGTTACCTGCTGACGCTGTGCAGCAGCGCGGGCAGCAGCGCGGCGGCGGCGGCGGGCTCGCGGTGCACGAACGTGGCCAGCACGATGGTGCACAGCCCCAGCTGCTCCTGCTCCTGCTCCTGCTCGAGCTGCAGCTGCAGTGTTACCTGCTGACGCTGTGCAGCAGCGCGGGCAGCAGCGCGGCGGCGGCGGCGGGCTCGCGGTGCACGAACGTGGCCAGCACGATGGTGCACAGCCCCAGCTGCTCCTGCTCCTGCTCCTGCTCGAGCTGCAGCTGCAGTGTTACCTGCTGACGCTGTGCAGCAGCGCGGGCAGCAGCGCGGCGGCGGCGGCGGGCTCGCGGTGCACGAACGTGGCCAGCACGATGGTGCACAGCCCCAGCTGCTCCTGCTCCTGCTCCTGCTCGAGCTGCAGCTGCAGTGTTACCTGCTGACGCTGTGCAGCAGCGCGGGCAGCAGCGCGGCGGCGGCGGCGGGCTCGCGGTGCACGAACGTGGCCAGCACGATGGTGCACAGCCCCAGCTGCTCCTGCTCCTGCTCCTGCTCGAGCTGCAGCTGCAGTGTTACCTGCTGACGCTGTGCAGCAGCGCGGGCAGCAGCGCGGCGGCGGCGGCGGGCTCGCGGTGCACGAACGTGGCCAGCACGATGGTGCACAGCCCCAGCTGCTCCTGCTCCTGCTCCTGCTCGAGCTGCAGCTGCAGTGTTACCTGCTGACGCTGTGCAGCAGCGCGGGCAGCAGCGCGGCGGCGGCGGCGGGCTCGCGGTGCACGAACGTGGCCAGCACGATGGTGCACAGCCCCAGCTGCTCCTGCTCCTGCTCCTGCTCGAGCTGCAGCTGCAGTGTTACCTGCTGACGCTGTGCAGCAGCGCGGGCAGCAGCGCGGCGGCGGCGGCGGGCTCGCGGTGCACGAACGTGGCCAGCACGATGGTGCACAGCCCCAGCTGCTCCTGCTCCTGCTCCTGCTCGAGCTGCAGCTGCAGTGTTACCTGCTGACGCTGTGCAGCAGCGCGGGCAGCAGCGCGGCGGCGGCGGCGGGCTCGCGGTGCACGAACGTGGCCAGCACGATGGTGCACAGCCCCAGCTGCTCCTGCTCCTGCTCCTGCTCGAGCTGCAGCTGCAGTGTTACCTGCTGACGCTGTGCAGCAGCGCGGGCAGCAGCGCGGCGGCGGCGGCGGGCTCGCGGTGCACGAACGTGGCCAGCACGATGGTGCACAGCCCCAGCTGCTCCTGCTCCTGCTCCTGCTCGAGCTGCAGCTGCAGTGTTACCTGCTGACGCTGTGCAGCAGCGCGGGCAGCAGCGCGGCGGCGGCGGCGGGCTCGCGGTGCACGAACGTGGCCAGCACGATGGTGCACAGCCCCAGCTGCTCCTGCTCCTGCTCCTGCTCGAGCTGCAGCTGCAGTGTTACCTGCTGACGCTGTGCAGCAGCGCGGGCAGCAGCGCGGCGGCGGCGGCGGGCTCGCGGTGCACGAACGTGGCCAGCACGATGGTGCACCGCCCCAGCTGCTCCTGCTCCTGCTCCTGCTCGAGCTGCAGCTGCAGTGTTACCTGCTGACGCTGTGCAGCAGCGCGGGCAGCAGCGCGGCGGCGGCGGCGGGCTCGCGGTGCACGAACGTGGCCAGCACGATGGTGCACAGCCCCAGCTGCTCCTGCTCCTGCTCCTGCTCGAGCTGCAGCTGCAGTGTTACCTGCTGACGCTGTGCAGCAGCGCGGGCAGCAGCGCGGCGGCGGCGGCGGGCTCGCGGTGCACGAACGTGGCCAGCACGATGGTGCACAGCCCCAGCTCTTCGTCGCTGTACTGCTCCACCGCCGTGCCGCACTCCGCGCCTATGTATTTAATTTGGGAAAACAAAAAGCTGCATTATAATAAAGTGTTACATGAGAATATACATGAGTTTTAATAACGTTTTCATTACTCATACTCTGAAAGTAGGTCTGAAGTTGCCTGAGAAGCGGGTTGAAAGTAATACTTTTCCGGCCCGGGAGAATCGCTTTCAACTGACAGCTGTCAAATAAAATAAAAAACTAGTTCCATTTTCACATTTCTATGGAACCATGTTCCAACTATTTCTACAGTCACTCAATTACAGCACAATGTAAAATTGAAATAACATAAAGTTAAGTATTAATTAAAGAATGTATATTTTTAAATGACTTAATTATAATTTAGTTTCAACAATTTCTTTAAAATAACATAGATTTAGGCAAGATATTTAAAGATGTAAATGAAAAATAATGGCTCCATAATGAAGTTGGCCGGCCAACGAAAAAAAAACGAAATAGGCGGCAATCCGATCTTGTTTTTTTTCGAGTTGTAGAGTATTGTTCATACTTCCTTGAATTATTTCTATAGCCAATTCCTGTTTTTATTTTTACTTTCCTTGTATTCGTAATGAAAAGCACAGTGTTTACCTCGGGTGAGAGACTTATTTTGTCCCTCGAACTATTAGCGAAACCCCGTCTCAGGACAAAATAAGTAACTTTCACCACTCGTGTAACAATGTACTATTTTTCACAAACTAACCACCGTCTTATTTTTATATTATTAGATTGACATGGTAGTCGCTCTAATCATAATAAAAATATGAGGGTGGTTTGTTGATCCCCGCGCGGGAGATTTAAATGGAAGTGCCTTCGTTAACATACATTAGAGAGCCTTGAGCAGTTTTCACTTATGGTACAGAAAAAGATATTGTATCCTGTAGGGATTTTGAGTAACAAAAAGTCAAATAGCGTAATTGTAACTTGCGAAATACATAGACCAAATACAATGATTACAATTGGGTTATTATTAATTAACTTTTTGAACGTATGCCATATCATGAACAGATCGATATCCACTGAAAAAATTGAATTGAAAATATTAACAGTTCGCGGGAAAAAAATATAGTAATAGTTATTATTACATTTACATACACTTTTGTCTAACTCGTACCGTCGAAATTGTTCACTTTCCGTAACACAAGCTTTTGGGTTATAATTATATCATATAAGTTCTTGATTTATAAACATTTACTTTCATGCTAACACGATTGTAACCTGTTGTGTGTTCAATAAATAAATTAATAATACTTTTACTATAATTTCCTGCACAACTCAAAAAATCACTGCAATGTACAAATCAACATTGCCACACGCGCCGCGCCTCTAAGTGCCGGGGCCCTGCAAATTAAAATTCAATAGAAAAGCAAACGCGAGCGTTTGAAAACTAGTTCGCGTTTGCTTTTCTATTTCGTTTTAAGTGGTAAGGGCCCAGTCCCGGCGTGGTGTGGTTAAGTACAGGACCGCACTCAGTGCTAAGCGGCTGGGGCGGTAATACAAGTAACTTACATCGGTAGCAGAGCGTGGTGTCGGGGCGCGGCGCGGTGCCGGCGTGCGCGGCGCGCCGCCCCGCGCGGGACTCCGCCTCCCACCACCCGCCCGCGCCGCCCGAGCCGCCCGAGCCGCCCGAGCCGCCCGAGCCGCCGCTCTCTGACACCAACACTCACACTATTACCAACCAGGGTTTAAACGAGCCAGCTCACTCGCGCTCGTATTAATTACCACTCTCAAGTCTGAGAGTGGTAATTAATCATGTCAAAAGTGTGCTCGAGATCGCTCTCAGACTTGAGATTGATTAATTAATACGGGAGTAAATGTCGCTTATATGGACCGGGCTGGTGTTATCTGTAATTACATTTGCGTCAATGTAACTACAAATAATACTGATCGCAAGGTAATTCGACTACACTTCACTTATAAGAAAAAGAAGTTCATGATTTTCATCATTTAGGCAACAACTGTTTGAAGGGACGCTCTGTCAGTAATAGGTGCGGCGGTGAGAAATAATTTTGCTGTTACTATCATGTGTCCATTTTAGCCCACACGAACGTGGCGTTTCTTTTGTGGCGAAAAAATCAGCATGGACACAATATTTTAATAATGGCTTGGGCTAATTGACGAGGAAAAAAAGAGGAATTTTCACAAAAATATCAAAAATAATACTGGCACTGTCATTGTTATTTATAAAATGGGACAAAACACGCTATCTCTAATAGAAATCTAAGCTACATAAAAAAGTTGTTTAAGACGGTGTATGTGGACCCTATATCGTGTTAGTGCGAGTAGAGCATGTGAGGAGTGTGGTACGCACCGGTGCTGAGCGGCGCGTGCGCGGCGTGCGCGTGGTGCGCGTGGTGCGCGTGGTGCGCGTGCGGCGGCGAGCCCAGCTGCGCGGCCTGGCGCGCCAGCCGCCGCGGGGACGCGCCGCGCGGTCTGCGACACACTGCGCGATCAACATCTACCTCCCATCTGCCACCACTCACACATATACACCCACAGATATAGATTTACATAGATAACGCAAATGCATGTACTTCGCGTGTCCGAAACCCCGACCAAGCGTCAAGGTTGGTCGCCGCTTACAGTCCGCGCGACTACAGATATAAAAAATATGAGTATGAGCGAGATAATCACTCGAGAAAATCGTAGCGGGCGGAGGGGTACTTTTGCTTGGGGTGAATACCCCAAGCAAAAGTTTAATTCACGATTCCTCAAACTCTTTAAATTAGTTATCAACTATATTACACAGACTGACACACC